>QVTF01006083.1:0-27936 GCA_003573665.1 Oxygymnocypris stewartii | reverse complement strand
CTCTTCAGGGATGAATCCTGCTTTTCACTGTACAAGGCAGATGGCAGACAGCGTGTATGGCGTCGTGTGGGTGAGTGGTTTGCTGATGTCAGTGTTGTGGATCGAGTGGCCCATGATGGTGGTGGGGTTATGGTATGGGCATGCGTATGTTATGGACAAGAACACAGGTGCATTTTATTGAAGGCATTTTGAATGCACAGAGATACCGTGACGAGATCCTAAGGCCCATTGTTGTGCCATTCATCCACGACCATCACCTCATTTTGCTGAATGATAATTCACAGCCCCATGTTGCAAAGATCTGTAGACAATTCCTGGAAGCTGAAAACATCCCAGTTCTTGCATGGCCAGCATACTCACCGGACATGTCACCCATTGAGCATGTTTGTGATGCTCTTGACCGGCGTATACGACAGCGTGTTCCAGTTCCTGCCAATATCCAGCAACTTCACACAGCCATTCAAGAGGAGTGGACCAACATCCCACAGGCCACAATCAATAACCTGATCAGCTCTATGTGAAGAAGATATGTTGCACTGCGTGAGGCAAATGGTGGTCACACCAGATACTGACTGGTTTTCGAACCCACCCGGACGGTATATAAACGCATCATTCATTAATATATACTATATATAATATATACACACACACACACACACACATATACATACATATAAATATATATATATATATATATATATATATATGTATGTGTATACACACGTTATATTGCCAAAACTATTGGGTCACCCCCTTCTAATGAACGGTTTGACTACTTTAGTAATTTCCATGAGTACAAATCTTAATCTTTAAGCATATAATGATATTCTAGGGAATCTAATTGTATAGCAACAGTTTGGACAGGACTCTTTTCTATTCTAACATGACAGTGTCTCTGTGTATAAGACAAGAATCAAAGAGAAATTATGATTCAGTCAGTGTGGAAGAACTTGACTGGTCTGCAGAAAGCAGCTGAACACCTCTGGTGTGACTTTAAATGCAGACTTTGTGTCAAAAACTCATCACCAAACGCAGCAGACACGATATTCTTGTTTTTTTAAGATGTACAGTGAGTCCTTTTACCAAGTCCTGTTACCTTGGAGGCTAATGCTGAAAGTAGAGTCTGTCCAGTCATATTTCTGGCATACGTTTTATTTCATTTTAGGGATACGAATGTCCGCTCGACAGAAGATAGACACAAGGAGGCTAAACCAAGTATTGAGTGCATAGAAATGAACATACTGTTCAGAAGCCTTACGTTTCTGTTTAAACTATCCTTTGTTATTGATCTTATGTAATATTCTAATTTTCTGAGACACTGAATTTGGGTTTTCATTATCTGTAAGTCATAATCATCAACATTTCAAGAAATAAAGGCTTGAAATATTCACTCTGTGTAATGAATCTATATAATATATGGGTTTCACTTTCTGAAATGAGTGACAACTAAATATTGACCTTTTTAATGATTGCTAGAATTGAAATGCACAGATACCCAGCGTGTACCCTGATGTTGAAAAGATTTCAAACCGACATCAAAAACGTGATGTCCATTTGACACACACACACTGATCTTTTGACCGCTCCAAAATAATGAGACAAACGGAATGAAAAAAAAAATATGTATATATATATATATTCAACAAACTTGAAATCAATAATACAAATGTAAATTCTAAAATAATGCAGTGATTCTAATTGTGAACAAAGATTGCAGAACAACAGATGAATAATTACTGACGTTAGTCCATATCACAATCTGACTTTTATAAGCTGCGCAACGCCACTTCATAAGCGTTTAATTCAAAATTGACCAAATTCCGTAACATTTTCCATTATACAGTGAATTCCGGTTGTATGCGGTTCCTTCCGTGCCGTCTGGATCACAGAAAATCATAGGGCTCTAGATTTATAGACAGTGTAGTCACAAAACGAGTTTTAACGGTGAAATGGATTACGACTACAAAGTGAAATAATGGTGTGCCATTGATGTTCCTCACAAATAACCAGTGTGTGGATGTGAAATGGAAATCAAGTTTCTGACGTCAGTTTGATTTGGATATTTGAGCTATTTTTTTACATCAATGTTTATGTCAATTTCAGGTCTTTTGAACGTCATGTGCCAAACACTGGGACATATTTTAAATGGAGATGTGGAAAAATTGATGCTGTCCGAGGCACCGGTTAAGTCAAAATGATAATCAAACTTAATCAGGTCGACAAATAATTAATAGTAGGTAATAAATATCAAAGACTCAAATCGTTGACGTCAATGTGATGTCAATATGTCATCAATTTGACATCTTAACCATGAAATAGATATGATATAAACTGAATGTCAAACACATTGGGCTGCAGATACATTAGACTGAATTTAAATCTGATTAACTTCATATTTTCATCCAATTACCACTGGAAAATATTGCTGTCCAAACTGACCTTAAAACAGTTTTTTTATCTTGATACATTTTTATATTATTAATTGATTAATTAATTGATTAATTAATATTATTGATATCAAGGTGCATGCTGGGTAACCTGTACAACAGAGAGTGATTGAACTCTTCTTGAGGAAAGAAAGGAGGATGTATGTTGTGTACACATAACTAGCAGTTTTCGTGAGTTTAATGCATTTTATTTAGTGAATAAATTATATTTGTAAATATTAGAAAAATGTAAATATACACATATAATATGTACTTTTTATTTAATTCTGAAGTGTTTCTAAATATTTATTTGTGTGGCATTTTATGGCTTAATTTAGATAGGACAGTAGACCAACAGGAAGTGAAGTGGGTGAGAGATGTGGGAATGGGATCGGGAAAGGTCAATGAGCCGGGACTCGAACTTGGGACACTTGAAATCCAACAGACCTACATGTCAGCGCACTACCCATGAAGCCATCGGTGACAACCTGTTTTAGTGTGTCTGATGTCCATGCATTTTAGGGCGTAATACAAAAAAATATTAATATGATAATACCTGTGCAGTACATACCATAAGTCTAAGTTCATAGATCTGTTGTAGAGTTTGACCACAGGAGCACATTGTTGTTTATTGACGTCACAAGCAGACAGCAACGGAAAACACAAATGAGAAGAGATATAATCAAATGAAAGGGTTAGTCCAGCCAAAAATGAAAATTAGCCCATTTTACTCATCCTCAAAGCATCTTAGGTGTATATGTGTAATTCAGGAGTAAACCTGAATTCTGAGACACACAGAGCTCAGAGAATCTCAACAAGTATTTTCTAAAGTTACTGTATATTTAGAATACATCAAATATTTAAATATAAGAGAAGTAGCAACACTAACATATAGGAACTCTTAAAACACATTTAAGGAATTATTGATAACTCGTGTAAAACTCTTCAATTAAATTTATTAATTTCGTTGTACTTTTTTAAGAGCACATTTTCTAATGATATAGCTAAAATAAAAACAGTTCAAATATTTATCTAATGATAAGTAAATATGATTCCCTTATTACCCCACATAAAATTTTACTGGCAGATGAATATCTCAACATTCTACAGCTACTGAATAACACAAAGTACATGTTGAAAGAGTTTAAGAATTAATAACAGCAGTTCTAACTGTAAGCTCTTAACTAAACACCACCTACAGGAATCACATCGATTCATCCACCTGGAGAAATATAGACCGATCTACACATCACAGCTCAATGATATATTACTGAAAGATTGCATGAACTATTTATATAACATTATCTGTAGAAAAGCTTTAACAAACCTTCACAAATGGAAACAGGAAGATAATGGAAATAAACATACAATCATTCACATGTTCTTCACTCTCCATAAGCTCTGCAGATGAAGTTGAGTTTGTGGGTTTCAGGACGGCTGATCCAGCGCTGATCTCCTCCAGACTGAACTGCTCCAGATCTCACTGCGTCTTTACAGTCGTCCTCTGATGTGCCGTTCCCTGGAGCCCAGTTCTGATAGCACACGGTCTCTCCACTCACCCAGAACCATGCGCCCAAAATACAGGAGTGACGTAAACCCAACCACACCTCCGCAGTAGACGCTAGTTTAACCACGTTCATCACACGACGCTGAATCTCTTCTGAATGAACCGAGACCAGATCCACATGATTCTGTCTGCAGTATCTCAGAGCTTCAGACCACGTCAGATTCTCTCTGATCACAATCAGTTCAGGATCTGGAAATAAAACTAAGCACAAGCAGAAACTAGAGAGAGACTGATCAAAACAACATGCTGAACAAACAATGAATTCATTTATCTTATGCCATGGTCTGTCTGAATACTCTTTTCTGATTGGCTGGCAGGTGTTGATTTAACTGCACAAGTAGTTCCAGGTCAGTTTAATCACTGTTTCACATTAATGCGATGCTTTAATTGATGCACACAAACCAACACGCATCACTCGCTTGCACACACATGGAGAGAGAGAGGTTGAAGATCGCAGATTGTGCTACACACACACATAAACTTGTCAACGCTTCCCCTCAATTTGTATTACTAAAATAAAAGATAGATACTAGATCGCTACATTATATTCCCCTGCAACGAGGTGATAAAATCACTGTTTTTGAAGTAATTGTTTGTAGAGCGACACGCAGACACAGCAAGCAGGTACACACAACTGTCATCTCTATCTCTCTCTCTCACTCTCTCTCTTTCTCTCTCTCTCTCAATCGACAATTAATTGAAATGCATGCTATAACTCATTCAAATAAATGTGGTCATACCGCACTATTTCATCTCTGTGTCTGATTTTACCGCTGGCAGAATGCTTGCGCTAACCAGCCATAACTGACGAAAATAACCGTCATTTTTACCCTTACGGTCAAACATTGTGCTGCAAAGAGCATTACTAGTTTTAACTTGTCAAATGACCATGGAATAAGTCAGCAAATATTATTAACATATTTAATATGTGAATGCTGGCAGATGACCATGGCATAAGCGGGATAATCAATGAGTAGCTGTGCATTCAAAAATGGATTATTGATCAAGCCATTGATTATCCCTTACATGTCAGACATGTAGCGTCAACTTTAAGAGATCTGGAGGTGATGATGATGGATTGTGTGTGTTTTGTGAGGATCTACTCACCTTCATGACACACAAAAGGAAACGTATTGGTACAAGAGATGTCGATCCATCGTTCCTGATCATTATGTTCAACAGCTGCACAGTTTTCACCTTCTCCAGCATTATTAGGTTCACCAGACATCCAGTATCTGAATGAGGAGTTACTCTGATCTGACCACTGCCACGAGTCTCTGAACAGACCGATCCAGACATCTGATCCAGAAAACCCTTTATCACTAATGATCTTCTGAACCTGTAGACTCTCATTCTGGTTCCTCACACTGACCAGATCAGAGTGATTATGTCTGCAGTAACTCTGAGCGTCTCTCCAGTTCATCTCCTGTTTGACAAAGACGAGTCCTGTGTTCGCTTTAAGAAAAACAAATGAAAACATTCATGAATCAGTTTGTTCATTATGTGTATGCTGATTTATGGTTTGGATGTGAACAGGAGCAGCGGTGGAAACATCAGAAACACGTCATTCAAAGACTGGTTTTGTGTTGAGAGACTGAAAGCTGAATGTCTCACACAGCTCAAGATGTTCAGGTGGTTTATCACAGACTCTGCAGCTAATGATCACAATCTGTGTTTGTTTCAAACATCTACTTAAAAAATATAATTTCTGATAAAAATGAAATATTGTAATATGGGTAAAAGTGAAGGGGCAGAATGCCATACAGTAGAGTCCAAAAATGATGTCCGAAGTGGTATTAGTTTTTAACTAATACCATGTTAAAATATGTTAGGTATGACCCTACATATTTGATTAAACCATACAAATTATATTATATTTTTCAAAATATAAAACCATATATAATATGGTTACAAAATATTGAACACAGTTTTAATAATATTTGAATGAAGGGTTAAGATGTTGATTTCCTACGCCAGACATAATTTTTGGCCCTACTATATGCCTATTAAATTGAATAGATTAGATGAATATTAATTTATTATGATTCAAAACAATTATTTTACATTTTTTTATTAATCATTTATAAATGTTGCTGATAAAAAATCTATGCTCTAATGGCATATTTTCACACTTATCCCATGTGACAAAACAATACTAAAATGCAAATACCAATTCAAATAAATACATTTGAGTCCAATTATATTTTTTTCAGGCTAACATTTGTGTGCCTCTAAATAAATTGACTTCCAAGTTGTTTATATGCATGACCACATTAAAAAGTGGAAGCAATTAGTATTATGTCAAAGCTTTGGTTCTGGAGAGCCACAGTCCTGCAGATGTTCAAACACACCTGAACCAGCAAATCAAGCTCTTCGGGATCAGTTGAAATCACAAGCTGAAGCAGGTTGATATAAAGTTTACAGCCAGTGGGTCTCCAGGAGCAGAGTTGAAAAACTTTATGCATGTTGTTATATATTAATGTTTGTATCCATTCTAGGGAGATATACTCACTGTTATTGGATGAATTGCAGATGAAAGTCAGTGTCTTCATACATTGCTCATCATGCCATTGTCCATTTTTCATCATAGCACATTCTTCTTTACCACGATTTGGTTGTCCATTAAACCAGTTCAGATCGAGCACAGGTTCACCTGAAGACCACTGCCATTTTCTCTGCAGCCCGATCCAGACACGTCCATCCTTCAGACTCTTCTTCAGCTCGTTCATGTCGTTCATGTCGTCAGCGGTGGCCAGATCTGTGTATTTCTCTCTGCAGTATCTCTGAGCTTCAGTCCAGGTCTTCATCTCATTTATAAAGTGATACTGACGCTGAACACATTCAGATACAGAGCAGAGAGCTGTGAAAGAGACGCTTTGCTTTAATGCTTTTCAGAACAGAATCAAACATAATAAAACTAGAAATCATAAATAAAACCTCAAACACACTCACCAATGACAAGAAGAAGAAAATATAGAGTTTGGTCCATTCTGAGAAAGAAACACATAAAAAACTCAAACACTCTAATTTTCATCTTAAAGTAAATCATTATGACATAAAAACAAAAAAACATATTAGCGGCATAAAAGGATTCACAACAATTCAGATAATATTCACATCTCAAAGTCTATTCTAGATAAAGAATGAAGGTGTAAGTTGTTCTTACTGTAGAGGTGGTGTGTTTGTCCTGAATCTGATGTTTCTGTCTGCAGCTTTATATCTGATTATTATATCTGCTTTCATCCGTCATTCAGCGTCACATCATTTGTTTACTAATATAAAAACCCCTATTTCATGTTTTACTTCCTCTATATTTGTTTATTTGTCCATCTCTTTCCACTTATTTCAGTACAGACATCTGTGTCAGTCAGTATTAGTCAATATGAAAATTAACCTCATTTATCAAAATGACATACATATGAACAATCTTAATATACATTTTAACACTTACAACTAAATGGCTATTATAATATTATAAGTACGGCAGCATAACACTGTTCAGTTTGAAATGCATTTGTATATTTTTTTCTGTTGTGCCACTTTTTACATGATGCTTTTTTAATAAACTCTGAATAATATCAATAAAAATAAAAATGCAACATTTACATAGCCTTCCTTATATGCTATCAGCCCATATATGATCTCATTTGAAAGCTTAGAGCCTCTTCTCTACAATGAATAACATTGGTTTTATTTTGGTTTTATGATACATAAAGCAGTAAAATTAAGCTATCGACATATCGCCTAACGATTGCGAATATTTTTTTCCTAAGAATGTGTATTTTTTTTAAATATTTTTCACAATACAGTCAAGTCCTATATAACAAGAAAGCTCTCATTCTCAGAAATCTGACTATATAGATTATTTAATTGTGACAATCACAGATCGAATTATCTTCAATAGAATCGCGATGTCTTTTTTCTCACCTTTTCACAAACTTTGTGTTTGTCATTTTCCAACTCTTACTACTACTTCAGTCAGCCACAAAATCTACATTATCTTTTATATTAGGATCTCTTCTTTCAAGCGAGACCATTTATTACGTTTCTGCGTGCTCCCAAAGCTCGTTGTGTGTTCCCGACGCGCACCAAAGATGCGCTCTTGCCAAAACACAGCTCTTCAACTCATATGCGCTCGCTCGGTTGAAAGCGCCTCTGATTGTCTATAACTCTACTCTATTCAGAGCGGTCTAATAGGTCAGATTAGCTGTCAATCACTGGCTGCAGCTGTGAAACGTGACTCCTCTGAGTGAGAAGGCTGTTCTGCTTTTGGGAAATGTAGTTCTTGGATTGTTTTGAAGGTGGAAATGGCGAAGTGGAAGGCTAAACACATCGGCGTTATGGATAAAGCAATCTAAAAATCTAAGTTATAGATGATGAAGAGCGATCAGCCGCACTGTGGAGAGGAGAGGACGTGCGTTTGGTGAGCATTTATGAGCAATTTGAGTGTGTTTGCTCCGTTTTTTTTATCAAATCGTTATAGTGAGAGTGTGATAGCACGGCTAACAGTCTTATGGACACTATTGATAGAAGAGTGTTGTACAGTATACACGTCGGTGAATATACAGTACATATACATGGATTATTACAGTACAGTGTGGATGAAGAGATATTGTTTGTATGACGTTCTGAAGGGCGGAGAGCCGTGACCGACAGCTTTAGCAACACGGAGGAGCTGTTAGCTTGTGTCCGGGGGCAACAGATGATGGAGACCAATGATGCATGTTACAGGTGAACAGGTGACGCTCCAAACAGTATACCAACACAGAATGCACATAAATGGAATGTTATAAAGCTGAAGATGTGGATTCTATTTTAGATTGTGATAGAGTAGATATATTTTATACAGTCTTGTGTCTCCTGAAAGAATAAATCTGATAATATAAAACACAAAATGTGAAATTTTGTACATTACTACTTAGAAGAAAATAACAATGAAACATAATTCCATCAATAATCAAGAAAAGTGCTTATGGCACATAGTAAAATAGGATTATTGGTGTAATGTGTTTTATAAAGCCTGATTTTGCAAAGGAAACTCAAAATGAGACTTGGAGATGCGAAATATGACAATTTCACTCGCTTCATTTATAATGCAGTAACTCCTGTTGGGAAGCTGTTATTTGAAAAACATTTATTTTCTGGTACATTTTGGCATCTAGTGGCATCAAACAAAGTAAGTTGCAAAGAGCAGGCCCTAATTATCCTGAATTACAGATAAAAAAAAAACGTTGTTTTACAAAATCAAAAAGCGCCTATGTTTTTTTTAGTGCTTATTTTAATATTTTAAACATATACAGTATAATGCTATTTATAAAGAATTACACTCATATGATGTAGTTCAAAGGGTATCCTTTACAATGAAACCATTTTTTGATTTCCTCCTTTTTATGTGTGTAGGGGAAACATTTGAATTTGAGTGTGAAAACGTAGGCGAAAATTCCCCAAAACGCACAAGAGCTTATGTGATTTTAAACCAAACAACTCACTAATGATCTGACTGATGAGGGTTGAGTTCATTAGTGAAGACTGGTTACTGAAGGTGATACTGGTTACTGACAGCCTTTAAACCCCTCTGTTTGTGTGAGATGAAAGAATAACTGATTATTGAGAAAGATTGTGTATTGCGAGAAGGGTTCGAGGAATTAATAAAGACGTAGATGAAGAGGAAAGACAGAATCTTCTCCTTCTTATGTCGGGTTTCTTCTTTTCCTCTTCTGAGAGCCGAGACCGCTGCTGATGAAGATGAGACACAGCAGACACGAGATGAAGACTCTGACCAGCCTGCATTCATCTGATCATATTGTGTATTTATTCATCTGAGGGACATTTATAATGTTAGTAAAGTCTATCATTATCCAAACTGAAATAAAACATCATCTGCTTCTGTTTCTAAAGATAATTGTCTGATTTTCCTCAAATACTTGATTGTGATTGGACAGAATGCGAATTGTGTTTCGTTTCATATGCTGACTGCAGTTTTTTTGCTTGTTTATAAAACATAAATATGTTTGCATGTAAACACATCCTCATTCATTTGATTAATACACAGCACATTTAGACCTTCAGGCGGGACAGTATTTACATCTCTGATGTCAAACGCAGGCATAAACCATGAGTGTTATTCTAGTAACATTTGACTATATTTCACTCAGTCTTAGTTGTTTTGCAGGAAAGTTCAACTGTAACTGTGTTTCAATTCAAAGGCCTAATGTCTCGAAGTCCACAAAGATTGAAGTTAACGTTGTTAAATGAGACTATGGTCTATGTAGGGTTTAATGTTTGCATCATCAGCTGTTTCCGTCACTGCTCCTGCTGTGACAGCTTCCATCAGATACACAGCAGAGACGTTTCTGACAGACTTTTAAAAACAAAATCATCCTAAAACAACATTATAACACTTCTGTAGTTTTCAAAACACTAATAATGTATAATGAACAAATGTTCACTGTGTTTGTGTTGTGTATGGTGACCCGAAACTAATCGCAGACAAATACATTTCCACTGTCACCCGCATTGGGGGTTGACTGCGCACCGACCCAGGAACAGAAAATGGACACGTCAAAGACATGCAGGTTTTCCTGTGCAGAAACCACACGGACAGTTGCGCAGGAGAGTAAAGGTTTTATATATGGATGTAGCACGGCAAATCAACGCATAGAGGCATCCTACAACTTTGGATGCACATCTTTCAGACCCTCAAAGACAATGGGCATTTCTCTGGTGATTTCCTGGACAAACATCTTATACAGTTCTGCTTCTTGAACCTTGTCCAGGTATGTAACAATGTATTAGATATGTATTACGATTACATCTAAGGGCTAATCATACAGTAATATCCACAAGTTCAAATAAATATATAAACAACTGGATTTAACTATTATGTAAAGTTCAAAGTGTTATTCTAGGATTAATTTTGTGCATATAAGTTGTGCATTAAATAGTTACATAGATAAAATGGTGAATGTTAACAATGGCATTTTTAGTGCAACAATTCATGAACCATACCACATCTTTGTTCTCTTTTTTTTGATTTGATATGTATGATGTTGGTTCTGCAGCTCAGTCTACATTCAGATTTAATAACGAATGTCTTTATTTGTCATGCAGAATGAGCTAGATGAAGTTGTGAGAACATGGAAAACCCACCGAATAAAACCACGACCAGGCCAAGGCCACAGTTCACCCAGTTCTGATGTTCTCTTTGCCAGAAATTCATTGTTCAACAGAAGACAAACTTAAACCTGTTCTTCCTGAAGAAGCGGCTGCTCCCCAAATGGGCAGTACCCCTGTATTTGAGCTCTGTGTACTTCTTATGGAAGATAAACGATTAACTGCTCCCGTGGACCCATACCATGCAGCTGAACTGTTAAGAAATGAGATTCTAGAGAATATCTTAGAAAGAAAAACTTTACATGTTTGTATTTTAATGAAAGCATAACTAAGTTTGAACTCAGATCTATATTAGATTAGAGACATATTACAATAAGTGTGATGCTAATATATATATTTTTTTGAGCTGTGTAATTGTAATAAATATTTTGAATAAACAGTTGTGATGTATGCTTATACAAACAAGAAATTACAGTACACCATTAGCTAAACATAATCAAAATAATACATGCAAAATATACTAAGAACTCTCTGATGTACCTTTTGAAGGGTTATTTACCTCAACTGTACTTGAACATTTTTATAACATTTAATATGAGCATATGAATCAATATAAAACAAAACATGGACATTAAACAATGTATTTACACAGAGAATATGTAACAACTCCAACAGTTGTTTTTGCATTACACGCTGTGATATTCCTAAACTTGATCTCAAATAACTTTTCAAGTAAACCATTTCAAGCATAAACCTGGTTTTACATTCAGTAGAAATACAGGTGCTGGTAATATAATTAGAATATCATCAAAAAGTTGATTTATTTCACTAATTCCATTCAAAAAGTGAAACTTTCTGAAGTCAAAATTTATTTTAATTTTGATGATTATAACTGACAACTAATGAAAACCCCAAATTCAGTATCTCAGAAAATTAGAATATTGTGAAAAGGTTCAATATTTAAGACACCTGGTGCCACACTCTAATCAGCTAATTAACTCAAAACACCTGCAAAGGCCTTTAAATGGTCTCTCAGTCTAGTTCTGTAGGCTACACAATCATGGGGAAGACTGCTGACTTGACAGTTGTCCAAAAGACGACCATTGACACCTTGCACAAGGAGGGCAAGACACAAAAGGTCATTGCAAAAGAGGCTGGCTGTTCACAGAGCTCTGTATCCAAGCACATTAATAGAGAGGCGAAGGGAAGGAAAAGATGTGGTAGAAAAAAGTGTACAAGCAATAGGGATAACCGCACCCTGGAGAGGATTGTGAAACAAAACCAATTCAAAAATGTGGGGGAGATTCACAAAGAGTGGACTGCAGCTGGAGTCAGTGCTTCAAGAACCACTACGCACAGACGTATGCAAGACATGGGTTTCAGCTGTCGCATTCCTTGTGTCAAGCCACTCTTGAACAACAGACAGCGTCAGAAGCGTCTCGCCTGGGCTACAGACAAAAAGGACTGGACTGCTGCTGAGTGGTCCAAAGTTATGTTCTCTGATGAAAGTAAATTTTGCATTTCCTTTGGAAATCAGGGTCCCAGAGTCTGGAGGAAGAGAGGAGAGGCACAGAATCCACGCTGCTTGAGGTCCAGTGTAAAGTTTCCACAGTCAGTGATGGTTTGGGGTGCCATGTCATCTGCTGGTGTTGGTCCACTGTGTTTTCTGAGGTCCAAGGTCAACACAGCCGTATACCAGGAAGTTTTAGAGCACTTCATGCTTCCTGCTGCTGACCAACTTTATGGAGATGCAGATTTCATTTTCCAACAGGACTTGGCACCTGCACACAGTGCCAAAGCTACCAGTACCTGGTTTAAGGACCATGGTATCCCTGTTCTTAATTGGCCAGCAAACTCGGCTGACCTTAACCCCATAGAAAATATATGGGGTATTGTGAAGAGGAAGATGCGATAGGGCTCTAGAGTGCGCACGTGCGACCTAATTTCTCAAGGGTGCGACTAAAAAAAATCTGAGGGCGCACCTGTGCGACCAGCCGTTCGAGAAAATAAAAAAAGTATCTGCGACTCAGTCTCCTTGTGTTTCAACAAACAGACACACATTAGGCTCATATCGTGGTCTAAACCAATCAGAGATAGTGAAGGGCGGACCTCAAACTTTTGTCTATGATGCATTTTTGCTATCCCCAAATCAGAAACGAGATCGCGCTCACGTGGATGAGTTCAGGACGCGCAACATGAAAGCCCTGTTTATGATAGAAGAGAGAAATAACCATTAAAACATGCTTACAATTTAGGCCTGTGGCTGTTATATTAAACTAAGTTTATTTAATGGGTTTTTATTTTATTTTGGCTTCTACGTATTATAGCCGTGTTTCTTCTAGCACAACTTCCTTCCCTTCACAGCGGCACGCATTCGTTCCTCCCTGACCAAAACCTAACGTCAGAATCAGATCAATCGTCTGTCAATTGTTGTAAAATGCCGTCTTTACAGTTACTAAATTGCTGGACATGTTTGATAATAAAATGTTGAAAGTACAATCCGCACGAGAGACGCTGTTCCCCAGGCTGAAGTGTGTGTGTGTGCGTGTGTGTGTGTGTGTTTGCGCGTGTGTGTGCGCACGCGTGGCGCGCTCTAAAACTGACAAGCAAATTACACTTTGAGCTTCGGGCGCGTCCAAACGATCAAATACACACAAAGCATGTAAAAACTGCCTGCTTGGAGAGTATTCACATAAACACAGTTTATGTCTTAAAGTGAACGAGAACAGTTTGGAGAAAATTGTGTCAATATTTTGTTTTAGTGACAGATCGATGCTTCATTAATGTTAATCAAAGAACAAAACACAAAGAGAAAATCACTCACAGCTCTTAATCTGAATAAAGTTATAGCTTTAAGCATTAATCTATCAATACATATAGTGAAAACTATGCAGTGTTCATTTACATTTGATCACTTTCAGATTTTTTTTGTAGATATTACTTACCTGAACATTAATGTTAGTAGACATTCATGGAAAAATTAAATCACTGTTTTTTTTTCATTTAATTTGTACATTTGTTTTATGGTATGACAAATGGTATATTTGTCAGTTTGTTTAACTTTGTTTCTTTGTTCATGTTCTTACTCTATCTTATCTTATGTATATAAAACACTAAAAATGCCTGCGCATTTGCGGTGCATTTACAAATTGATGTTTTATATTTATTTAATTAAATATTTATTTAACATTTAAGAATATAAAGCTATGAATATAAAATGTTAATTAAGCTGGAGGATAGTCCATAAGATATTGAGCCATGAGATGTTCAGTTTGATGCCCTTAAAACACTTACATTTTATTTTATTTTTATTTTATTTATCTTGAGATGTTTTAACTTTAAGCACCAACACTTTTTCTGTAAGTTACCTTTCTTGTAGAATTGTGCTTCAAATAAAGAACGTTATGTTGACCAGATTGTTAGTTAATTGTTTACTAGTCAATATTGCCTATACGAAAATGTGGGTGCACCTAACGTTTGTGCTGGTGCACCTAAGAAAAAAAGTTAGGCGCACCAGTGCACCCAGTGCAAAAAGTTAGTCTAGAGCCCTGTGCGATATGCCAGACCCAACAATGCAGAAGAGCTGAAGGCCACTATCAGAGCAACCTGTGCTCTCATAACACCTGAGCAGTGCCACAGACTGATCGACTCCATGCCACGCCGCATTGCTGCAGTAATTCAGGCAAAAGGAGCCCCAACTAAGTATTGAGTGCTGTACATGCTCATACTTTTCATGTTCATACTTTTCAGTTGGCCAAGATTTCTAAAAATCCTTTCTTTGTACTGGTCTTAAGTAATATTCTAATTTTCTGAGATACTGAATTTGGGGTTTTATTAGTTGTCAGTTATAATTATCAAAATTAAAAGAAATAAACACTTGAAATACATCAGTCTGTGTGGAATGAATGTATACATTATACAAGTTTCACTTTTTGAATGGAATTAGTGAAATAAATACACTTTTTGATGATATTCTAATTATATGACCAGTACCTGTATAAATCAGTATTTACACATAATGCAAATGTTATACCCTGATAAAGGGGGAAAATAGACACTAATAAATGAAGACACGACTCGTGCTGTTGTCTCTGCGTCAGTCTGTATTGGCTGTGAAGCACAGCACAGCACAGCTCGCGTCAGCCACAACCTGCAACCTTTGATCTCGCCCTAGTGGACGCTCCAAAAATTACACTTAAATCATATTGATTCAGTCATTTATATGATCATTTAGATCTTTTTAACCTCTAAACAAACTGTAACGTTCCTATGCTTGACCTTAAATTTGATACAATTTATTTTTCACAAATTCAATGGGTATAGAATGTTTAATCAATATGTAAACCTGAGATGTAAACCCAACACATGCAGTGTATTTCCAGTTATCATATGCAACGCTTCAGTGTAATACATTAAGACAGACATAGTTTACTTGCGTTGTAGGTCTTTTCTCTCTTTTAAAACAAATGCGTTGTGGTAAAAAAAAAATATTTTTATGAAAACAGCAACAATAAAGACAAACTTGCTTAAATTAAACGAATAAATAAAACTTTTATTAACAAAAAATGCACTTTTGGATTACAGTTTCTCACATCATTCTTGTCACGTGACCAACGACCTACCTACCCCCCCCCCCCCCCCCCCCCCGTTATATTTCTCAGCCACCCCCTGCTCAAAAAACTTTCCTGCGGCTATGGAACCCCTTTCCAGGAAAGTTCAATTTATATATACTTTATATATTTGACTGTTTCTGTTGTCAGTCAACGGGATAAATATGAAATAGTGACTGAAACACGTCCCTTTAAGAATACATAACAAGCTCCCCCTTTCAAGAAGTTAGTCTGCAAAAAAATCTAAATTTATAACTTTATTGAGCCGTCTTTTGATGAAATCAACTAACACACAAAGGATAAGACAAGACAAACATAATTCCTGTGCTGTGACTTCGGCTATATTTGCATGTAAAATTAGAGAATCAACATAATATCGGTTTTAACTGAACAGCGGAGATGCAGAGAAAGAGCTGCGTGTGTACTGATATTGCGCTGTTGAGGCAGTACCAATGATCAGAGAGACTCGCTAAAGTTTATCCAAGAAGTCGCTAGATTTTACGCTTTTTGGGGGAAAAGGTCACTAGGGGGGTCTGAAAAGTCATTAAATATAGCGACAAAGTCGTTAAATTGGCAATATTGCTCTCGTGCGAATACACACAATGGCGGTGCCCGTAACACCAGTCAAAATAAAAGTATCCACGTAATAGAATTTGTAGATCCCATACACATGCACTAGTCTGCATAACTCAAATGCATTTTAATGTAAAAAGGTCTTATTTTATTTCATGTAGTGGGTTGTCAGCTTAAAAACATATTATTAGTAAACTGACCAATCAGAATTGATATTCAAATAGGTCAGCATCTGCCCAAGTGATTTTCCTCCTGTCACATAAACAACTTTTCAATAAATCACTTTAAATGACCTTTCAAGACAATCATCAAGTCAAGCATATTTGTGGACGACGGGTGAAAATAAACTTTCAAATTGATAAAATGATACATGTTGAAAAAACTGACAGCACTTCCTTCATGTGCCTGTAGGTGTATCTACAAGAAATGTAAAGCACTGTTTTGTGATCATTTTATAAATATGGTGCTTCGGGTGCAGTGAGGAAATCAGTGCTGGATCAGCTGTCCTGAACACTGTAGTGAACAACACTCAAAATGGCATTCTAATGAACAGTTTATGGCAGAGCCCCTCTCTAACTGCTGGTGTGGAGGGAGATGTGTCACACTGTGATTGGATCTTGGTGGAGGAACATAAACAAAGCATCGGAACCATCAGATAAGATGCCAAGACAACAGCCAGACACCTCGAGCAGAACAAGGAGGAAGATTTTCTGCTCCCACAATCACCTCAATGCCTCAACATCAAACCCAATCCTAAGGTTTAGGAAATTACTGCCATACAAATTCCTCCAGATCCCTGGATGCAACAGCAGTGGCCGAAACAAAGAAAGCCCACAAAGATCTATCCAACTCCATTCATATCCATGTTTGGAGACCTTAAATGGACAAAAACTGCAAGGGATTCACGTCATCCTCAGATGAAGTACAGTTTATGTTGATGGCCATTGACTGTTAACACAACAGCTCAGGGAAGCAGGTCTATTAACATGTATGAATAAGTGATAGTTCAACAGTTTCCTATCATGTTTGGACTCTTTTAATGCGCCTCATGCTGATAACAATTGGAAAACAGTTTGTTAAATAAATATTTAACGGGTAAAATGTTAAAGACCATGTTTAACTTTGAACTACACTATATGCAAATTAGTTCCACACAATGGCGGGCCAATCACATTCCTGGAATGGAGAGTTGCCAGATTCCAATCCCCTCCTCATCAGAAAGGGTTAAAAGTAACCTTCCAACAGACACTCCCTATTCTGAGTTTCCAACCTGTGTGGAAGGAGGCAATATCAGATGCACTTTTCTGAGCTCCAACCTTGTCATGGAAAATAAACCACCATATACAACATTCTGAGGTTCTGACCTGATGAGGAAAGAGACCTCAGAGGTTCAACTCAGCTCTTAGGTAAACATTCTATATTGCATTCAGTGGCCCTTCAGATGCAAAAGACCCAGCAGCAATGGACCCCATCTGACTCTTGCCGCTCCAAAAGCAGCACAGCTCAGTCCTCAAAGGACCTCAGACACTGCCTGAAAAACACTGCTCCTCAACGACAAAACCAGGCTGCAAAAGGCCATGTGAAGACCCAGCTGCCCGGTCCATGCTCTAAAGACCTGCGCTGCACAACAGAAGTTCAGCATCGTCCACGTCAGCGCATCGACGGCAACTGAAACACACCTCTGTGCCCTCCCCACTGCATGCAGTCTGCATTACCATTGGACAACGTCTCTATCACCGGACTGATCACCCGCCTGAGGAACGTAATTATAAACCTCTTACCAAACCTCTTTTCTAAAGATCTTGGCTTAGTTTATACCTGGAACCTGTGTTTTTCTGACCTGTTTAGATAACATTTACTTGGGGTCAGCCTTACAAATAATAGCTTTATTATTTGTTCAGAGATAAATTACCAATAAGTTAATTATTGTTAACTTCACAAGAGCCAATAAGTGGTTCCCATAAGCAGCATTGCCATATAAATCTCTTCCACTGCTACATTCAGCTCAACAGCATTATGTTTAGCCAATTTGTGTTTACTCCATTTATTTGTTTCTACTATTTATTTGGTGTCTTTCTCCATATTTAGTTGTCTATTTTCTATGTGCATATTAATTTATGAGTATAATCTCCAGTTGTTTTATTTGCTATTGCATATCTTTTGTTAATACATTTAGTTAATCTTATTACAGTTGTCTTCTTTGTGTAGATGATCTCCATACTCTACTACCTATCTAAACCACCAATCTCTCAGACAAATCAGCTGACCAATTCCCTCAAATTTGCGAATGTCAAATTGTTGAACAGCTTGTGGGAAACTCTCCCATATTGCCAACTAACCTGGACTGATGCTCTTCACTGAGCAAGGTCGGCATTGGTAAAACCACACCTCTCGTGATGTGTGACCCAAAAATCACAACGTATTTGATGACATGAGTCTCACTTACTACATTACAACAAATTAAACTTCATCTGCAGCAGATACTAAGAGTGAAACAATACACGGGCCATTCATGTAAGAAAATACATGTTTCTGAGTTGACTTCCTTTAACTTATTTTCCATTCATTCAAAAGTAATAATTGTGCATATAATAATTTCAGTCTCAGCAGGCAGTCATACTTGGTTAAAAAGGCAGAAATATTTTGCTCAGATGTTTGTTAATATAGTTAAATTATATAAATCAAAGTGAATGTATATTTAACATGTCTGTTTTTTTATTTATTTTTTGGTAATTTAGTAAGATTAGTATTAGGAGATGTTAATATGTTAATATAATTTTCCGTAGTTATCATTAACACATTTAGATAACTGTGTTCCTTATATTTCCTTCTATTATATTATGCTATAGTCCATGAAATTAGGTTAATTAATTGTTTTAAGGATCTCTGTTTGCTGGTGTGGCTGCTTCTCTTTCTTTTATAGTACATAGTCATAAAGGTAGTTAACCCTGACTTTTCATTGAAAGGACAGATACTGAAGCTAAAGCTCAAATACTTCAGTCACAGAAAGGAGATGATTCTTTAGAAAATACCCTTGATGCTGGGAATGATTGAAAGCAGAGGATGAGATGGTTAAATAGTGTCACCGATGCAGTAAATATGAATTTGGGCCGACTGAAGGAGATGGTGGATGACAGGGAGGCCTGGCGTGCTGTACTTCTTGGGGTCGCAAAGAATTGGGCACGACTGAACAACAATGAACAGCAATTATTGTGTTGTCACACTGGGATAATTTGTCACAAGGGGAAGCTGCAACTTAAATGTCTATAATTGTTTTAATTTGATATACATCTGATAATTGTAATAAACATACAGCAGTGATATAAAAATATCCAACAAATAGACAACTACAACAATATGAATTTAAAAATGTATAATCTATAGTCCAAGTAAATGTTTCTAGTTAACTAACATATTTATCTGCATTGTAACATCTCAGTTCGGTTCAGATGCTGCATCATTTAAGCCAGGGGTCATCAAACGTGATCCTGGAGGGCCGGTGTCCTGCAGAGTTTAGCTCCAACTTGCCTCTACACACCTGCCTGGAAGTTTCAAGTATACCTAGTAAATCCTTGATTAGCTGCTTCAGGTGTGTTTAATTAGGGTTGGAGCTAAACTCTGCAGGGACACCGGCCCTCCAGGAACGAACTTGGTGACCCCTGATTTAAGCGATGGTTCTGCAGAGAGAAATACACAGATCTGGCCACCGTGACGACATGATCGAGCTGAATAAGAGACTGAATGATGGACGTGTCTGGATTGGGCTGCAGAAAACGGGTCGTATTAAATGGCACTGGCCTTCAGGTGAACCTGCGCTCGATCTGAACTGGGCTCCTGGACAACCAGAAGGCAGAGATAATTGTGCTATGATGCTAAATGGAGAATTGCATGATTTGCCATGTAATGATAACCGACATTTCATCTGCAACAACAGTGAGTGCAGCTACAATTACATATTTGTATTTGTCAGACTTTGTCATACAATTTGTGATACAACATTGATACAATTTATGTATAGACACAATTCCCAGACACACAACAACAAAAACTATTGGGTAATTTAACAATAGGACCCTGCAATAGAAGAGTCTATAATCACATAATAATGATCATAATATTCATAATTAATTATCAGCAGTGACTAGAGATAATACTGCTTGATATGTTTAGCCTTCAGTATCTTGATACAAACTTGTAATTGAATTATTGCTTGTGGATTATCTTAAGTCCAGTCCATTAAAACAATAGAGCATCAAGATGAGTACTGCAACTCCATTCATTTACAAATTACTAATCTACCGTCCAAGTGAATATTTCTATTGGCTAATTTACTAACACATTTAGTTTCAGTGTAACAGCTTCCTCTGTTTGATGTTCTCTGATCAGGCTCGTTGTATCTGAATCAAGTTTCCTAGACATATCTATAAGGGACACAGAAAATCATGACAATGTTCAGAAATGTTATCACATGTGATTTCACAAGCAAGGATAACACCACAACCAAATATGTAAATGAATAGTTTTTTTGTTCAGAATGTTAGGGACGAGTTGGAAGAGGATGGAAAGGTAAAGGGAAATGATGATGGTCAGGTTGATCTGGGCGTCTGGAATTGATGGCCCGGAGAGACTCAGGATGGGGGTATCATCCCGTTTGGATATTTAGGCCAGATGATTAGGACCCCCCCGATGTAACCTGAAAAGAATAAGGATAGCTGATTTGATTAAAGGGGAAGGGTGGGTTCGAGAGAAAGAAACAAACAGTGCAGTATGAGGCAGACCCATATATAAAGGATTCAGGAATTGAGGTGATTGGTAGAGGCGTGGCCTCACTCCCGAACCTCAGTTAACTAGTTAACTCCCTATATTTAAAATAATCATGCATATATTGTTAATATTCTATACATCAGCTGTAGAAGCAGCTCAAGTCTTTGAAAGACATGTACGAATAATGAACAAACTGATTCATGAATCTTTTCCATTTGTTTTTCTTAAAGCAAACACAGGACTCGTCTTTGTCAATCAGATGATGAACTGGACAGACGCTCAGAGTTACTGTAGACAGAATCACACTGATCTGGTCAGTGTGAGGAACCAGAATGAGAGTCTACAGGTTAAGGGGTTCATTAGTGATAATAAATCATCTGGATCTGATGTCTGGATCGGTCTGTTCAGAGACTCATGGCAGTGGTCAGATCAGAGTGACTCCTCATTCAGATACTGGGCTCCAAGTCAACCTAACATTAATAGAGATGGTGAAAACTGTACAGTCATCAAACACAACTCTCAGGGACGATGGCAGGACAGCTCTTGCTCCAACCTTTTACCTTTGTGTGTCATGAAGGTGAGTGGATCCTTGTGTAAAGTAGGCCAGCTGGTAAGAGAAGTGCAGGTAAGAGGCACAGTAGTGACTGACGCTAGACGCTGCAGTCCTTAGCATCCTGTTAGTGCACCTGCCTCCCCTGCCAGCGACCCAGATTGGAGTCAAAGTGTCAAAGTGGGGAACTTAGGACTGGAGGAGTTACACTCACAAAACACATACAATCCATCTTCACTACAGGGGCCTCATATATAAACATTTAAGTAGATTTCATCGTAATAGTGTGCATATGCACAAAAGCTAGATTTTGTGTAAAGAAAAAACTTAGCAAAATTAAAAACAATGTTCCCCCCTGTTCCTGCGCAAAATTCCCTTTTTAATACCCAGTCAGCAGAATTGTGCATACATGAATCTCCTCCCGTCTCCTTCCCCAAATAGCATATATTTATATAAACGCTTAGTTTTACTATACATAATGTTATCATATATGTACATGGTGAAATATGTACAATGTCATCATTATGCATAATTTACATGCATATTCAATTACATTCAAGATAATTTGTATAGCGCTTTTTACGATACAATTGTTGCAAAGCAGCTTCACAGGAATTTTCCATCCATGTGAACAATACAGTAGGAAAAATTAGATACAGACTATAAATACTTTTGAGACATTACATTTTTCAGTGTTTCAGAGAACGTTTTCAGAGTTGTTCTCACCATTCATCATTGGGCTACTGTCTGTCTGTGCATGTGCAGAGGTTATATAGTACTGCCATCGACTTGTTTGACTTGTCCAAACACCCACACTTGCGGTCTTGGCCACGTGAGGGCGCGTGCACGCAACAGGAAGTAAGTGCGCAAGACTATCCCAGGTCTTAAAAACACCAAAGCTCAGTGCCCTTATAATGCACACTAAATCCATACTATCTCAAATTCTGCTCTGGAGCATTATTCAAGGCTTAGTATATCCCATCATGCATTTTGTTCTGAAAATAATTTATATTTTTGCTAAGATCAAAGGAGAGGTGACAAACTTGTCCAATGTAAGATTTACATTAATGATCATTAGATAATAACAATACTAATAATTTGGAAGTAAAAAACAAAGTGCTGCACATTTAATTGGTGCAAAGATGAGCATATTTAATTTCCACATTTGCAACTGCTTTTTATCAACTGCTTTAGTTAAAAGAACCAGAAATTAAATTGTGCCATCTGTTATAGGGACCATACATTTACATTATAATAATAATAATAATGCTCTGTAAACTCTTGCATTGTTACAACACTATTAGTGTGTCCCATAATGTCATGAAAAGTTCTACACACCTGTGGTCATCATGCTGACTTGGACACGGCCAAATACAGGAAATATGTCATATGTGACCCTGGACCACAAAACCAGTCATAAGGGTAAATTGAGATTTAAAATGTAAATAAATGAGCTTTCCGTAGATGTTTGTTAGAATAGGACAATATTTTGCTGAGATACAACTACTTGAAAATATGGAATCTGAGGGTGCAAATAAATATATAAAACAAAAATAGAAAAAAAAAGTGAAATTAAATATGCCTACTAGTTCAAATTAAGTTCTTAGCAATACATATTACTAACCAAAAATTAAGTTGTAAATATTTATGGTAGGAACATGGAACATGGTCTTACTTAATATCCTAAATATTTTTAGCATAAAATAAAAATCGATCATTTCGCTCCATACAATGTATTGTTGGCTCTTGCTACAAACATACCCGTGCTGCTTAAGACTTTAGTCTAAGCTTAAGTTTTGTGCTCCAGGGTCACACATAAGTAGTCAAGTGGTCAGGTGTAAAGCAAGTGTGGGTATGTGAACAGGGCATTTGTCATGAGCTGTCGTGATTGTGTTCCCCTGTCTTGTGTTTGGATCTGTGTGTTACTCTCTGTAGAGTGCCATTTGTAGTCACCCAGTAGTCCTTTTGCTTCATTGGTCCTCTTGATTGCTTTCCCAAGTGTATTTTGTTACTATGCTCTCTTGTTAGTCTTTCTGTGTATAAACAGCCCAGTGTTTTCGGGAGTCTTTGTAAGTTGTTGTCTTTGCAGTTGTAGTGTGTTGTTCCTTGGCCTTGTTCTCGCCTTCCCTTTTCACTCTCTTATACTTTGGATTACCTCTTGTTTTATACAAATCCACATTGTCTGTATTTGGATCCTGCCTCTCCTTTTCCTTGCTTCGAATTGTTACAGAAACACCAACAAGATGACTAGGTAACAAGACACACGTGTGAAAGCAAATAAGAGGACCAATGAAGCAAAATGACTACTGGGTGACTACAAATGGCACTCTAGACAGGAAGCAACACAAAATCCAAACACAATCCTGACAAACAGCACCAAGATCATGACACCTGTTCAGAACAATGTGTTCATGTGGCTCAGTAGTAGAGCATTGTGTTAGCGGTGCTAAAGTTTGTGGGTTCAATTATTTATCAAGCCCCTAAGAATTACTCTCAAGAACACTGCTAAGAATTTACTTAAGTGAAAAATAATTATTGGCTCAAAGCTGCGCTTAAAAGTTAGTTATCAATCATCTCAGTCATAATTTAAGTGAAGTGTAGGACTAAATATTAAGTGCCAGTCTTGGAGATGATTCACGACACTTAGCTGTGCCTCAAACCTGATTTTGGATGATGACATACGCATGGACCAATCAATGAATATATATTATTTAATTAAGAATATTCTCAGATGAGCTCAAATTGAATGGTTAAATTCCTAAGAGTTTACATTCAACACACCTTTGACAATAAATAATTTTCAAGAGAATACATTATGGCAAGAAACGAAGCGTCATCACAACTCAATTTAGGATGCCGATAGACAATAGTATAGAGTAACGAACGACGATAGTCAAAGATAATGCCTGTTGCTGATGTTTTGACGATAGCGAGAATATTATTATTATTATCCGTAAAAAATAGACTAGGTGCCTATCTTTAGTGACGCAGTGCAGAGTGCCGCTTCAGAAACTTCGCACAGCGCGGCGGATCAGTCCCGGTGGCCGTGAAGCTGTAAAGTGTCGCAAACGCGTGCAGTAGAGATTTATTAATCATTCAGTGTAGATCGCATAATACTCACGCCAGACTGAAGTCAGTTATGATGTTCTTTACTCGTTTTGAATAACTGAGAAAATGTAACCGTATAATTTATTGCATGTTGCCAAACATTTGATGAAGATTCTTCCTCTGAATCCTCTCCTAAAAGATTGACGCAGCGCATGTCTCTGTCTCCTCAGCGCCATTACAAGCCCCTGCTGGCAACTCCTGATCACTCTCCAGCTGTCTTAAATACCTGGGAGACTAAGAGTGATTCTTAGCTATAACAAATCTGATAACTTGCTTTTATACTTAAGTTTGAAATTAGGAGTACATTTAATGAATTATCAGCACTAAAATGGCACTTTGAGAAGCTTGATAAATATGGGCTCAGATCTTTTAAAGATGACGCTGCATGTCTGACATGACAAATTCATCCACAGTTTGTTCTGCATGTTGTTTTTGATCAGTCTCTCTCTAGTTTCTGCTTGTGCTTTGTTTGGTTTCCAGATAAACTGATTGTGATCCGAGAGAATCTGACGTGGTCTGAAGCTCTGAGATACTGCAGACAGAATCACGTGGATCTGGTCTCGGTTCATTCAGAAGAGATTCAGCGTCTGTGATGAACGTGGTTAAACGAGCATCTACTGCGGAGGTGTGGTGTGGGGGTTACGTCACTCCTGTATTTTTGGCACATGGTTCTGGGTGAGTGGAGAGACCGTGTGCTATCAGAACTGGGCTCCAGGGAACGGCACATCAGAGGACGACTGTAAAGACGCAGTGAGATCTGGATCAGTTCAGTCTGGAGGAGATCAGCGCTGGATCAGCCGTCCTGAAACTCACAAACTCAACTTCATCTGCAGCAGATATTAACAGACCTTTAATGTAAGAGATACAATGCTTGTGTGCTCCTTTAGCTCAATTAATCATGTTGTAAAGCAATAATTTTACATATAATAATATCTAACTCAGCAGACAGTCACACCTGAAGGTTAAAAGCAGAAATATTTTGTTCAGATGTTTGTTCATATAATTCAAGACAATAACTGTTATTGACTGCACTGTAAACTGTATGAATTGTTCTTTTGAAGGTCTGTTTTTCTGCAGATGGGTGAATTTCTGTTGATGTATCCGTGTAATTCCTGTGGGTTTGCTCCATATTAAGAGTCTCGATGGCCAGAATAGCTTTTTCAACATTTATTTTCACACTCATACATATTCATCATTAGATATACTATTATATACAGTTTTATATATTTGTTTCTATTTTATTATAAGACAATTTAACAGTTTAGTTCATTATTTGTGTATCAAGGATCTCTGTTTGCTGTTGTGAATACTTTTTTAGGTCTTCTATTTTTATCAATCTTGTCTTTAGATTATAAATGACAGGTTCAATTCTTGTGCTAAACATAAAAGTAAAACTTAAAAAAAAAATGTCAACAACAGTTCAAATAAAATCCTGTAAAACCAGCAATCTCATCTTATTTGTGTCAGACTCTCTCTCTGTGTTGTGTTTCCCCTCCTCTCGTGCCCATATATGGTTAGTTCCAGTTTCTGTCCTCATTTGTGTTCATCTTAGTCAATTAGTCCCCAGCCCTGTGTTATTAATCATCTTGTTTAGCTCATTCGTTTGTCCCTTTAAGAACCCTGTGTTTCCCTGCATCTGTGTCCAGTCTTAACGTCATTCCCTAGGTGTGTGTACCTGTGCTCCAGCGATCTCTGTTATCTCCGTGTTTCACAATAAAGTGTGTTTCAAGAAGTTCCTTGTATCCTCGTTCCTGGTACCCCCGTGTACATCCGTGACAGAAGACTGGACCTAAAATACAGTGACCTCTGCGCCACTTCCACCCGGTTTTGTTTTCCTCCCGTTTTTGAAAGTTTTTGTTTCCTGGTTTTGCTCCCGCGGCAATGGACCTCCGCCGCCCGCGGCTCGTCCTTGTTCGCCGTTCGCGGGGAATCTCCGCCGCCGTCTGCGGCTCGTCCAGCCGGCTGTTTGCGGGAGATCCGCCGCCATTCGCGGCCACCTCAAGCCCCGGACCATTCGCGGCTCACGTAAGACCGCTGGTGTCTCTACTGGCTCCACCCAGCTCATCTTCGTCGCCGCTGGGCCTGCCCAACCCGTCAGATCTGGTGCGAGAGCCGGCGACAATGCCCACCACGAGGGAGCCTGCCGTGGACGGTGTGAGTGCGGAGTGGAGCTCCGCCCCCTGCACCACGGCGGAGGTGGAGCTGATAATACATCTGGGACTGCTGGACATGGAGGAGAATTTAATTGACTGGGAGACTGAGTTGGAGTACGAGATGCCCCCTCTCCTCTCTCCGTCGTCCCCGCTGGTCCCGTCCAGCCCTGAGGGGGCTTCAGATTCTCCAGTGCCCACTCCTCGCCAGCGCCCTCCGGTGCCTGCTCCTCGCCAGCGCCCTCTAGTGCCTGCTCCTCGCCAGCGCTCTCTTGTGCCTGCTCCTCGACAGCGCCCTCCTGTGCCTGCTCCTCGACTGCACCCTCCGGTGGCCGCTCCTCGCAAGCTCTCTCATGCTTCTCCGCTGGTCCCGTCCAGCTCTCCGTCGTTCCCGCTGGTCCCGTCCAGCTCCGCGCTGCCAGAGCGCCCCCAAGAGATTGCGCTGTCAGAGCGCCCCCGAGACGCTGCGCTGCCAGAGTGCCCTCCAGGGCCGGCTCCTTGCCAGCGCCCTCCAGTGCCGGCACCTCGCCAGTGCCCTCCAGTGCCTGCTCCTCGCCAGCGCCCTCCAGTGCCGGCTCCTCGTAAGTGCGCTCCAATTTCCCCGCTGGTTCCGTCCAGCTCTTCAGAGCGCCCCCGAGAGTCAGCGGCACCCGAGCGCCCACGTGAGCCGACGGATTCCGCTCCGGTCCGGGAGCCCACGCACTCCGCTCTGTTCCGGGAGCCCACGCATTCCGCTCCGGCCCGGGAGCCCACGCATTCCGCTCCGGCCCGGGAGCCCACGGATTCCGCTCCGTTCGGGAGCCCACGCATTCCGCTCCGGTCCGGGAGCCCACGCATTCCGCTCCGGTCCGGGAGCCACGCATTCCGCTCCGGTCCGGGAGCCCACGGATTCCGCTCCGTTCCGGGAGCCCCTGCTGGTCCCGTCCAGCTCTCCAGAGCCCCTGCTGGTCCCGTCCAGCTCTCCAGAGCCCCTGCTGGTCCCGTCCAGCTCTCCAGAGCCCCTGCTGGTCCCGTCCAGCTCGCTTTTACCTCCGCTGGTCCCGTCCAGCTCTCCTTGGCCTCCGCTGGTCCCGTC
>QVTF01006082.1:0-27987 GCA_003573665.1 Oxygymnocypris stewartii | reverse complement strand
TCACACACACACACACACACACACACACACACACACACACACACACAACACTGTATGCAGGTGACAGTTTTGAGTCATTGGATTGCTGGGTGTTTTTATGTGTTGTCTAGAAGTTAGCAGGCTATTATAGTGAGTGCTTCTGAAAAACAAGCGGCTGCTTATTTGCCAGAGTTTGCATAATTGATGGCAGTGTGTCTTAACAATCATTTGTAGTTTTTGCAAAACTTATGTCTTAAATGATGATGTTTATTATGTCTGGATGAAGAGAAAACTCAAAAAAGCTCATTTTACTTTCTGCCAATTCTTTGGCGTTGTCTTCAAAACAGAATGCTGCAGAATAATAAGTGTCCACTTTTCTGCACAATAAACTACAACATGTGACAACTGTCTGACTTGCGAGACCTTTAAGATCTGAATCTGTTTATTAGTAAAAAAATGCATGAATGCATTCATGGAAATTTGTGATAAAGTTAAATTTCACTTGATATTTTTTTACTAACACAATCCATTACACTGCACATTTCAGGTAATATAATCAGACTACTTTTGATTACTGTTCGATTAGGCTACTTTGACATAACTCGTTTATCCCAATTGATTTAAATATGATAATCTTATACCACATTGATATAAAGAAAAAAATACAAAGAGAAAGATATATATTTATTCATTGTCATTAACAACATGAAGAGCATTAAACATCATATTAAATATAAGTTTCCCAAACTGGGGTTTGTGAGTTTAATGAAAAGCTAATAATTAAATCATAAAAACTATCATAAACTATCATAAAATTGCAATAATCAAAATAATAAATATGAAATATTATACCTGTTTACCTGCATGTCATATGACCTTGTGAATAATACGTAATCATGTAATTAATACAATCTAATTACAAGTACTTAATTTTTGGAATCGGATATCATAATCAAGATTACACTGCATATACTGTGTATACATACTGTATGTTATAAATACATGTAATTGATATAATTTGATAGTTAAATATAAATCACAGAATTGATTCCCTCTTGATTGTAGTTAACTACTTTACTGTTTCAAAGCATCTTCACTAACACTGTGTTTGGGACCAGAGTCAGTGTCCTTAACCAGAGTAAGAGGAGGTTATATCTTTATCATCACAGAAGACACAAGTTTAATTAACTCTAATCGCGTGTATATATAAATCTGACTTCAGAGTTAATCAGTTTTATCCCTGTGTCCAGCAGTGAATTTAAACATAAGAGCAACCCATCCGCCTTTAATTTAGCAACTAATTACCTAAAGATGAAACTAAAGAGTGGTTCACTTTCAGAAGAGAATCCTGAGAGAAATAACGCAATCCATTTTACATGTTTGATTTGAGAGTTTGATGTAGGCCGTGGGGTCTTAAGAACCGTCTGAACTGGGAAGAAACACCAGTCTCGCTGAAATAAGAAGCACTATTGAGAAATAATATTGTGAAACACTGTATTAATATTACAGTTGCTATTTACTGCAGGGACATGAACATATCCTCCGTGGCATAACGTATTAGACTCCAGAGTGTGACTCTGAAGTTTAATAATAATAAAAAAGAATTTATACTTATATTAAAGAGGCCATATACAGAAACCAGAATAATATTTGACAAACTTGACACTTTTGAGTTGGTTATTAATCAAGCACCAGTGTTTCCCATAGACTTAGATTCTGTCCCATAGACTTAGATATAAAACAGCATACAGGCTTATTGAAAAGGCTAATTCATTCTCTGCCAGCTGGAGTCGCTTTTGTAATGGTAGAAATACAGCGGTTTCCCGGTAATGACTGTACACAAAGCAGCACTGCGCTCACGAAAGCTCATTTATCAAGCATAATAGGAAACATCTAAACTTGTCTGAAGACAGTCGGTTCCCTTCAAAAAAACATTCGTATTAAAAACATCTGCGCCATGTTTTACCTTACTCGTTTACTCAACGCAGTCAAACCCTTTTGGAAAATGTATTTGTGGCAGTCAGTGTTGATATTGTGGTGGGCCACTACAAATAAATCAAATGTATGGGAAACACCGAAGCACCTAGCAACTATCCAGATCAATATTTAACCAAATAACAAGCAACCGCCACCTATAACATCCTAGCAACTAGGAATGTGCTAAAACAACTGGAACATCTGAGCAACACCCTAGTGACAACAACAACATGTAACATTCATAGAACTCATAGCAACAGTTAACGATAGTGAACAGTATTTCAGTTTTGAGTAACATGCTGAAAACAACCTAGATAAAAAACTGCCTGCTATCAACCACATTAACATCAGCAATAACATCCTAGCCACTGCAAAGCAAAGTTATAACGCTTAGAACATCTTAGCAAATAGCATAGCAACACCTTAAAACCACTGTCACAACAACAACATCTAAGGTTGCCCTAGCAACCACAAAGCAACATTCTAGAAATGCCCTTGTAGCTGCAAAGCAACACCTTAGCGATCGCCACCACCACAACAACAACAACAACATCTAAGATTGCCTAGCAACCTATATTAAAGGAACCACCTATCAGCCACATAGCAACTACCAATAACATCCTAGCAACTGCAAAGCAATGTGCTAAAACAGTTAGAACATCGTAGCAACTGAATATCAACACCCTAGCGACCACACCACTACAACAACACCCCAATATTTCCCTAGCAACCTCATAGTAGCATGCCAAAACCAACCCAGAATGCCCTAACAAATGCATAACAACACCCTAGCAACAACCAGTAACATCCTAGCAACTGCAAAGCAATGTCCTAACACTAAGAACATTTTAGTAACTACATACCAACACCGCAAGATTGCCCTAGCAACTGCATTGCAGCATGCTAAAAAACAATTAGAATGCCCAGGCAACTGCATAGCAACACCCTAGCAACAACCAGTTACATTCTAGCAAATGCAATGTCCTAACACTTAGAACATCTTAGCAGTTGCATAGCAACACCCTAGTAACCACCCCGACCACAACAACGTCTTAGTATTTCCCTAGCAACCTCAGAACAACATGCCACAACCAATTCAGAATATCCTAGCAACTGCATAGCAACTCCCAAGCAAGTGCATAGTTGTCCTAGAACAATGTTTTTAAACTAAAAAGTGCTTTTTAATAATTTAATAAACATTTGAGATGAATAGTAAAGACAGTTCAACAGCGGTTTAAACTTTGTGAATTAAATTAAAACTTTATTTTAAAGATTCAAATGGTTATAGCCCGAGCCTGATTGCATATATGATACAATGAACTGCAGCTCGTACCTGTTCATCAGAAGCAGTCATGATCGTGGCACGTGGGCCGTGATGAACATTAAAACACAATCAGAGACCACCCTTGTGATTTGCAGCTAAGTCAGGCTAATTAAAAATTACCAGCTCTTAAGCTGAAGATATGCCACTTGCTGCATATGATAAGACTTTCTCTAATGGTCTGTATTGTGGGAAGAGATTAATATGTGCTAAGGAAGCTAACAACGGCCTCCACAGTGTTCTGAAGCAACAGCTACTGAATTTAGCTTTGAGGTTAAAAGTTCAGCCCCTCATTCCATATGTGGTGAACAGCAAACAATAAACTAAATCATATGTTTTATGAAAGCGCAGGCGGAAAGTAGTTGCACGCTTTCATACAGATGATCGCAGAAAAGTTTCTGACATTATGTTGGAGATATTTGTGATCAAACCACCCACTGGTGACATTCTTTCATTTACCACTTCAGCCCTGCCACGGATGAAGTGTTACCCATCTACCTCTAGCCTGAAGGGGTGCTGAGCTTTGGGAGATCCAGAGCAGGTCAGGAGTTCATATGTGGGCTAGAGTAAAGTTTTGATGGAGTAAACAACATTCCCATATGAACCGCACTGAAAGAAATTGTAAATACGCTTGTTCTGAAAACGCCCACGAATTGAACAACAGAATGACACTATGTCATCATAAAACGCATTACATGCAGTCACATGCCAAACTCATCTCAAAATATGTCCTGAAAGAGGTAGCCTTTGTTTATTTTTGGGTGAACTACAGTATATCTTTAAGTTGGCATCTCAACTATTTTGTATTCTGCGCCGAGATTCGCTGTGCTGCAGAACCCTGATGGGCAGGCACAGTACCTCTGGCATTTTAAAGTGCTAATGCCTGTAACACGGCCCAGCGCAGCTCAGCGGACGACCCAGTGGAGAAAATGGGGGTGCTGAGATGATAATTAACTCAAGATACGTGTAAGAGAAAACAAGACTCCCTATGAAATACACAGAGCTCTTACTGTGGAATCACATGGCACTGGAAACAGCAGAACGGAAACTAACTTCATTGATGTATTCTGCTTTTGGAAGTAGTGCTTTCAAGGAATAATTAACTCCAAATAACTGTGTAGTCATCTTTTCCTCACCCTCATGTTTTTCTTTTCTTACATGTGACACTAAAGTTGATATTGTAAAATCAACCATACAGTAACAACCAATGGCAACGTCCACTGCAGCTGTTAAAAAAGCTGATCCTGAATTGTACAAGTATCCTAAAAGCATGCTAAACTGAATCACTAAAAGCCCTAACCAATTTTATTTTATTTTTTTGCAATAGAGAGCAAAATAATTCAATCTAACTGTTCTCTCATTGTTAAACAATTGCATTAGTCAGGCTTGATGCAAGTTTCACATGCAATAACAGGCACAAGAAGCACTTTGTATTGAATGGATCAGACTGAATCCAGATGATTTCAGCTGCTTATGGCTATACTTTGGGGTTTGAGTTTTATGAAGATTAATACACATTTACATGTAAATGTGATCCTTCTCCTCGTGTAAATTAAATGTAATGAATATAAAATTTGTAATAGCTCTAAATAGCTCACTCTCGTCCGAATAATCATTTTAATATTTTTGAAAGAAATATTCAATGTTTTTAAAGGGGTCACATGACGTTGCTAAAAAAACATTATTTTGTGTATTTGGTGTAATGCAATGTTTACGTGGTTTAAGTAAAAAAAAAAAACATTATTTTCCACATAGTGTACATTACTGTTGCTCCTCTATGCTCCACCTTTCTGAAACACAAGGCTCATCGTTCTGAGAAGCGAGGCATGCTCCGATTGGCCAGCTATCCAGTGCGTTGTGATTGGCCCGAATACCTCAAGCATGTGACTGAAATGTATTGTGATGCCGTGTCCTGGTGCGACGACACAAACCAATAAAACCCATTATAAACGAGGCATTTGTTGCATCCAGTGGGGACATAATTACTGATTATAAGACTTATACTGTCTTTTACGCGTCACGTTGTATCACGCAATGTAAACATTACCATGTCTGGCATTTAGATCTGAGAAACGACAAACAACAAGCACTGCTCTACGCTTCTCAGAACTCATGTTTGAATCATCAGAAGCAGAAAACGTACTCGCAGACTGTGAGTCAGAAGCGCCAGACTGTCCTTGTAAAGTTAGAATTGCCCGACTTTATAGAAACAGTCTTTGTGCAAGCCAGCATTGTAGACTACTCTTCCAGGTTCAGGAAATAGTCCTCCGTAAAATGAGCTGCACACACAAATATTTACATTGAACTGTTCTGGAACACCTGTTGTAAATAGAACTTAACCACTGATTTCTAGTTGAGTCCCTCTTTTGGAAGCACAAACAATTCTGTGGCTCAGTGGTAGAGCATTGCGTTAGCAGCGCAAAGGTTGTGGGTTCGATTCCCAGGGAACACATGTACTGACAAAAACATGTATAGACTGAATGCACTGTAAGTGGCTTTGGATAAAAGCGTCTGCTAAATGCATAAATGTAAACAAAGTATTTTCTCTTTCACAACGAAACACAGCGTCTCCAGGACATGGCGCCGGCGGCAGCAACAGTACTACAGCGAGAATAATAGTTTTGCCTTCTTTCTTTGTGTGTACGTTTGGGCGGTGTTATGCATCGTGACGTAGACATGTGGGGGCGTGTTTAAATGAGCCGTTTTAGGGGGCGTGGCAGAGTCTTAACTTTTATAAAGAATATCTCTTTGGTTTTGAGACTTTAGTCTTTGTAACTTCAGGGATCTCATCTAAGCACAAACAGCTTGTAACACTCCAGAGAGAAAGGAAAACGTGAAATCGCATCACATGACCCCTTTAATGTTATTCTAGTATCATCAACGTATAGTGTTATTATCGCTATAAAAGTTATAAAATAGTGAATGTTGAATTTATTTTATTTGTTTCAATTTCAATATTAATTCTTGCAGTTTTTTTTAAATGTTTGTATATTTTTTTATTCATTATTATTTCAGTTTTAGTTGCTTTAAGTTAACGTTTCTTTTATTTCCTTTGCAGTAATCTGAATCTAATATAGAAAAAAATCACTTCATTTTCTAATGCATCTGGTGTGAAAGAGGCCTTAAAAGTTATTTTAGATCACATCATGATAAACAAAGATATCACAACAAGAGTAAGTATACATCTTCTTATCACAAAGCCATTGTGCAAACAGGACGAGTTTTTATTCACCCGTTCATAAATTCTCAACAAGCTTGCTCTAGAATCTGATGTTAACGGGAAGTTTGTTTTGATATGATTCATGACTCGATCATGTTGTTTGAATATGATATGAAGACTGAAGTTCTTGATATTTGGTTCACGCTGTCGTTTTGGTCATTCTTCCTGTTCACGCTCTCAATCAGGTTACACTGAACGCACTATTAGACATGTAAAGCGAATCATTTTTCTGCATTTGTGATTATCTATTAATCTAATTTGAACAAACAGACGTGTTGATGGTTGAGGGTGCCTATTAATATTCATGACAGATCTCAGCGATACTGGGAAAAACAGACTGTTAAATCATGAAATATTTAGCCGTTTTCAGCTTCGAGTAAGCAGACCTGGACTTCAGAACAAACACTGTCAGATCTGGTTTTATGGGTCTAACCCCGAGGCCGTGGAGTGTCTGGATTGCTTGTTTTGACAGAGCGGATTACGTTTAGCATCTGAATTCAGAGATAAATTCAATAGGGATTTACACCGAGACCACATGGAGAATCTGGGATTCAGAACAATATTAAAATTGGAAACAAGGTTCAAGTCTTGTAAGTATGTAAGTAGTTAAATAACAGATCAGAGATTACTACATGGCACAAAAACATTAATAAATATTTGAATCATTAGTGGATTATTACAGAGCTAATAGATGAATAAAGTACAATGCAGATTAATTATGCACTAAGTGATTAATCAAATGTAAGTAAACGAGTTTGATTCATTATGTGACTCTTTGTACAGGTTTCATTCTTTGAGCAATCTATTTAACTTTTTAATTATACAATTAGTTTATTTCAGTTAATGTTCATTTTTAGTATTTATCATTATTATTAATGAATATTATTTTTCTTTTTTAATGGCTGTAGTTTTACGTTCAGTTTGTTATCTATAATAACCCTGATAGCGACCTGGCCTACTGCCTACAGAGGAGCATCTTAACTGAAATAGAACTAGTAAGTGAGCGGATTGGGACACTCTTCATTGGTCATTGAAAATGAAGCCTCGGAGGTGACTAATGTTGTTTTTTATATAGAGGTAGGAACGCAAAAACAAACACACAAGGAACTCGACTCATAGTTGATAACATCAGTCCAAGCTAAGATACTCAAAGCATAAACACACAACTGTTGTGAAAATAGTCAAATTTAACTTAGAATTAAAATGTATATACATACTTTCTGGTATTAAATAAAATAAGCATATCGAAATATTCAACGTTTGCATCCTCTGAGAAAGACACAATCTTGCTAGAAGGTTGCATCTTAAAATAAAGCACAATGTTGATATCTACCTTTTAGTTTTGGAACTATTTTGATCTCACATAATTTGTAAGACATCTTATAATATCATCCAAACTGCAAAAAAAGGTTATTTTTGACGAATGCGAATGATTAAACCCAGACGTGGCTGATTACGAATCAAATCAGATTCAAGCAAACACTATCTTATGACCCCACTTTTTAGGCAGCACATCTTTCAATTTTTAATCGAGCAAAACTCAACAACTTTGTTTACTGCCAAGTCACCCGTAATCAACATAATTATCAGCCAGAACTGCATTAGCCGATACGACATGTCTTCAAAAATAACAGCCGTTCTATAAGAAAAGTGCCTCGCAAACACGCCGATCTCTCCAGGTTCTGTTAGGCGCTTTAGAAAGCAATGCTGCTGGAAGCGCATGTTAAAGACGGCTGGTAGACGGCCTAGTTTCACAGCCGCCCGCTCCCACTCGACCCTGACAGTCAAGCCTCAGTGAGTTACATGACATTAGGGCACCGCAGGAGAAAAACAAGCTGCCTACAGAATGTTGCCGCCACTTCTGGGGACACACACAAGGGGAATTCTGGGAAGGGAAGAAATGTTTGACACGGAGCTCCTTTGGGAGAATAATGTGAGTTGTTGTAATGCTGCCAGAATACTGTATTAGTTTTGAAGGAACCATTTAAGAAATACAAAACAAGAACCACAGTAGCTTTGTCTGTTCTTTCAGAAAATGATCTGCGTTGGAGAGTTTTCCGATTTGCATAATATTCAAAGTCAACGGATTTGCTAAAAATAAGATAGAAGACATCTTTGACTTTTGAAGAAATCTATGTAAATGTGTTTATTGATTTATTCCTATAATTTAGTCATGACCTAGAACATTTTGTTAAAAAACATACTGTGATGCATACTACAAAAACATACTATTTACCAGTACATTACGATCCTTGTGACGCTTCATTTTTGCTGCTGTGTCCTCGTAAACCCTGTACAAGTTCACACACACACACAGACACACACACGCATGCACGCACGCACGCATGCACGCACACACACACACACACACACACACACACACACACACACACACACAGACACACACACACACACACACACAGACACACACACACACACACACACACACACACACACACAGACAGACAGACACAGACACAAACACAGACACACACACACACACACACACACACAGACACACACACATAAACACAAATAAATAAAGCATAATTATATAAATAACAATTATAAATGTATAAATCAGTTAAATTGATTCATATTTAGGAACCATAAATAAATAAATAAAGGCATTTATATTATAAATACATACATTTATTGAAGAGCTAAATAAAAAATTGTTCAAACTTTTTTTTAGCCAATATACGATTTTAATTGAATTGTGCTAATTCCAAAAAAGCAAACAAACAAAAAACTATTAATTTGAATCAATCTCTAAATGTGCCCTACTGTCTAAGTATATTTGTCCATCTATCTAGCAATTGCCTAGTAACCCTCTAGTAACATCCCTAGCAACACAGCTAACAATGGCCCTAAAGCATGCAGTGTTTAATAAACAGCTGTTTTCCTAAATTCTTCTGAGGTATAATTCAGTGCAGTACAGTATCGTGATACGTATCGTATCGTATCGTATCGTGACTTTGCTGGTGATACACAGCACTACTAAACACTACCAATACTGCATAGCAAACACCCCCAGCACCCTAGCAAGTGCAAAGCAATGCCCTAGCAGCATTTATATATTGTCTATTTAACTGTGTCATTGGGTTTACAACTATATTATGTTTTATATGTCTGTTTTTAAAGTGTAGAACTCCACAAATCAATTTTCATCCCAATTAAACAATCAACATAAGACCAATAGCTTTGGTTTAAAGCATCTTTACTGGTCAGCAGGTGAACTTGTCTTTCCATAAGCTAACTTCTCACCCAACCTGTCTTCGTCTTCCTCTGGCACCTGATGATTTAATGTGTTGTCGCAATCTCAGACTCACTTCAGCACTGAAGCCGACACATGGGGAATCTGGGACACGTTAATGTATGGAGGAGATGCCAGTCCTCTGGCTAATGACGGGAAAAAAACTCAAACGACCTCCAAGGTGGCACCGCAGTCATTATTAGCTGGCAAGAATGTGATGAAAGCCCTGGGAGGTGTGACATCGCCTCCTCTTTTATCTGGGAGAGGATGATAAAGGAGGAAGGAAACAATCGAGAACTCAACTCCTCTCTGCAGAGGGACAAAATAAAGAGGGCCGCGAGGGTCCGTCATGTAGAGCTGCGTGTAGATTGTAAAAAAGACAGTTTGTATAAGTTGATTAATGAAGTACGTGCCCGCATTGTTCACATGTGGCCTGAATGTGGATCATAATTAGCATTACATGACGTCTCTGTTACCTCAAGTCAGATCTTTTAAGCACACTACAATCTTGAAGCACACTTGAATTGATTATTTGGTGCAAAACAGAGTTCGAATTCACCTGATAACCTTGTATTGATTTATTGACGAAAATACAAAAATTAAATAAACCAATAAATATAAATGTAAAAATAATAATAAAACAATTATATTTAGGCAAAAAAGTAAATAAAATAACATTAAATAATCATATAGAAAATAAATAAAATGTATATACACTTACTGAATAAAAAATATTAAAAAGAAAATCATATTCAGGTACTGAATTCTGCCATTATTTATAAGTAAATAAATAAATAAATAAAATAAATGTATATGTTCATTTAGAGAAAAAAACGTAAGGAAGTCAGTAAAACAAATACAATGAATATACATTTATACAAGAAATATATATATATAATATAAAATGAATGTATTAATTTTAGCTTACTGATCTCTATATGACTGTGAATCAATCTATTCAGATAAGTCATTGATGGTGTTCTTTTAAAGATGTATTTCATTCACGTACATGTTGATATGGCAGCAGCTGCTTGTCTTCGCTCCTTCCAGAGATTATTGGCCCCCGCTGCACAGTTCCCATTAGAAACAAGCGATCAAAGAGGGAAATATGTGCAATTACAGCAGGCACAATAATTGAAGACGAATGCTGATGTTCTGCTGGGATTTCACTGGCAAGCGGCACAGATGTTTTAATCAGAGTGCATTGGCCCATGAAAGCCAACATGTCTTACACAGACAATCAAAAGGGTTTTCCTGTCATAGATGGAGCGCGATATTGGAATTATTGTTCCAGTGGAGGCGGTTATTGTTTTAATTTTACCCATTAAGAACGATTAAGGCACAGGGTGTTATTAAAGCTGGTTCTGTGCTCTAAGAGCCGGTTTTGAATTTATAACAAGCTAGAACAAGACAAAAGCAGCAGACTATTCAAATAAAATCTAAATGTTTTCATCACGGTTAAGAGGTGTTAGGCACAACATAAAGTAGTGTGTAACGCGCAGCCTCAAGTGGCTGATTGTGTTCAAACAGTGTCGGCACAGCAGTGTGATAAAAGACATCAATGTTCAACAAATGCTTGTCTTAATCACAAACAATTCCTCTGAGAAATAAAATACATCATTAGATGAACTCTAGACCATTTAGGGCTGCCTAGAAACACAGCACACAATTCAGCAGATGTGAGGTGTGCATATCTACATCCCAACAGCACTGACCGTGACTTATTCAACCATACAGTTAAAAAAATTATAATATAATATTTTTATTCAGCAGGGATGCATTCAATTGATCAAAATTGAAATTAAAGACATTTATATTGTAACAAAAGCCTTATGTTTTAAATAAAGTATGTTCTTTTGAACTCTGTTTGAAAAATAAGAGTATAGAAATAATTTTTTTTAAATCAAATGAATCATGGTTTTGACAAAAATATTCAGCAGCACAACTGTATTCAACATTGATAATAATCAGAAATGTTTCTTGAGCAGCAAATCAGCATATTAGATTGATTTCTGAAGATCATGTGACACTGAAAACTTTATCGTTTGGTTTCTACATAGACCTCTGCGTTCGCCTCTCTCGTGAATGCTACATGTGTGAATCGGTGGGCGGGGCTAAAGAGTCAACGATGTCATCTTGTTCTGCGGAGGCGGTGCTTATCCACACTATGACATCATAGAGTAGAACTTTCCACCCACAAGCTGCTGCTTTAGCAGACTGCCTTCAATACATGCTGTTTTAGACTAACCACACAGTTATAAGTTCTGAAACTTACAGGATGTTTTTATGGTACAATGGCCTCTTATGTCAAACTATCAAGGGCATTTTGGGTTCATAACCCCTTTAAATAAATGCAGCCTTGGTGAAGAGAATACATGTTTTCTGTGATGTCACATATTTACCACTAAGAAATGTGTGATGTCATTAATAGTGGATAGTGATAAATCTCTCAGCTGCCTGAAGTGCAGAATACAGCCATCAGTTTTCAAAGTCGAGACAGATTTCCACACAGCTCTGAAAGTAACTGTCTGGTCATTGAAGAAGTCTGCTTGAGTGAAGACCTCCAAGAAGAGAGAAATCGTGAAACCAACCGGAGCAGCGTTGGTATATAATTAAACACCCCATTTCAGCTGACTTCTATTTTTAATTAGTAGTGTTTGCTAAGTCAAACATCACTACTACTATTGTTCAAACTAAGGATTAGTGATTTAAAAAAAACTCCAACACAGAGCATTACATTTTTGGGGTCAATTTGTCCTGCACCGTTTGTGCTACAGACAGGAATGATTCCTCGAATCATGCAGCTTGATGAAGAGAGGCGTGCTGAAGCAATACACCACAGCAGCTCATGCAATACAGGGATTTTACCACCCTTAAATATATTGGGTATTCAGATCCAATCTGAGCTGAAACAACAACACCTTCTGTGTCCGTCTGACTGAAAGTATTAAATTCCAATTTACAAAATATGAAACATTTTAGCAAATAATCTTAAGCACTTGCAGTTAGGAGTAATGTCAGGGGAAAAATTAAAACCCATGGCCTTCCACAACTTATTGCTTTTGTTAAGCTAGCATGCATTACATTGATCAAAACTGTTGATCAACTTTAGACATTTATAATGTTACAAAATATTTATATTTCAAATAAATGCTGTTCTTTTGAACTTTCTATTTATTAAAGAATCCTGTAATAAAATGTGCCGAGTTTTCTACCAAAATATTTGTCAACATTGATAATATTGATTGAGTAGCAATTCAGCATATTATAATAATTTCTGAAATATTATGTGACACCGAACACTCGAGTAATGATGTTGAAAATTCAGCTATTAGGAATAAATTACATTTTTACAACATATTGACACAAAAAACAGCTATTTTAAATTGAAATATTTCACAATATTTCTGTTTTCACTGAATTTCTGATCAAATAATTGTGGCACTGGTGAGCAGAAGAGACTATTTTCAAAAACATAAACAATTCTTACTCTTTTGAACAATCAATTTAAGATTTGTTTTTGGCTAAGCATAAACATTTAAAAAAGACACAAATATGAAATATTGTTGGACATTTATTATTAATAATTATCTGCATGCACAATGTATCTGCTGCATAATATAGTTCATGCACTGTAAAGCACTGCTATTGCTTTCATCAGAAAAAGGTAATAATCCAGAAATGTCTCATAACTCACTTTACTATGGATGCAACAAGACAACATACAAAGCATTGTTTAATAGCTACTACAAAAAGTCAAGTATAATAAATGCGTCAGGTTAAGCTGGGGCTCTTAATTTTAATAATGGACAAGCAGTTTCTTATCTCCACAATGCCCTGAGTATATTACGACCATGTCATTCTGGCACATCTCCCAGAAGTGTCCTGGTTTGACATCGTGCATATTGGATACTTAATTTATGGGCATACTTTATAATATTCACATCTCAGCCTCAAATAAGAACTATAAGAACTAATTCATTCAGCCTTGTAGACCACAGTCTGTTCATTTTTCAATATTAAACTAATGATAGATCAGTTAGAGTTTCCCTGCACATCTGCAAATCAATAGAGAAACTGACTTTCTAATGATTTAAGGAATAATTTTGACTCATCATTTAATAAAACATACACGATTTAAGACACAAACCTGGAATGGAAAATGAAATGATAGCATGACGCCACTCAACATGTAATGTGCTTAAGGTCACATGACAACAATGAAGTATACTACATTTGAAGTGTTCATCACTGCATGATGCATAGTGTACGATGAGCTAAGTGTGCACTTGATTCTTCTCTAAAACATATGGGACAAAAACGTACAGCAGCACTTTCCTAAAGCTCCTTGTTTCACTATGCACATCGACATTTTTTTTTTTTTAATGTTATAGATTTCATATATCGCAAATGAGAATTGATAAATGTATAAAATATATTTTAGACAAAGATATGACATTTTTGACTTATGATATTAATCATCTAATGAAATAAAGTATCATATTTAATATTTCTACTGTAAAGATACAAATCATTATGGGATATCAGAATAAGAATCAGATCAGAAATAGCTTTATTGCCAAGTGCTTATGCGCATACAAGGAATTTGTTTTAGTGATATCTTTCAGAATCTTTACTTTAAAAAAAATCTGTATTTTAATTTTTTTTATTTAATTTTAAATTATTTTTTTTCATGACATCATATAGTACTTTGCTAAATTATTAGCCCAGTATTTTCACCACCAACAACAGAAATGGTTTAGCTGTAGTGTGTCTGTATGAAATATCAGTTTACATGTCCAGAAATTCATTTAGCCATTAATTGTAATAATCCAGTGAGATGTTGTGCTCCACACAGAGATATGACGTGAAGAAACCGAGACTAAATCCAGAAGAACTGTGGAGAACAACATCTCTAAGATGCTTCAAGAAACCTATCTGCAAAGCTTGGGCAAAAAAAGGATAGTTGAAATGGATAGTTCACCAAAAACGTTGGCACAGTATCAGTTAATGGGATACATACTATGGAAGTCAATGGCTACCTGCAACTACTTGGTCACCAACATTCTTGAGAATATTGTATTTTGTATTAAACAGAAGAAAGAAATGCATACCTTTAGGGTAGGTAAATGATGACAGAATTGTCATTTTTGGGTGAACTGTCCTTTTAATGTTAGCCTATAGTTGAAAGTTATACCCAACCGTTTCATGTTTGATCTAAAAAAAGTCTGTATTTTGTTCCGGACGTCGCCACGAATACCTGCGACACCTTTGGCAGCACTGCAACACTCAACAGCTCCATCGGGCTGAGTGTTGACATCAGCTGAACCAGGGTCAATCCATGATGGACTCGTCCCTGTCACACTGTCCCGCTCTGAAGGAAGTGGACTAATCACCGGAGCAGGGCTCAGGGCTTTGAGAGGAGAACAGTGGGAATTCACTAAAGCCCTATTTGGCTAAGATTAAATCTGTGGCTCTCCATCACTGCTGACAGACAGCCTGGAGGATGCCCGTGTGACTAACTGCTCTCTGTGCACACCTGGAGCAATGCCGATCGGCCTCATGGCCACGAGCGAGAAACGCTGACAAACGATCGCTGCACTTTCTTTTGAACGGGAACACTAGGCAGAACGGAGAGTTAAAAGCACCCTACTGTAACAGCAGTTTTACTCTTGCAAGGTTAGAATAAATAAGAAAACAACTGGAACCTGGATGGAAAGCATTGAACAGCGTGGTGGCACAATATTATTTATAAAATACAGACTGGTTATTTAATTTGTATTTCATAATTATTTTAATGAATATATTTTTTTATGAAAAAAGTGTTTATACATAAACATTTATAGAGGATTATTTGTCTACCAGAATAATTTAAATGATAAGAACTACTGCACGTTCTATAGTTTTTAAGATGACGAGACACATACATTATACACAAAACAATGTTCAAACTTAAGCTGACAGATTACAGTACTATCGGCAACAATGTCAGGATTTATTGGTTATAAGTTTGCAAAGACAAGGTTATCATATATGCCACTCTAATCTATATCCCAGTGCAATGACTTGCCCCATAGACTTCCATTGTAAATGTGTTTTTATAAAAGTGTGTGTCATGTATGCAAGTCCAAAATATTTTCTTTGATAATCAACAGCATATCACAGATGAACATTAAATGTTAATGTTTGAGGACAAATAGAAGCAACTGGCTCCAAACAATTACAATTATAATGTGCCTGGAAAGTCTGTAATTGCAATGTAATTAATTCATAGAATGTACACAACAAAGACAAATATTAAACTTGATTCAAGTTGCTTTTTTTTAAAGCATGTCTCACATTTTAATAATTCTATCATGAATTATGAAGTGTCATAGAGCTGAAGTGGTGAAGCATTCATAAACGAGCTCTTCAGATGACTAGTGAACACAACAGGTGCTCAGTTTGCATTCACTGCTCTTCACACTACAGTAAGTACATAAAAGACAAATCTGTTACAAACTGATTGCATTTGGAAAAACAGTTTGCAGTGTTGCATTAGAAACGAGTTATTTGCACTCCTGTTCCACTTATTTCTATCTTGACACAGCGGGAAGTCATATAATGCCATACTAATAGTGCAAATGAGGTTGTGAGGAAGACTATGCATCTCTGGAGGATGGCAGTATGGTATAACCAACGGATGCTGGGCTTCACAGACATGACCTTATGGCCTTAAATCATGTCAAGACCCTCAAAATGGTATCATTTCCACTTAATTTTTTCTTCAACATTTCAGATTGTTCCATCAGAAAACAAACTAACAATGTTAAAAACCTTGAACGTCCATGCTAAAATTCATTCGTTTTTAATACGCCACTGTTGAAAAGGAAAGTTGTGGTTGGATGCATCAATTTATCATTCTTTTTTTTGGGGGACAATATTTTGACAAACCACTGTCATGGGATGCATTTGATGTACTACTCGTATTTTTCTGTAATTTTAAGTCAGAAATAATGAGTTCTAGGCCTATAGTAGGCTATATATTTTTGAGAGACTTTTATTCTGAAGTTTGTGTTCTCCTTTTCCGTGTCCACCTCTAAAAAGCTTATTTTGGTGAGTCTCAGCTTTTGTTATGCTATCTTTTGTGTTTAGTACCTTTCACATACAGTACATGTTCACACTGCATATGATGACCAAACCATGCTTTTAGCTAATGCTCGTTTCCTAGCAGATGATATTACAGGGATATCTTCATTTGTTTGACAGTGACAGTGTTTATTGGGAAAATGTCTGTACAGGCCTGCAAACAACAGTCATCAATATTTTTGGATCATTTCCGAGAATGGAATTTTTTTTAAAAGCACTTGTTATTTTCTACTACATTAAAAGTGAACATGTGAATACAGTCCTCTCATCTTTGCATTTATCTAGCACAGTCCACGTAACTCTACACTCTCAGAAATAAAGGTACAAAAGCTGTCACTGGTGCGCAGGCGTGTCATGCACTCATTACTTTTGAGGGGGCACAATTTGGGGGGGGGGGGGGGGGTCGTCATGTGACACACATCAGCCACAAAAGCACTTATGTTTTATTTACTTTCCTTTTTATTTGAAACATTCCCAAATGCATGCGATGGTCACTTTAGTGTTCCTGTGGCTCAGTGGTAGAGCATTGCGTTAGCAGCGCAAAAGGTTGTAGGTTCAAATCCCAGGGAACACACATACTGACAAAACATGTATAACCTGAATGCACTGTAAGTCGTTTAAAGCGTCTGCTAAAGGTAAATGTTAGTAACAGATATGGGTGTCATGCCATAACATATTATTTTAATACGACTTTATATTTAATGTGAATATTACATAAGTTAGGCTACTTAATAACACTTGCATTGTACAGAAAGAGCAAACATTATCAAATAACATTTTCACTGACAGCAGAGTTCAAGCAGTCTCAAAAACTCCCAATAAAATCACTGAAGCTGTTTACACTATGAAATTAATATATTACAGATTTGTACACTCATTTTCACTTTGATGTTTCTGATGAGAGATTTTAACAGAAAGAGGTATTCTGTCAGCGAGCGAGTGAAGAAAATACCAGCATTTTAGCGATGCCTCAGCCTCTGAACTTCTCTGATTGACTACTGCATTCATGAGCTCAACAGCATCGTGTGTGATCGGATATAATGTGCAGTGCTGTAAAACGCATCTGTCTCTGGCTCAGCACCAGCCAGCGAAGATTTGAATTTAGCAGCTGATGCACTGAACGATCGAATCACTCTTGTTGCGATTGTATTAAATATAGAAAATATTAATCCGCTCATTTTTTGTCTTTTGGAAGCTGCATCAAAATCCGATTGGCTCAAAAATCTGAGGCGTAGCACGTCCCTTTTCAAAAGGCCCACTTTTGTACCTTTTAGGTTCTTATGTGTAAACTGTAAGTACTAATATGTGCCTTTAAGGTACCAAATGGACTCTTAAGGTACAAACATGTTCCTTTTGAAAAGGTACCGCCCCAGTGACAGCTTTTGTACCTTTATTTCTGAGAGTGTAGCAGCAGATTATAACTAACATCAAATCATTCATCAATTGTAGACATCAAACTGATGGTAGACTGCTTAGCTCTCAGCAATCTGACATGATTAAATCTGTCGATCCACAGGTGTACACAATAGTTTTTCACAATGCTATTAAATTAATTAGATCTAATCCTTATAATCTAATAGTGTGTGTGGACAGTATGAATCTGGCTGAAACTGGACAGTGGTATTCTGCTTTTCAGCATGTTTGCTTGAGACTGGTTTCATAGCATGAATGTTAAAACTGTAGCATTTTTATGTGTTTTTGAGAAAGACTTGTTCAGTTTTATTGTTCTGTTTTGTTGGAGATTGAGAGTATATTCTGTTATGCTGGAGTTTTTTGTGGTTTGTGTAGTGATGGAAAGATCAAACCATTTTACTGGCTTGATCTTTCAATATTATTTAGGAAAATAATCTAAAGTCATTTTGTTCATATCAGCTATAAAAGAGTTAACATTTCAATAACCACCTGAACATGTCCACATATGCAATTTTTGGGATTTACCTAATAGGTTCATTGAACAAATCATCGAGCGCAGTATAAAAAATACAATACTGTAACAGGACATAAGAATAGCAACAATGAGGTAAGCACAGTTAACAATAGCTGGACATTTTCTAAAGAACATGCAAGAGTGATGTTATATGTGACCTGGCAATTTTCCCACTAATCGCTACACTAAAAACAACAACAACATGTAACATTAAAACCATAACATCTAAATTAAATTGTTTTAAGTCATAAATATTATTTAACATCATGCATAAATACATTGCCTTGTTTTTATGGTAAAATCAGGTGGAAACAGCTCTTATAAAACCACGTTTTACACTGAATGTTTTCTATTTTCTATTGTGTCATGATGTTTCTATGCAGAATTATGAATGGTTTCTAGGTCATTACTAGCATTGAGTAAAGAGAGCACATCCTTAAGTCTCAATGATGTTCTGATGCCAAAATATGTGCGTGAACCACGTTTTCTTTGCTGTTTCTGTTGTCCGCCTGACAAGCCACACCATGTCTGCAGTGCCAAAGAAGATGAGCAACATGCCTTAACATGCAACCCTAATATAATTAAATTCCCTTTGTAAAGTGCAGCAATAAAGAAATCAGAATCAGTCTAATTGAACATGCAAAGCACAGTCTCGCCCTGCAGTCATGACCGGTGGCGAGTGCGGTAATCATTTGAGCTAATGCATGCATTAATAACGCCGCATCTATGGACACTCGTGTGTCCCACCCAATCCTCGCTTTTCCCCGGCACTTTGGAGACAGTAATTGAGAAAGGCGCCTGGCCATGCTGCCTCCGGATCGCATTGCCTCCATTAGCCACACTGATGAAGATTTTTTTCTTCATTGTCCAAATGAAGGAAAGCATTTCCATACCACGAACCCAATGTCCTGTGGTGTGTTGTTTCAGACCGGCTTTCCTAATGGGAGACTATCAGGGTACGAGCTTAACTTCAGCAATCTGCATTCAGAACGGTGACTTGGTAATTTGCTTGTAGCTCACTCATGCTAATGAGACGCGGGCGAACGGGGAAATTCAGTTCCCACAGCTTCCAGTGGTGTTGAATATGAATGCCGAGCCAGAGGTGGCGTCTTTGAAGAACAGGCCGAGACTTGGCGGAACGGGTGAAGTTGTTGTGTTTGTGTGTTATTTGGTCTGACAGGGTGAAGGTCCGGTCCAGTTCACTGCGAAAAATAGCCTTTATCATTTGTGTCTTGTTTTCCAGTGAAAGCATCCTTACGGCACTGGCAAATTATTGTTATTTATTTTATTTTTTAGGCTTAATTTTTTATATCATTTTAGGAGGTTTATGCCTCAAAACAGAGACAATGATTTGCTCATGTGAAAATTAAATTAAACTTCATTCAAGATCCAGTACTTTATCTGAAAACAAGTATTGTTGCACATTATCTTTTATCTTTAGCATTTTTTATCTTAAATAATAGTTTTCAAGCAATTTATCTGTTTTTATGCATGTTTAAATAATTTTACAGGAATGCAAGCAAAAAAAAAACATTGTCATAACTTCATGTGGAAGCTTGTCTTTACAGTACAATGGGGTAAACAAAAAAAGTAATTGCGACAGTTTATTTTACAGTTCTGAATTGTTTTATTATTCTGAGAAAAAGTTACAATTCTAAGAATTCAACTCAGAATTGCAAAAAAGTCATAAATATGAGTTTATAACTCACAATTCTCACTTTGTTCTCTTATCTTTCTACTTGCAATTCTGTTTTTGCCCCACCCTAGTATAAAAAATACATTAAAAAAGGGAATTTTTACTTCTTATCTCACAATTGTGAGTTTATACCTAACATTTGGGACATTTCTTCTCAGAATTGCAAGACCCCCCCTCAAAAAAAAAAATCCCAAACAATTGAGGGATTAAAAAGTCAGATTTACCTTCTTTTTCCCTTTTTTATCCCATGGCATAACCATTTCTCATATTTGCTTTACTTTTAATGATTTGTTTTAATGTAAACGTGTATTAGTCTAATGTCTTTGAAATTGTATTGCTTGTTCAGTATCCCAATATTGATATGCTTTTTACAGTTCAAAACAAATCATTTTCTAGAAAACTGAAAATAAATAATATATTTTAATATTACATATATTTTTTCAAAAATACCTTCTCAATTTTAAAAATGTAATTTCAGATTTTCTGCAAAAGTGTGAGACTTCTGATTAGCCATTATAGGTAATTAATCAGTAAAATAATAAAAGCTAAAACGCTTTGCGCTACAAACAAGTGCATTTAGGATAATGATAATAACTTAATATGATAACAAATACAGGTTTGCAGTATCAATTAGCATTACGGACTATATTTGTACAGGTGAAACAACTGGGATAATGGCACAGACCTTTATTAACTCTAAATAGTGAAAATCTCAAATATTACACAGAAACAGGGACATAAACTCCACCATCACAATCTATTCACCCACAGACGGTCACTTTTGTTAAAGAAAATATTCGACATCTCAGTTGTTTTTCTCATGCAGTCACAGAGGGCAATATCCCAGAATGCACCAGTGCAGAAGTTAAAGTTACGGGACTCTCAGCGGTATTCATTACCGTGGCCTGCCGTAGGGACAGGCTTCCCATGTGCTCAGCCATCTGTAAATTCCCACGGCTACTTGATGACAGAAGACTCACAAATCCTCACAATATTAGCACACAATCCCACACGGATTTCCACTTTCATTGCTTTTCACTGGTTGTCATAGTTGCATTAGACTTCTCAACAGATGTCATGTAAAATTATGAAGCAAAATAAAGGATTCAGAAACATTAGCCACAGCTATACATGTGTAAACTGAATTGCATTAGAATATTAAATATCAAACTAAGTGTCATTTAAAGAAAGAAAACACTTACGTTATCACCAGCGCCGGAGTTATCTCTTATTGTGACATAGACAAAATACATTTGAGCTCTCCTTCCCTATTAATATATAATATTACCATCCCAAAACAGCGAACAAAATATATCATACTCCATGAAAACAGAGTTACAGTGTTCGCTATCGCAGTAGTGCAGTAGTCAAGTTTGTCTTCAGACACTGAAGATTGGTTGAGAACAGAGAAAGACTGTTTAATCAAGTAATGAATACAGACGCATTACCACCTCCACTGTGTGTTATTTATCTAATGATTCAATAGCCCTACATCCCAACCACACCTGAAGACATCGCTGAGATGTTATATTAAGACATTTGTCATGTTTCCCTAAACTCACGATGTGATGCGGTTCACCACACTGATCTCTCACATCTCACATCTCACACATTTTTAACAAAATGAGACTTAAGACAATTTATAAATTAAAATATGTCTTTTTTTTGCTATTTCTCAGACAAAATGCTGCATTTTTTGTGAAATTGAAATATATCAAATAGCAAAACTAAATTGAAATTTTAAAACAAATCCCTATTCCAATAAATAAATACAAATAACATATATATAAGTGTTTTTTTCTTTCTTTTTTTTTCATATAAACAAACCTAGGCTTTGCCTGTGCTCTTTATGTTTAAAATCAGAGGCAACCACTGTGTTTTAATTGTGCTCCAAACAGAGATGCAGATACATGAAGCATAAGCAGTTTTTGATTTAAATTAGATTGTATCATTTTGAAATTTGAAGCAAAAACAGAATGGTCGGACTTTAGCTTTGTGAAACTATGCTATATAAAACATACCTGCACGAAGCAAAAACAAACTCTGATCTGAAGACAGTCAGTTGCCTCACAGATACACTACACGGACAGAAGTATTGGGACACTCATCACCAAACACCAATGACTTGTACATATAGGTGCCGTCATTTTAGACACTTCCAAAACTGTTGCAACAGAGATGGAAATACAATTTTGAAATACATGAATTATGATTCCATATTTGTTGCCACAGTTTTGGAATTGCCTTTTTCTATTCTAGAGAAGGGGGTGTCCCAAAGGGGTAGAGGTCTGCTACCCGAACCCGAACCCGACCCGAGCCCGAAGCTATCCATTAAACATTAACCCGAAACCCGAAAGTATTTCGGGACCTGCGGGTTCGGGTCGGGTTTCAGGTTAATGTTTAATGGATAGCGTCGGGCTCGGGTCGGGTTCGGGTTTGTACCTAAACCAAAACTATATGCAGAGGCTTCGCTGCTTTCATAGACACACGCACACACATATCAGAGATCGCGCACAAACAGCACGGAAACTTTTATTAGTAAAATAGCTTCGACAGGCTACTGACTCAACATTATATTTATCTGCAATGAGGCGGCAAAATCGCTGTTTTTGAAGTAACTAAGCCTCATTGCTTGTAGAGAGAGACGCGCAGACGCAGGTTCACATGCACGCGCAACATTCCCCCTTCTCTCTCTCTCTCTCTCTCGCTAATTCAAATAAATGATTAATTAATTCAAATAAATACAATCTTATTTAAGATCTTATGTCTGATTTAAAGTAGACAGAATGCTAACGAGCCTTAACTGACAAAAAATGACCATAATTTGTACGGTGGAAGAATTATCTTCTTGTCCATACCTAATTCATAAACTCGGCAGAATGTATGCGACCGCTGCACCTGATGTTCACAAACTTTCATAACTGGCAAATGTTTGTGAAATGGCAGAGCCTTGATTAATCTGTTTCTTTGCATGCAATCGTGAAATGCAGCCTTTTTCCTTTTTCTTTTAGTTGGCTATTCGTTGGGGGGGGGGGGGGGGGATTTCGGGTCGGGTTCGGGCTCTAAATTTAACTGTGCCACTCGGGTTGGGTCGGGTTCGGGCTTCAGTTTTGGTCATTGGTGTTTGGTGATGAGTTTTTGGCTCATTTAAAGTCACACCAGAGGTGTTCAGCTGCTTTCTGCAGACCAGTCAAGTTCTTCCACACTGACTGAATCATCATTTCTCTTTTATTCTTGTCTTATACACAGAGACACTGTCATTTTAGAATAGAAAAGGGTTCTGTCCAAACTGTTGCTATAAAATTAGAAGCACACAAATCCCTAATATCATTGTACTCGCGGAAATGACTGAAGTAGTCAAACCAGTTCATTAGAAGGGGAATACTTTTGGCCATATAGTGTACATTCAAATGAACTCTCAGCCCAACTGTATCACGATTTAACATCTCAATCGACTTGAAACGTCACATATTTGTATCGATTGTCAATCTGCTCGGAGAGCATCGTTACATGGGTCTGTCCTGAAAATGCACATATGTTGAACACATTTCCTATGTACCTCATTCCAGTTCTTCTGTTGCTAACTCCAAAATGTACTATCAGAGCTACTGTAATAACGGACGTCATGTGTGCAAATTAACATTATACACTTTTAACTGATGAACTAATTAAAAAAATTATTTAGACATTTATAAATATACAAATGTCATTGCATTTGAAAATAAAATATCACAATGTAAAGAAAGAAAACACCTCTCTATCTGTATCAGTGTGCACAAGTAAAATGGCAAAGATGCTCGACTCTCCTCCGGCTGCGCTGGTGAAGATGATGCTTTTGTCTGTTCAGACTGAAGGCTCATTCATCAGCGCGGATCACTTGAGCCTCCAGAGCTGTACAGTCTGTGCGGTTTGTGCTCTGGCAGAGATGGATGAGTTTCGGGAAGCTGAACCTCAGCTAATTCTATGACTAATCAACGTCTCGACCTGCCCAGACCAGTGTTTTTACACCAGTCAATAACCAGTCACTGTAAATGAATCACCTTCACCGCCACTGATCTGCTGTCACATTCATTTACACGAATCGCTAGTTGCTAGTTTCTGCTTGTCAGCGTTCGCTAGATAGTGTTTTGCAACACAAACTTGATATTGTTGGATATTTGTTAAGCATCTATGTAGGCTTCATGTGGAGAGTTTGAAGCATATCCAGCTCAAATTACAGAAGTAAACCCATAAAAATATTGATATTGGCTTGTTTCTGAATTAATTGATTTCATGGAGCAATTAAAAAAATATGCTTTAACAGTTTCAAGGGTTGCATTCATTCCCTCTGAATCATGCATGCTGAAACACGTGTGTGTAAATAAACACAGTCAAGCATCATTCTGAAACCAGCCTTGAACATTTTAGATTTATTTATTTTTATTTGCTAGATGGTTTGCTGTTTAATTACGGAATTAACATATTTAATTAAACAAAAAAATATATTTTAAATATATAATAATATAAAAAAAATTAATTTTACATTGCTTACAATATTATTACAATATATTCCATAATGAATAAAGATTGGTTTGATTTGATTTATAGATGCAATCTCCCAATTCCTGAATTTTTACACAGTATATCACAGAAAAATCGAATATTGCAATTCCCTCAGAAATTGCTTGTACATTTAAAAAATAATTACAAAGAAATGGCAAACAACACATTGAATTAAACATGAAGTAGAAAAAGTTAAATAGTATTTTCTGTTAAAATCTCTATAATAATAGTAATAACTATTGTATTGTAACAGTGTATTTGCAATACTTGCAATACTATTTGCAAAACAAATATGCTGTAAAAGTTTGCTGGTTAAACCAACGTGACACTCTCAAGGTCTCTTTTACAGTTTCTACGTGATATTACAACGTCTCCTGACTGGCGAGTGTTTAATCATAAGTAATAATAGCAGACTCCATTATCTTAAATGATGATATGCCGCAGTCGTACATGATTAATGTCCAGTGTTGAGATAAACAAACAGAAGGCTGAGCTGTAATTTGCATGCTGTAGGTCTCGTCTCAGCATTAGCAATGAACTGTCGTTCTGAGTTACACTCTCAGATCATATGTATCTCTGAATACAATCAATCCCATCCCTCTCAGCTCTATAATTAACAACAAAGTCTTACACTCCATCTCTCTAACAAAGGCCTGCGGTCTTCAACACATGCAATGCTTTTCTGACCGTGGTTTTTCTTAACTAAATTTGTGTTTTTAGTATCTTACATAACTGAAAATTTAACTAGAATTTTTCAAGAAAAGTTTTGCCTAAAGTCACAACGTTCCCATTATTTTATGTTTGTGTAGTTGCTAGAGTGTTCTGAGTGGTTGCTAGGACAGTTGCCGGGGTGTTCTACACTGTTATTTTAGTATAATTCATACTATTATGGTCTGTATTATTATTTAAAATAAGTTTGTATTTATATATTTTCAGTTTTCTTTTTTCATTTTTGTAAAAAGAAAATTGCTTTATAATAATGTATAATATATATATATATATATATATATATATATATACATATTATTAAAAACTATGAAAGGATCTCAGTGATATATTAGCGTAAACAGGACTTGTCGTGACAATGATGATAGATCCAAGTGCAAGCTTTATTAAACACAGTTCGTGGTAAAAACAGGCTGGGTCTGAATACCAGCAAACAGTAATATCCAAGGGCAAGACAAAAGCATAATCCAGAAACAGGCGATGGTCAGGGGAGGCAGAAAAACATCCACAAAAACACAAGGCAACAGTCCAAGGTCAAAATCCAAGAGAACAGAACAAATGAACACAAATAAACAAGGCATTGAGAATGACATTGACACTAGACTAGAGCTCGGTAGAGTCCGCTACGGCAAAACAATACTTCGTAAAGGCCTGTTTGGCATGGCTGTCAAACGAGGAGTAACCATAGAGCAAGCAGAGGGAGGGGTAACAGAACCTGATTTTACCAAGCACAACATGTTCCTGGATCAACATTGTTATGAACCAATCAGATTTGAAGAACAAGTTTGTAATTTTTTGTGAAGTTTAGGCTTACAATCAGTGTTTGTGGCTTATACATCCGTGTCATTCATCTATCATTTCCTCTGATTTTAGGGATTACTCATGGGTAAGGTTAGGTTTAGGGAAATGGTCAAGATTACATTTTTGGATTAAAATATTGTTCCAAGGTCAACAATATATATGTTATAACTCAGCAAAATCAGGACGTGCGTCAGTACAGGCGAGGGCTCCCTCCGCTGGTGTGGAGTTACAATTAGCAGGTTTTTTGGGTGGTTGCTTCATCAGATCATCAAAACGTTCCCTTTTTTTCTGTGTGGTTGCTAATATGCTTGATAAATAAATGGCTAAAGCTCAAAGCCCCTTTACCCTTGAACCCCTGTTCAACCACATGGACTGTAAACAAACAGCAAACAGCATGAATGACAACTCTAGAGAACAATCGACTCTTTCTTTATGCCGATATGCCTCATGTGTTCTTACCGCCAATAAAAGGCTCTGACAGCGTTGCTCACCAGTGCAGGGAAATGCCAGTGTGAACGAGAGCTCTTAACCATATGGATGCATGTTAAGGATGCCCTCAGAAGACCTCGACCCGGCCACTCGCTGCTATTTTCTGTGCACAAGCTTTCCATGCTAAAAAAACGAACAACAGCTTCACATCCAATCTCCAAAGTCCACTCGCACTTTCCACAAATAGGCTTCAAAATAGGCCAAAACAGACAATAACTGCTAGTTTTCTTTTCCCATAAATGACCAGTGAAAGGAAGTGCTTTAGCCTTAGAAAATGTGCCAGTCAGGAGTTTGTTTTTAAAGGATCTGCAATGTATCTAACCCTTTAACCAGCAAGATACATTATATTTAATGTACAGTATATATATATATATATATATATATATACTACGGGGCTGTTGAATGCTTGAATCTGATTGGCTGACGAACGTTCTAAGGTGTGCAATTATTTTCAGGGAAACGTGAAAATTACATTTCTCACAAAATGTATATAACATTTCTCACAAGCAAATGGCACTGTTTTTTTACAACGGCACTGCTCTTGAGGAAAATGAACTGAAAGTTTCACTAGGACTCTGTTGCCAAACACTGATGAGAGACAGACACATAGAGATAGTCTAATTCACACACACAGCGGTCAATTCTCCTCTTTCTCTCCATTTCTCTCTCTCTCTCTCTCTCCTCTCATCTCTCTCTCTCCCTCTCCTCATCTCTCTCTCTCATCTCATCTCTCTCTCCTCTCTCATCTCTCTCTCTCTCTCCTCCTCTCTCCTCTCTCTCTCCGCCTCCCTCTCTCTCTCTCTCCTCTCCTCTCCTCTCTCACCTCCCTCCTCCTCTCTCGTCTCTCCTCTCTCTCTCTCTCTCTCTCTCTCCTCTCCTCTCGTTACTTAGTTATTAGCGGCATGTGTCTGTTATTGACAGCTAG
>QVTF01006081.1:0-27952 GCA_003573665.1 Oxygymnocypris stewartii | reverse complement strand
GTATATGCTATTTGCTTTCTTGATTGCTGTATATCTGTATTTCTCTGTCCCTGTGTTTTTTAACAGGGCTGCCATCATTGAGCTCATTCCAGCTGGAATCACAGGAACATTTGAGTTTAAGGCCGTTTAAGGGCAATATGTCAACATTTTTCTGCATGGGCACGGGAAATACCTTACTTCGTGTGAGGCTCAGGTATTTGCAGGTAAAGGAAAGAGAGAAAAGAAGAATCGGTAATAAAATCTATTTAAGTTCTTAATCATTTGTGCACGACTGTTTTTTGTTTTAAAAATGTTTTTGTTCCTGTGGCTCAGTGGTTAGAGCATTGCGTTAGCAGCGCAAAGGTCGTGGGTTCAATTCCCAGGGAACACACATACTGACAACAAATGTATAGCCTGAATGCACTGTAAGTCGCTTTGTATAACAGCGTCTGCTAAATGCATAAATGTAAATGGTTTTTTTTTGTTGTCTGGATCGGCAACAGCCCAGGTTACCGAATGCATCTGAATGTTTAATTTGCTATATTCCTTTTTGATTGCTATGTCTCATATTGCTATGTCTCATATCTCTCACCTGTTTGCAGGTGAGAGATAAAAGGAGAGCCAAGGTTTGTTTTGCACATGTTTACTGTACATGTTATTATTAATGACGGCTTGATGATGTTCTTATTTTATTGGCAGATTAAGTGATGAGCAACGAGATGAAGTTACACCCCAGTCCACTCATCCCTGAAACAAAAAAGCAGGGTAATGCACTATATTTTTCTTAAGTGAAAACTTAATTCAACATATAGCATTTCCTAAGCTGTGGCACTAAACATGTTTTAGAATAACACGCAATGAGGTTGCATGCTGCTTTTTTATTGTTTCTGTTTGTCTGTTTTAGCTGCGGTTAACTGGCCTAATATACAAATAGTGAAAGCAAAAGCTAAAAGGCTATTAAACTAAATTGTGTGAATTTCTTTAGATGAGAATATAATGGCCTTTGATAATAATTTAGGGTGCTACAAATGTTGCTGTCAATTTTTGTGAATGTCACTGGTGTTGGGGGCAAATTAAGGATGCAGCCTATACAGATTGGGGGGGGGGGGGGGGGGGGGGGGGTGAAATTAAATGTTACACAATTCTCCTCTTACTTCGCAGTGTCTAAATGAAAACCGTCTGTTTGGTGTTGTAACCGCAGTGGTCCAAGTAAACAATTTATCTGATTATTATTATAGCACCATTTTTTATGTGTTGCACCACGTTTAACGTAAAGTTAGGAAAGTGAAAAAGTGTTTAATTTACTTTCACTTTCTTAGAGATCTGCCATTGGTTCAATACATGTAAAAACTGTTTCATGAGAACTGGTTAAATGGTATAATCAGTGTGTGGGGCATTGATTAAAATGCACAAGATTCCATTATTTGCTTTTATTTGAGCTGGTTCAAGATGTAGAATCTAAACATTGAATTGGGAGTGAGGGTTTATAAGAATGTATCTGATATTTTAAATATGTTGGAAAAGAATTATGAAGGAAAGGATTGAGGTAAAAAAATAAATTTAGCTTTCTACAAATGTGCTTTACTTAATAAATACGTAAAGTATCTGCTATATGAAATAAGCGAAAAAAGTTAACATGTATTTTATTTAGGAACAATTTCATTACTTCTAAATAATTTACTATACCAGTGGTTCTCAAAGTGTGGTACGCGTACCACTAGTGGTACGTGAGCTTCCTCTAGTGGTGCGCAGAGGAATCTCAGAATTGAGTATAAATCAGGCCGCGTGTCCACCAAAGCGATTTTTTTTAATTGTTTTAAATGGGAGCGTCTTTTTCATGCTGAGCACTCGGGCGTTTTTTTCTTGGCACCGAGAATTTAAGAATGTTAGCACACGTCACTGTCACTTTTTAGTCAGCTAACCAATCACAGTGGAGGAGGGGCGGGACTAATACCGTCACATCCTGCTTGTACTACGACAGAACAGCAATGGAGTAGTTAATATTGCTTGTCTCTGAGTATTTATGTCTTTACCAGATGGAATTGCCGGAGTACAATAATATTGTTATGAAAAATAATGCTTGGAGAAACATTTAATTCGCGATGCGTCTGTCATATTACTTCAGCGGATATTCCATATCATAGCAACCGCAGCGTCTCGAAAATACGCTGCCCTCTCAAGCGCTCACACCTGTGTTTTCAGCTGGCTTTGGTGGAAACGTGGCCTGATTGTTGTTACTTGCAGCTACATATACAGCCTGTGGTTTTTTTTATCAAGTACTTTTTTATTTAAAAGTGAAATAAAAATTGTACAGTGCTTAAAGATTAAATGAAAATGTACTGTAGCTACTTAAAGTTAAATAAAAACGAAGTTACTGTACTTAAATGTTAAGTATGATACATTTTCATTTAATCTTTAAGAACAGTTTTTTAACATTTAAGTACAGTACAGTTTTTATTTCACTTTTAGGTACAATATATTTTAATTGAATAATTACGTGTTTTATTTACGTGGAAGTAAGCACGGTGCAGTGTTTATGTTCAAACTGTGTATTTACTATATTTTAAGAGGCTGACAATAATAAATATCCTTATAAGGATTAAAACTGACTATTTTTTTTTTTTTTTACTGTGTATAGTGCTACTGAAAGTGACGTGAAATACTCGGAATTTGTGCTCTGCATTTAACCCATCCGAATTGCACACACACACAGCAGTGAACACACACACACACACACACACACACACCGTGAATACACACCCGGAGCAGTGGGCAGCCATTTATACTGCATTTTAATGTTGGTCATAATGGTGGTACTTGGAAAGCCAAATATTTTCTGAGGTGGTACTTGGTGTAAAAAAACTAAAACGTTTGAGAACCACTGTACTATACAATTCACAACTTAACGCAGTTTACTGTGTGGCCGCCGGGTGGCAGTAACAAGCACACGGCAGAGTCTCACAGTCACACGTAAATGTGCTTTTTACATTAAACGTGGCAGATTTGTGCTGAAAGATAGTTGTCCCAGAGCGCTGTACAAGAGGCTCGTTGGTCTAGGGGTATGATTCTCGCTTAGGGTGCGAGAGGTCCCGGGTTCAAATCCCGGACGAGCCCTTTCTTTTTCAAATGCTCATCACTGTCACAAAAATTACACATAATAAGTTGTCTCAAATGTAATCGTAGACGAAAATGGTGCCAAAATATCAAGGGCAAACTGAAAACGTTATATTTAGAATCCTGCTTTAATTGCTGTTCTGTATCCTGTATTAGCAAAGTATTTTATTATTTTGTGTAGCTTTGGTTAATTAAGCGGTTTTTCTACTAAACATTTTCATCCTGTTTGATAACAGAAATTAATTCTAAGCTATACAAGTTTTAAAAGAGAGCAGTAGAGCAAAATTTGTGTTAAGACATCTTGTATTATTTGCAGATAATTTTGTATTTAACACATGTACTGCAAAAATTGACCACCATAATTGTTAATAGTGAAACTATACTTCAATTGATTGATTCTTAAAGTATTAAAACGAGTATATGCTTAAACTTTTATATGGTTAAAAACATTTATATATGTCTAAAATCATGGATATGTGCTGTTACATTTCACTGATCCCCCCCCCCTTTTTTTCCGCCTCAGCATTCATTACTCTTACATTTTATTACAGTATTCTGTTAAGTTGCGCATGCGTGACGCAGATACGTGACGTCACCGCGCTACAGCCTGCAGCGAGGGGGTGTCTCCGCTATAAGCACGCGGAGCCGTTAGATCAGTGGAAGCCGATCCGTCTGTTCCCTCTCGAGCTTTCACGAGACATCACGGAGAATCTCTCCGTTATGGGGAACTCCTTCCCTCCAACCTTTCCTGAAGACCTATTGGCTCACGCCAGTCAAAGACTGGCCAATTGTCGCGAAGCATGCAAATACGAGCTCGAGGCAGTATAAATGCGGTGCCCGCGACAATTACGTCAGAATCTTTTTCTTCACTTTGCTGAACCTAGATTATGGCTTAAACTATTACAGCTCACAGTTAAGGTTCGCTCATTCGAGGGCAGGCCTCATGGCTGCTCCTCTGCAGCGTTCAGGTGAGTATGACATTTCTTAAAGGTAGTCCGTCTACCCTCTGATCAGCGGTGGACCTTCGGGACTAAGGTGATGAGCTCGTGCCGACTAAATGTCCGCATTCCTCTCACCGTCGAACCTGCAGGACAAGACATCAGCCCGGCTTCTCACGCCCCCCTTCCATGGCGGTGCGGAGAGCCGAGGGCAGATGCGGGAGCAAAAGGAATCTCACGTCGCTGCAGATGCCGCACGGAGAAAACCCACTGTGTAAGCAAAATGCAGCCCCCGCCTCAGAGCGGCGTTCTGCTGTGTGCAGAGCACAATCACTTAGCTCCTCACTCATTCACAGGATACCAGCCCCTCAGAAATCAGTGGCTGCCGTGTGAACGAAACAACCTTCTCATTCACATGATAATAGCCCCTCATTAGCGGCTGTCGTGTGTTCGAAACAGCCTCTCATTCACATGATAATAGCCCCTCATTAGCGGCTGTCGTGTGTTTGAAACAGCCTCTCATTCACATGATAATAGCCCCTCATAAGTGGCTGCCGTGTGAACGGGACAACCTCTCATTCACATGTTAATAGCCCCTCATTAGCGGCTACTGTGTGTGGTGGACATTTTATAATTCACATGATAACAGCCCCTTATCAGCGGCTGCCTTGTGTGTTGAGGACATTGTTCTAATTCACAAAGCACGTGAAGGCGATGGGATCTGATGCCCCTGCGCGGAAAGCGCACGAAGGCGTGGAGTCACATGACACCCCTATGCGAGAAGCGCGCGAAGGTGAGGAGTCACATGACACCCCTGCGCGGAAAAGCGCGCGAAGGTGAGGAGTCACATGACACCCCTACGCGAGAAGCGCGCGAAGGCGAGGAGTCACCTGATGCCCTGAGGGGCGCATCCTATCAGCCTTCCAGATTTCGCCGGACTATTACGCCAGTTGTTTACGCCCCTACACGTGGTGTTCAACTAGGTCGTATAGCATAGTCAGCCTGTAGTTATTACAGCCGCTATATTGTAGCAGACCGCGGGATCGAGGTCTTCTTGGACAAGTTTAAAGGGACCCGGGAAGAGGCACCACGACCGGTGCAGGAGCCCTCAAGCTGTCTCAAAATTGTAAAATGTGTGGGATGATGTGTGGAATGTTCATTAAAACATACGTTTGCACGAGGAGCGCTTTCCTCCTCACTCAGTCACCAACGCCGCTCGCCCCTCCCCTTAGCGACCGGACCCACTGCCCACACGGGTTATAGCTGCCAGCCGCTGTAGCCGCTGTGTCAGTTCATGAGCGTGTGAGAAGCTATTCCAAGAATCTCACGCTGGTTGCTCTGCATAAGAGCGAGGGTATACCCTTCAATTCAGACACCGACCACCCCGTTTCAATGGCGTGGCGTAGTCTCTAACACTGACTCAAAATGCCCTTATCCTATACATAAGTATAGGTATATGAGGCGTATGTATAAGAGCTATACAATTGCTTGGAGAAGGAGCGATAGAACAAGTCTCAACGAGCAGGCGGGACGGCTGTTTTTGTCCAGCCGCTATTTGGGGGTGCCTAAGAGAGAGGGTGGACTCTGCCCGATTCTACATCTCGGACCCATCAACAGAGCGCTTGGAAAGCGTCCGTGCAGGATGTTAACGCTAAGCAGATCCTGGCGCGAATTCGCCCCGGGGACTGGTTTGCGTCCGTGGATTAAAGGACGCGTACTTTCACATTCAGATAGCACCGCGTCACAGACGGTTTTCTGAGGTATGCTGTCAACTGTCAAGGAAAAGCACAGCGTTCCAATACTCTGTTCGCCCGTCCGGGCTGCTCTGACCCCACGCACTTTCAAAGTGCATCAATGCTGCACTTCCCCCTCAGATCGAGTGGAATGCGCATCCTCAACTAGCTGGACGATTTGGCTGATTTTAGCTCGGTCCCTGGATACGCTTATCAGCCACTACGGCTTTCAACAGGCAGAGAGCATTCTCGCCCCCGCCTCTCGCGAGATGGCGTGGGGATGAGAGCCCGCCTCTCGCGAGATGGCGTGGGGATGAGAGCCCGCCTCTCGCGAGATCGCGTGGGGATGAGAGCCTGCCTCTCGTGAGATCGCGTGGAGATGAAATCCCGCCTCTCGCGAGATCGAGCCGCGGCCAATTGTCTTCCCTGCGCCTTTTCAGGCAAGGCAGCTCTGTTCAGTTGAAGGTATTTCAGAGACTGCTCGGACTCAAGGTGGCGAATTCAGCGGTATTACATCTGGGATTATTACACATGTGCCCGCTGCAGCTATGGCTGGAATATCGAGTCCCGTGAACGGCGTGGACTTCAGGATGTTTGCGCATCGCGGCCACATCGAAGCTCTGACGCAACCCAGATCTCTTCAGCCGGGGAGTTCCCCTGTGCTCGGTAGCGTCGCGCGTGATGATCACGGCGGATGCATCGACTCACGGCTGGGGAGTAGTGTGCGAGGGAATGCCAGCTTCGGGACTGTAGCTGGAATCTCAGAGCCGGTGGCGCATAAACCACCTGGAGCTGGATGCAGTTTTCTTAGCTCTAAGGACTTTCATCCACAGCTGGAACAGCAACATGTACTGATTTGCACCGACAACACGTCTGTGGTTTTGTATATAAATCCTCAAAGAGAGTGGAAATTGCACCTCGAGTCGGTGGTATAAAATGGATGAGCGGACAGACAGAGATTCGGATGCGGTGGCTGCAGAGACCGTATCTCGGCTTTGTTACTGGTTAATAAAGTCTAATTTGACATCTGGAACTCTGCTTTACGAGCCTCATTGACTAAAATGAAGGAATCCATCTCTCGCTCTTTGGGCCACGACAGAAGCAGTCTTCTTAGCTCTAAGGATTTTCAGCCACAGCTGGAGCAGCAGCATGTAACGTTACTTATGCGCACCGACAACACGTCTGTGATTTCGTATATAAATCATCAAGGGAGAGCGGAGGTGGATCTGTTCGCCAAGTGCGAGAACACGCACTGCCCGTTCCCTTTCGAGCTCAGGGAACCGAGGTTACGATAGTAACCGGAGCGTTCTTCACTCTCCGCTGACATCACGCATCAGGTGGAGCGAGCATCAGTATACTCAGAGCCCCGAACCAGCCTGGGTTCCCAGACTTGACGGAACTGCTGGAGGCACTGCATTGCCGATACCTGGCGGGAAGTATATGCGATCCCAGGTGGAGGGCTCGGTGTGGCATTCGAACCTGGAACTATGGAGCCATCATGTATGATCGCTTCAGGGGTATCAGAGGAGATGGGCGCCTTACAGTCTCGCACGCTCAGGGGAGCGCGAAAACTCTCTACAAGACGTTTGTATGCTTCAAAATGGGAGTGTTTGTGAAAGAGTCAGGCTCATATCGACCCGACTACTTGCACCGTATCGTATGTTCTGAGTTTACAGCTGCACAGACTGGATAGTGGATCGTTACCATCGACACTGAAGTCTATGTCCGTGGCCATTGCCGTGTTCGTTCCCCGCAGAGCGGGCAATCGTTCGGTAAAAGACTACATCCCCCATGCCCACTTTCGTTTCCACCCTGGGACCAGGAAGTGGGTTAAGAGCTCTCTCATTGCAACCATTGGGCCTCTAACATCCGTAGGTTTGAAGGAGCTATTCTTTTAAAAAAAACTACAGTCCTTCTGGCCTTCGCTTCGGCTAAGCGCATAGAGCATTTACACGTTTTTTTGCTATGGACAGCGACGGCATTCGATTCGGTTCCGGGGACTGCAGTGTCACTCTCAGGCCGAGATTGGAATGCGTGCCTAAATCACTGTCTACCCCCTTCGAAGGACAGAGATGGGTTCGCCGTCAGCTCACTAAATCATCGCCCTCACAGAGTGCGGACGCCCAGACTGCAACTTGCCCCGTCAGGGCTTTGAGATTTTACATTGACCGTTCAAGCAGTTGTCGGCAATTGATCCAGTTTTTGGGTGCTATGGTGGTGTACGAAGGGCCGAGCCGTATCGAAACAAAGTCTGTCACATTGGATTGTGGACGCTATCACTGAGGCATATACAACCCAAGGTTTGGAAATGCCCTCTGCACATTAGGGGCCGTTCAGCGACGGCTGTCGTTCCACCTGAGCGTGGTCAAGAGGTATGTGCATTCAAGATATTTGCTTGGCAGCCGATGGGTCTTCACAGAATACCTTCGCCAGGTCTTACAAGCTGGACGTTCAGTCCTTAGCCTTCCAAGTGCGGTCGGTGAGTAACTAATTCATGTTGCTAACGTTACCTTTTTGTGGGAGGTGCTGTTGTACAGTACATTACGCAGCCCTCTATGAGGTGCTTGTTTGTCGGCCCTGAGTTCAGTGCCGCGGACATGGTCATGTTATGGTATGCTGCTCAAACACCGTTAACTCTGTATAGCTCCTATAATACTGCTATTGCTAGATGTGTTCTGCCCTGCTCTCAGCGCAGCCCATGTAGTCACTTGCCAGATATGCAAATGTAGTATACCTGAGGTGTAGGCGCTCATTGGCTTGTCTCCACCTATCAGCTGTGAGCCCGCCCTACGAGCGCCGTTATTGGTGAAAATTCTACCTCGCGGTGTAACTGGTACAGGCTGCCCGTAGCCTCTCTCACGGCGGGATTGAATAACGTTCCCATAACGGAGAGATTCTCCGTGATGTCTCGTGAAAGCTCGAGAGGGAACGCTCCGTTTACTATCGTAACCTCGGTTCCCTGAGAGCGGGAACGAGACATCACGGAGAATCTCTCCGTTATGGGGAACTCCTTCCCTCCAACCTTTCCTGAAGACCTATTGGCTCACGCCAGTCAAAGACTGGCCAATTGTCGCGAAGCATGCAAATACGAGCTCGAGGCAGTATAAATGCGGCGCCCGCGACAATTACGTCAGAATCTGATACTGAACGCCGCTTGGCTGAACGAGCAGCGATCACGGCGATCACCGTGATGTCTCGTTCCCGCTCTCAGGGAACCGAGGTTACGATAGTAACCGGAGCGTTCTCTGTCGCCCTCGCGGTGCTTTGATCTCATACAGCCATCGTTCTGCGTGCGCAGTGCCGCTGTATTAGCTAACGGCACTGCATTTAAAGCCGGCGCGAGAAAGCAAAACAATAACGGAGGCAGAGGATCAAACCTCTTCCAGAGTTCTTTCTGTACCTTCACGTTTTAAATTTAAAACATGTTTCCAACTGCCGGGGAAACATGAATAAACATGACTGAAACGGTATGCAAAGTAACATAGCACCAGTGTTGGGCAGTAAATTGTTACTAGTAGCCTAACTTAGTTACTGTAATAATATTACTTTTTGCAGAAACTAGTAGTGTAACTAATTACTAAAAGACTTCAGTAATAATATTACAGTTACCATCCATTAAACAGCTAAGTTACTAAGTTACTTTTGATGCCTCAACCCCGCTGATTTAAAATCCAACAATAAAATATTTCCTATATTTATTTTCATGACTCACACATGCATGTGATGTCCCCAGTGCAGCAGGCAAGCTTGAAATATGGAAAAGCTTACATTCAGCAGATATAAATATTGCATTATATTGATTTTGTCAGGACAAAAAGATGATCTGAACAACATCTGCTGTGCAAGTTGTGGCTTTACTTTACTCTGGCATTACCTGCCATCCACATCCCACTGATCAGCATTTGGTACATTATATTACTGTAATTTTTTGAAAATGAAACAGTTAGGCTACTTACAAACTTATGAGATTTGATAGAAATATAATCGTATATGGGTAACGGAGAAATAACAATTAGCTTCAAGCTACACATGACAATTAATGAGATTACAACACTTCTACTTGAATGTCACATCAATCACTATTGAGTATTTGTAATAACTTCTGACTGCGATCCAATGTGGATTTTGGTCAAATGATGAGGAAGAAATATGTTATTAGTAATATTCTAGAATAATTGTATGTGGAAGATACACAGTTACAACTTATGTGAGGCGTGAAGAAAAAGTAATATAACTAGTAGTGTAACTAATTACTGTTGCCAGAAAGTAACAAGTAAAGTAGCAATATTACTTTTGAAAGAAGTAACTAGTAATGAGTTACGGCAGCCATATCACCCTGCAGCCCAAGACCGGTTGCCCACTGAAGCTAAGCAGGGTTGAGGCTGGTCAGAACCTGGATGGGAGACTTCTGGTGAAAACTAGGTTGCTGCTGGAAGAGGTGTTAGTGAAGGAGCTCACCCTGTAATCTGTGTGGGCCCTAACACCCAAGTGTAGTGATGGGGACACTACAGGTGCATCTCAATAAATTAGAATGTTGTGAAAAAGTTCATTTATTTCAGTATTTCAACTCAAATGATGAAACTCGTGTATTAAATAAATTAAATGCACACAGATTGAAGTGGTATAAATCTTTGGTTCTTTTAATTGTGATGATTTTGGCTCACATTTAACAAAAACCCACCAATTCACGTTCTCAACAAATTAGAATATGGTGACATGCCAATCAGCTAATCAACTCAAAACACCTGCAAAGGTTTCCTGAGCCTTCAAAATGGTCTCTCAGTTTGGATCACTAGGCTACACAATCATGGGGAAGCCTACTGATCTGACAGTTATCCAGAAGACAATCATTGACACTCTTCACAAGGAGGGTAAGCCACAAACATTCACTGCCAAAGAAGCTGGCTGTTCACAGAGTGCTGTATCCAAGCATGTTAACAGAAAGTTGAGTGGAAGGAAAAAGTGTGGAAGAAAAAGATGCACAACCAACCGAGAGAACCACAGCCTTATGAGGATTGCCAAGCTAAATCGATTCAAGAATTTGGGTGAACTTCACAAGGAATGGACTGAGGCTGGGGTCAAGGCATCAAGAGCCACCACACACAGGCGTGTCAAGGAATTTGGCTACAGTTGTCGTCAGAGGCGTCTTACCTGGGCTAAGGAGAAGAAGAACTGGACTGTTGCCCAGTGTTCCAAAGTCCTCTTTTCAGATGAGAGCAAGTATTGTATTTCATTTGGAAACCAAGATCCTAGAGTCTGGAGGAAGGGTGGAGAAGCTCATAGCCCAAGTTGTTTGAAGTCCAGTGTTAAGTTTCCACAGTCTGTGATGATTTGGGGTGCAATGTCATCTGCTGGTGTTGGTCCATTGTGTTTTTTGAAAACCAATGTCACTGCACCCGTTTACCAAGACATTTTGGAGCACTTCATGCTTCCTTCTGCTGACCAGCTTTTTAAAGATGCTGATTTCATTTTCCAGCAGGATTTGGCACCTGCCCACACTGCCAAAAGCACCAAAAGTTGGTTAAATGACCATGGTGTTGGTGTGCTTGACTGGCCAGCAAACTCACCAGACCTGAACCCCATAGATAATCTATGCAGTAATTAAAGCAAAAGGAGCCCCTACCAAGTATTGACTACATATACAGTAAATGAACATACTTTCCAGAAGGCCAACAATTCACTAAAAATATTATTTGTATTGGTCTTATGAAGTATTCTAATTTGTTGAGATAGTGAATTGGTGGGTTTTTGTTAAATGTGAGCCAAAATCATCACAATTAAAAGAACCAAAGACTTAAACTACTTCAGTCTGTGTGCATTTAATTTATTTAATATACAAAATTAAATGCTTATGAGTTGTTATTTTTAATAAAATGAAACCATTTCTATGGTGATTCATAAACTTTTTAGTAAAATGAGTCTCTGAGTAATTATTTTCTGATAACCTGTTATCTGAACCTGAAAACAACATTCCTCGAGCCTTAAGAAGTCCGGACCTGGCTGAGTGAGCACGGACACCAGGACAGGAGTCCTAAATCTTCTGATTGTATCTATCCAGCCAAGAGGTAATAGCAGATTTATCAATGTTTAATTGCTTGTGGATGATGAAGATGTGAATTAGAGGATTTAGGGATTTTGATCGGTATATTAAATATTTACCCCCTTATGAAAAATAAATTTTCATACACGATAAAAGCTCTTTGTGTTTTCTCTGTTTGACCGATTTGAGCATCCATAAACAACGCAAAGCACAGGCATCTTGAGTTTCTGCTACTGATTCCTTCCTGCCTTTTACCTTCCTGCCCTCCAGCTGCATTTGGCACATCATCAAAATCACGTGTTTGCAAACAACCTGTACAGATCTGAGCACCAACTATTTTCTCTTCACAGCAGTCTCCACGGTTAGTGATGATAACCTTGTTGACACTAAACATCTCTGAGGTTGACTCTCCACCATGGGTTAAACTCAGTTTTAGTGTGAGATGAGTGCATGAGCCCTTCAGGTAATCCGAGTCTCTGTTTCCATCTACTGCATGTTGAGCATCTCTCCGTGTTCAGTGTATGAACGTGGTTAAATGCCCCTTGCCAGACAGCTTTAAAGAAAATAAACAAACATAAATTAGGATCATGCGTTTTCAATGTCCATTTTTAATATTTGCCTATAATTTGCATAAATGAATATTATGCATTACTAAACAAGGTAATAATCAATAGCTACAGAACTTCTCCGGATCTTGAATCAAGGCATTTTTACTTGTAGTATTCTATATTTAACTGTCAAATCAGCAATGCACAGAACAGAAAAACGTCGGAGCAACAATCACAAGTTCACACATCATGACCTTCTAGGAATTGTTTAACTGTGTCTCATCCTTATTTAGTCATTTAACAAATAGCATAACCTGCATATTTAGCAACTAGTTGTTTGATATCCAGACCAGAAGTGTCATATGTTCACCTGTCTGTCCTACGTTTTTAGTGTGTTTAAACCACATCATCTGCATATTTGTATGTACTTGTGTTACACACATACAGATGGAACAAGTGTCTTATAAATATAAATATTTGGGTGTCTATGTGGATGTTGCTTTATCATGGAGTGCACATATAGACTACATTTGTAGTAAGGTAAAACAAATTATTTATTTTCTTAAGATATTATGTTCATTTGGAGCACAGAAGCAGATCTCGAGCAAGCAGGCTAGATTCCTGATCATTTGTTATTTTATTTTTTGTTGTCAAATTGTGGGCTAAGTGCTTGAGCCAAGTTTTCAAGATCGGTATATGAAAAAAAACAAAAGCCGACCTTGTCAGGAAACATTATGCCTGACTCTTCTCATGTTTTGTATGAGGAATATACATTTTTGCCATCAAGCAGACGACTTAGAGTTGCATGCTAGATTTGAACTGATTATGAAAATATTTAGTTTATCAGTCAGTAAAAAAAACAAAAAACAATCAGAATAAGTAGGCCTCTGGGCTCTGGAAAATATAAAGGACTATTCTAATGCACTGTAGCTGTGTGTTTATATATTTATACTGTTGTTTTTTGTATTAAGGTGGGTTTAATGTATTGTTTGGTTAGTAATTGGTGTGAAAGTGAATTGATGTGAGACAGTAGACGCTGTGAGATACAAGACAATTTTTGGAAGAAATTCCAACAATAAAGTGTAAATGAATATGTGGTTTCCTCTGTGCTCGTCTATAAGTGTTTGTACACGGAGGTTTTGTTGTGAAATACGATAAATTATTTCAAATGACTCCTTTTCTGAACAAGTTGGCAAATAACGCCCACTTCTATTTCATCAGTTGAGGTCAAAATTACTTAATTTTGCAAACATTTCTCAGTTTAATAAAATAAATCTAATGTTTATTTTCCTTATCTGTAAAAGTGGTATTGCTTCACCAAAACACAGTGACATGCACAAATATTGCTAAATGTAGTATCTAAATATGGTTATTTTCAGAGGCCGTTCCATCTGCCCTAATATTGGAATAGATCAAAACACAAGTTAGCAGTACTTTAGAGCAATACCTTCTACCTATTCACATTGATATAAGACACATGGCAATACATTAGGGCTGACGATTCAACGTCTTAACTTGGGGCAATCAAAATAGCCCAATAAAATAATAATGCATTTAACGCACCAGGGTTCAGTTTTTGATGGATATGCAACTGACTGATATCATATATGATAGTTTAGCGAGAGTGCTGTTTTTTCTGAATGTAAAAACGTGATGTGATGTTGATTTTATACAGCATTTTATCTTTGACAATTTCATAAAGTTAGCTACATGTTAGGTTTTTCTACTTTGATTCAATACTTAAAAAAACTGACTATAAATATAACAAGAAATGTTTTATATTTAATTATAATTTAGAACATTTTATTTTTATTTTGTTTCTCTCAAGCAATAAACCTGACCTGATTTATACAAATTGTGTCATTAACATTCAATACAACGTCTTTTAAACTTTTCTTGCTCTTTAAATTAATAGTCATAAAACAGAATTACATCATTCAGCATTTCACGATAATTCATATAAACATTAATATTTGCAATCGATGCAGAAAATGTGCAATCGATCTTTGAAATGTACACAACTATAGGCATAGCAACATAAAATACATCTTTCAAAGAAAAGAAAATACAGATAACTCACCAAATCCCGTTTTTAAGAGTTCGTTAAACACCTGCTTCAGATTAAGAATCTGTTCAACACTTCCTCTCCAGACATCATAATCAACTTCAGTGCTCGGATGTGGAATTTTCCCAGAGAACACTCTAAGTCTGAAAGGTCCATGCATGTAGGAGATTCCTTCATTCTTAATTAGGTGTTCAACTATCACACGCTGGATTTCAGGTGGATTTACATCAGCCACATCTAAAGTTGAAGTTCTCTTTTCAAAGAGCACTGAACGCACAATCTCTGGGCTTTGACACCCTTCTACATGTTTCATTCCCTTGCACAAGTTAAGAGGATCATGCGTGGGAATACCAGTCTCTAATGAAAGCTTTGGTTCATTCTAGTCTGTTGTGATTTCATCACTGGATGTAGTGACTTGAGATAACCGTTCTCTCAGAAGTTCCTCAGAAGTCTTTCCGCTAAACGTTGCTAATTTCTGCAGCTCAGAAAAACAGGTGGTTGCTTGTTTGGTTGCTGCTGGTAGGCACTTGACAAAAGTGTTATGACATAAGATTTTAATGTGGGCTTTTAAAACTGTATGGCAACATAGGCTCAAGAGTTTCCAGGGCAGAACAGCTTTCATATTCTACTATAACATCTCTATGAAAAGGTGACTGTAGATTATCTACTCTCAGCTGTCAACGAACACGTCCATGTTTGTTTAAAAATTAAACTAGGTCCTTGTCAAGTTCAGTGTCTGTCAACCCATGAACTATCACTGAGGTTGCAATGTAAACCTTCTCACTTTCAACAACATCCATGTTTTTTACGATTAACGTAATCTTAGGTGTGTGGAATCAAATTTTCTTGTTTTATTCCCTTCTCGGGAAATTCAGACACTCATCCAGAAAATATTTACTACCACTGTTCTCCTGGCTGGCTCGCCAAGAGTTTATGTAACAAGTGCCCTCAACGTAAGTTGGAGCAATGGACCAGTTTCTAGGTCCTAAATCTACCCTTACAGTAATGCACATACAGTAATTACGTGTTATATCCGCGGTTGTTGATAGAAGGCATTCAGCTGCTGGAAATCAACAATAAATATTTTTTTTAATCTATTAGATTGTGTTTTATTAATGTCTACACTTATCCCAACCCTAAACCTACCCCTTACAGTAATGCAGATACATTAAATATTGTTGTTCAGCGTGAGAAAAAGGATGCAACATTTATTTGCGCATGCGCAGTAAGCCAAGGTAGGAAAATCTGACGGGTAGGATAAAATGCCAGGAAACCAGCCCACATTCGTTTTCTTTCTCAACTGTTCACATTTACTTAAGAAAAAAAACTGGATACTTGCCAGGACTGCCAGGGGTGGTAAGGAAGCAGAATAATTTGCAGGGATAACAGATATTTATTAAGTTTCAAACACAAAACAGGAACTCAGGAACTAGCCATTGTCTGAGAGGGTAACCAGGAGAGATTCCAGCCAGGTCCGTGGAAGAGAATGTCAGCTCAGCAGGAGGCCTCTAGGAAAAGGGTTTCAGAGTGAATGGCAGAGAGCAACAGTCCAAGAGCAACGAGACAGACAAGCTCTCCAATAAACTCCATTGCACAGGGGATGACGACGGTGAGAGAGAGAGGGTGAGTGGTTCCAGGAGGATGAAGGCAGTAGCCTGGCTGACTTAACTGAACTCTTCTGAGGCTGGTGGACGAGATTGATATTAGCCGAGTAGCCGGATCGATAGAACTGTAAGGGCATGGAAGCAGGTAGAGCTGGGCAGCAAGGGATGGGAGTCCAGTAGTCAGAGCAAAAGGGGAGCAAATGGGAAAAAGGGAAAAAACAAAACAAGAAAAACTAAACTAAAAGGCAGGAGCTCAAAAAACAAAGACATAGATAGCACAGATCTAAATGCAAAAGAAAACCCTAATATCAAAAGGTATACAATAAATGCAAATGAAACTAAGCAAGACTAGGCTTAACAACAGTAGTAACAGGATAACAGTCAACAAAGACAAAGACAAGAGCCAGATTAACTCAGCATAGCAAAGATTCGATCTGGCACAGGACAAAAAACAAGAGGGGAATATAAAGGGTAAGTAAAAAGACCTGCAATTTTGTGACAATGCAACAATGACCTGATTAAGCAAGTGACAATTCTGTCAACTATCCTGAAATGCCAGCGAAAGTCTTGGATCAGCGATAGCACGCAGCAGCTCATTGTAGTGCAGACGAGATGTGCCAACGCTATGATGCGAGGTGGCTTTTGAGAGAGTGAAAGAGTGCAGCTGAATCACTCATGCTGTTTTCAAATGACTGATTTAATCTGCTAGTTTGTGTGAATTGATTTACTCATAACCTACTTGCTATATTGAATAAATGTTTGCAGGAATTGCCTTCATTATAAACTTGAAAGATGCGGGGATGAGTAAAACTATGTGAATACACACAATCCCCCCAAAACATTCTGGACAGGATTAATCATAACTCTATTATAGAGATTGTGAATTAAAATTGCATTAATATTTTTCCCAGGCCTGGAAATTGCAGTTTCAAAATGTCATGGATTTTTCAGGTTTTTCACAATAAAAGCAACTGATGCACGCTGTTAATTACATAAAATGGCCCACCAATGTGATCGGCTGAATGCTCCGTTACCTCTCCCTCCTCTCATCACATAACAGGTGTACCGACAAAATATGCTACCTATCAGATTGCGCTACCAATAATATATTTGCATTGTTTTAAGGGTAAGTTTAGGGTAATGGTAAAACACTGGCATTTCTGCCTCCAACCTCGTTGGATATATTATTATCTCGTTTACATTATAAAAACTTACTTTTACACTTATATGTTATGTTTTTGTCTACCATTGATTTGCACACATAATTTGCACAATTGTAAGTAATTACATCATGTGAGTCTCTACCATTAAACCTTACCCTGTTTGTTCAAAATGTTCCATACTTTATTTGGCTGATAACAAGTATTACTGATACGTACTAATAACAAGGTGACAATCAAAAACACATTTATGGAAATGGCATTATACATACTTTATTAATGCAACACTGTTTAAAATCAATTTCAAAATGCACAACAGAAGATGTGACAAGCATGATGAATCATCAACACACTGTTTTCTTCAGTGGACACAGTGTAAGTACTACAAAAAAAGCTGAATACATTAAGAAGATGGTTATTTGATGCTTCTGCCAAACATTTCTGATGACCCTTTCTGCGTGGATTCTTAGAAGTGCTAGATGACCTGTCAAATGCTGAATAGTGCTTGTAGGTAGAAGACATTCTGACACACACTTTCACGCTGAATGGTTTCTCTGTGGAAATCTCAAAACAGACAATCATTGCTATACTATGTCCAATTTTGTGCCCGTCACAGTTGTCTAAAACAGTGTTTGTGCAGGCAGATCCAATCTGAGGTGCATGAGGTTAACATAAGAATTTAAAATGAGGTTATAATTTTCCTTATGTCTGACATGAAAAGCAGCATAAGGCAATAAAACCTTTATGTCTAATTCCTATAGAATTTATCTCCAACCTCAATCAAACTCACCTGCCTGTAACTTTCTAATCATCATGAAGATCTGGTTAGCCTGTTCAGGTGTATTTTATTAGGGTCGGAGACAGAATGCATTTGTTGTATCTGCTGGAAATTATGGTGTTCCAGTTTAAATGATGATTACCGCGTGAAGCTGCTGTTTTTTTTTGTGTGAGGCTGCTGTTGCGATAGCTATAAAGATTGTAAGTTACGTTATCGCTACATTAGTTTGCTACCCTTTGCAAAAATGCTCCTCAGTCTCGACATTAGCATTTGTCTCACATATCAGTAAGCTAGTACTCTGACATGAATTCGATTTGAGAACTGTTTGACCTACAGGTAAAGCTATGTTTAATGTACAGTAATATTAGTTTCACTTAGTTCAAGTGGAGGCAGCACTAGCCGCTAAGCCATAGCTGAGTGCTAAGTGTCAGCCTGTAACCGCCTGTTTCAAGATGGAGAAACACCTCAAGTATAGCCCATCAGCTGCGTAAAAAAAAATTGCTGAAATTAAGAATTACAGTGGTTTATTTGCCCTGCCCAAGTTCATGTAACATCTTAACAACAATCTTTGTTGATTGTCGTGTTTCTAGGCCAAATATCTTAAATCAAGAAGCATTTTCTAGACAAGTAAAATAATTGTCTTGTTTTCGGAAACAAAAAGTCAAAATTAAGTGAGTTTTTCCTTAAAACAAGCAAAATAATCTGCCAATGGGGTAAGCAAAATAATCTTATTTCAAACCGAAAACAATATTTTTTAATTTTGATGTATGTTTTTCTGAAAATAAAAAATATGATTTAAGAATTATTCGATATTTGGACTGGAAACAAGAAAATAAAATTAAGAAAAGCATCTTTTGCTGTGTGTAACATTTTCTCCCTATAAAGCTGTTTGACTTGCCATTGTGTGTGAAATGTGCTGTGAATTATCTTGCCTTTATGTACGTTGGCATTTACCTAGTTTAGGTAACCAAACTTTACCAATCACCCACTTCAAATGTTTTTTTAGAGTGAGAGAATGGAAGAGTTTGTCACCTTTTTCACCCCTGACGAGTTTGCACCCCTGTAATAAGCTGTGCCAGCTGAGTGAGCCGGCTGCTCTCAAAATGCTATCGCGGTACTTTAATGTCACACGTGTCAATGATGTGGCGTCGACGCCGGTTCAATGCTAGTCTCACGTAGCCAGACCAGAGGCTGACATTTTTTCGGGAATCCCACGGGTCACGGGAATCCCGCGAAATCGCTACGAATCACGTGATTGGGACGGGAGAGGAAAAAAATTAATCGGGAGTGGGCGGGACCGGGAATAGTAATGATACCCAACTTTACACACAAATATCCCTTTTATATAAATAAACTATAACTGTATATTTTAATTCTGAACTCAATTCTAGTTGCCCTGTCTCTTTATGCTCTCCTCCTGTTTGCTTGTTGGTGTGGCTGGTTAAGTGAATGACGCAGTCCGTGATGGACAGATTGTTAACGGCTGGTCTACGTGGTAATACACTCGGGCAGGACATCCAAACGCTCACCTATCATTCATCAACATCAAATATGGCTTTTCATCTGAAAGATGTATGTAGTAGCAACTTTAGGGGTCGTTCACATATCGCGCCTAAAAACGCGTGGAAAACGCTCGGGCGGTTGCGCTCCGGAGGCGTTTGTCGTTGCTAAGCAACCATCAGCTACGCTCTCCGTTACAAGAAGGACATTTCGTCACATGACCTGCGGTGCGCTTGCGGCATTCTAAAAAGTTTAGATGTTTTTATCCCGATGCGGCGCGGACGCGCCTGGAAAAAACGAGCGAGTCGCACCGCGACCGCATCGCTTCCATTATGAGCGCGCATACCGCGCGTCTACATTTGAAATTAACGAATCCCCGCGGGATTCCCGAAAAAATGTCAGCCTCTACTGAAGGTCTGGAATAGATGACAGCCTTCATTGATCAAGGCCCGCCCATGAGGCCAGGCCGTTTGACCGACATGTCAAACAACCAATCACAGTTCGTTTCGTTCAGCGTCACGTGTCAGAGCGTGGAAATGTCGCCACAAAAACAGACCGGTATGTGAAACTCTCAGACGTATTTTAAAGATTCTATACCGCAAACTTTAAATATTTCACATACTTTTGAAACTCCAGCATTTAGTTGATCCTGATAAGCGTCTGTCGTCAAAGTTGTAAACACGATGGCTTTCTTCTTTCGTGAGGGGGTTTGGCACCAAGGCATTTTTGTTTCCAGGCGGAACGTTAAAGAACGCGACACACGTCTCCCGGAAATCCTGTATAATCTAACCAATCTGACGATGACTTTGACACTCTTGAAGTGTTTCTAGGTAAGTGTGCCATATGCATCAGACGTTTAGCTAGCGTGGGCGTGACGTCTGAGGCTGAGACTACCTTGCTCATAGCTCCTCTGGAAGGCTACTCACTCCTCGTTCCTCGCCTCCTCGTGGTGCAATTAGAGAATTGAGATGTCTTTCAAGATGGCTGAGCTCGATCGGTTTCCGGGTCATAGGATGGAGGACAGAGGAGCTAAGAAGCGAGGCGGGATATTGAGAAGCACCCACTGTTATTTTCTTGCATCTCACATATAGACGAATACACTGATGCACGTTCAAATATGTTACGGGACTCACTCCCGCATTGGGTTTCATTTAAGAACATTTTCCTGGCTAACCAAAAACAAACCATAAAAAATAACATTCTGAGAACCAAAAATTGTAAGGTATTTATTAATGTCTCAATTAAGTTTTAGTTTGACTCTAGTTTTGTATTTATTACAGTTTATGAAAAGGTTCATGTAGCGTGAATTAAAATTCATATACAGTGTACATCCTTTTAACTGAATGTTAAAAACAAGTTTGAAAAAGCTGTCAGCAGAGCGGTGGTGGTGACGTTAAAGGTGAGTAACCGTGGTGCAGTACGTTAGTTCGTTTATAGCCTATGTTTAGCTTTTCAGTTCTGGCACTTGTATTTAGGCTTCAAATTAATCAAAGTGATATTATTTTGTGAAGATTCTCTTGATGGACAAAACGCGTAGATTTCATGAACTATGATTGAACACAGAGATGATTTTTTTCGATAATCCAAAAGCCTGTGGAAAAATCTGATTGTTTTTTTTTTGTCGGGGTAACCAGTGAATAGTTTTTTTGTCAGGGTAACGCTCCGGTTACTATGGTAACCTCGGTTCCCTGAAAGCGGGAACGAGACATCACGGAGATTACTCCGTTATGGGAACTCCTTCCCTCCAACCTTTCCTGAAGACCTATTGGCTCACGCCAGTCAATGACTGGCCAATTGTCGCGAAGCATGCAAATATGACGAGCTCGAGAGGCAGTATAAATGCAGCGCCCGCGACAATACGTCAGAATCTGAACTGAAACGCCGCTTGGCTGAACTAGCAGCGATCACGGCGATCACCGTGATGTCTCGTTCCCGCTTTCAGGGAACCGAGGTTACCATAGTAACCGGAGCGTTCCCTTTCAAGCTGTCACGAGACATCACGGAGATTACTCCGTTATGGGAACGTTATTCAATCCCGCCGTGAGAAGAGGCTACGGACAGCCTGAACCAGATACACAGCGCGAAAGCATTCCCACCAATAACAGAGCTCGAAGGGCGGGCTCACAGCTGATAGATGGAGATAAGCCAATGAGCGCCTACACCTCAGGTATACAAAATTTGCATATCTGGCAAGTGACTACATGGGCTGCGCTGAGAGCAGGGCAGAACACATCCAGCCATAGCAGTATTATAGGAGCTATACAGAGTAACTGTGTTTGAGCAGCATACCATAACATGACCATGTCCGCGGCACTGAACTCAGGGCCGACAACAACACCTCATAATGTACTGTACAAGCAGCACCTCCCACAAAGGTAACTTAGCAACATGAATTAGTTTACTCACCGACCGCTCTTGGGAGGCTAAGGACTGAACGTCCAGCTTGTAAAACCTGGCGAAGATATTCTGCGAAGACCACCGGCTGGCAAGCAATATCTTGAATACACATACATCTCAACCACGCTAGGTGGAACGATAGCCCTCAATGCACAGAGGGAATTTCCAAACCTTGGGTTGTATATGCCTCCTTGATAGCATCCACAATCCATTGTGACAGACTCAGCTTCGATACGGCTCGGCCGTTCGTACACCCACCATAGCATCCAGAAACTGGATCGATTGCCGAAAACTGCTTGAACGGTCAATGTAAAATCTCAAAAACACTGACGGGGCAAACTGCAGTCTGGGCGTCCGCACTCTGTGAGGGCGATGATTTAGTAGCAAAGGCTGACGGCGAACCGTCTCCGTCCTTTCGAAGGGGGGTTAGACAGTGATTTAGGCACGGAGTGACACTGCAGTCCCGAGACCGAATCGAATGCAGTCGCTGTCCACAGAAAAGCGTTGTAATGCTCTATGCGCTTAGCCGAAGCAAAGGCTAGAAGGACTGTAGTTTTAAGGAATAGTTTCCTTCAACCTACGGATGTTAAAAGCCCAATGGCTGCAATGAGAGAGCTCTTACCCCACTTCCTGGTCCCAGAGCGGAAACGAAAGTGGACATGGGGGATGTAGTCTTTTTACCGAACGATTGCCCGCTCTGCGGGGAACGGGCACGGCAATGGCCGCGACATAGACTTCAGTGTCGATGGTAACGATCCACTATCCAGTCTGTGCAGCGGGAAACTCAGAACATACGGTGCAAGTAGTCAGGTCGATAGAGCCGGACTCCTTCACAAACACTCCCATTTGAAGCATACAAACGTTTTGTACAGGGTTTTCGCGCTCCCATGAGCGTGCGAGACTGTAAGGCGCCCCCTCTCTGATACCCCTGAAGCGATCACACATGATGGCTCTATAGTTCAGGTTCGACCTGGAATAGCATATATTTCCGGCCGGGGAACGGCAAGGCGGTGCCTCCAGCACTTCCGTCAAGTCTGGGAACCCAGGCTGATTCAGGGCGATGAGTATCCCTGATGCTCGCTCCACCCTGATCTCTCATAACACCAGCGGTAACATTCCTTGATCGGAGGAAATGCATACGGGCTAGCTGCTGGTCAGCGTGATGTCAGCCGGGAGTGAAGAACAACAGCAATGCGTGTTCTCGCTCTGGCGAACAGATCCACCTCCGCTCTCCCTTAAAGATTTATGTATGAACCACAGACGTGCTGTCGGTGCGAATCAGTACATTTTGCTGGTCCAGCTGTGGCTGAAAATCCTTTAGAGCTAAGAAGACTGCTTCCAGCTCCAGGCGATTTAAGTGCCACTGGCTCTGAGGTTCCAGCTACAGTCCCGAAGCTGGCATTCCCTCGCACACTACTCCCCAGCCGCTGTAATACCCTCAACTGAACAGAGCTGCCCTGCCTGAAAAGCGCAGGGAAGACAATTGGCCGCGGCTCGATCTCGCGAGAGGCTGGATAATCTCCACGCGATCTCACGAGAGGCAGGCTCTCATCCCACGCGATCTCACGAGAGGCAGGGTCTCATCCCCCACGCGATCTCGCGAGAGGCGGGTTCTCATAGCTTAGGGGACTCCAAGTGAATAAACAGAGAGTCTATGTGGCTGATAAGCGTATCCAGGGACCGAGCTAAAATCAGCCAATCGTCCAGATAGTTGAGGATGCGCCTTCCGCTCGATCTGAGTGGGAAGTGCTGCATTGATGCACTTTGAAAGTGCGTGGGGCCGGAGCAGCCCGGACGGGGGAACAGAGTATTGGTAACGCTGTGCTTCTCCCTGACAGTTGACAGCTATTCAGAAAAACCGTCTGAGTATGCGGTGCTATCCGAATGTAAAAGTACGCGTCCTTTAAATCCACGGACGCAAACCCAGTCCCCGGGGCGAATTCGCGCCAGGATCTGCTTAGCGTTAGCATCCTGAACGGACGCTTTCCAAGCGCTCTGTTGATGGGTCCGAGATCTAGAATCGGGCAGAGTCTACCCTCTCTCTAGGCACCCCAAACAGCGGCTGGACAAAAACAGCCGTCCCGCCTGTTCGCTGAAAATTGCTCTATTGCTCCTTCCCCGAGCAATTGTATAGCTCTTGTTAGGATAGGGCATTTCGAGTCAGTGTTAGAGACTACGCCACGCCATTGAAACGGGGTGGTCTGTGTCTGAATTGAAGGGTGTACCCTCGCTCTTATGCAGAGCAGCCAGCGTGAGATTCTCACGCGCTCATGAACTGACACAGCGGCTACAGCGGCTGGCAGCTATAAACCCGTGTGGGCAGGTGGGTCCGGTCGCTAAGGGGAGGGGCGAGCGGCGGTGGTGACTGAGCGAGGAGGAAGCTCCTCGTGCAAACGTATGCTTTAATGAACACACTTCGTCCCACACATTTTACAATTTTGAGACAGCTTGAGGGCTCCTGCACTGGTCCGTGGTGCCTCTTCCCGGGTCTCTTAACTTGTCAGAGAAGACCTCGATCCCGGGGTCTTCTACAACATAGCGGCTGTAATAACTACAGGCTGACTATGCTATACGACCTAATTGAACACCACGTGAAGGGGCGTAACAACTGGCGTAATAGTCCGGCGAAATCTGGAAGGCTGATAGGATGCGCCCTTTCACAGGCATCAGGTGACTCCTCGCCTTCGCGCAGTCTTCCACAATAGCGGCTGTAATAACCACAGGCCTGACTGCTATACGACCTAGTTGACACCACGTGAAGGGGCGTAAACAACTGCGTTAATAGTCCGGCGAAATCTGGGAGGCTGATAGGATGCGCCCTTCAGGGCATCAGGTGACTCCTCGCCTTCGCGCAGTCTTCCACAATATAGCGGCTGTAATAACCACAGGCTGACTGCTTATACGACCTAGTTGAACACCACGTGAAGGGGCCGTAAACAACTGGCGTAATAGTCCGGCGAAATCTGGGAGGCTGATAGGATGCGCCCTTCAGGGCATAGGTGACTCCTCGCCTTCGCGCGATCCTCTAAGCGGCCTTGTAATAACTACAGGCTGACTGCTATACGACCTAGTTGAACACCACGTGAAGGGGGGCGTAAACAACTGGTGTAATAGTCCGGCGAAATCTGGGAGGCTGATAGGATGCGCCCCTTCAGGGCATCAGGTGACTCCTCGCCTTCGCGCGATTCCTCTACAATTATAGCGGCTGTAATAACTACAGGCTGACTGCTATACGACCTAGTTGAAACACCACGTGAAGGGGCGTAAACAACTGGCGTAATAGTCCGGCGAAAATCCGGGAGGCTGATAAGGATGCGCCCTTTCAGGGCCTCAGGTGACTCCCTCCCCCCCTTCGCGCGACGCTTTTCGGCGCAGGGGTGTCATGTGACTCCTCACCTTCGCGCGCTTTTTCGCGCAGGGGTGTCATGTGACTCCTCACCTTCGCGCGCTTTCCGCGCAGGAGCATCAGATCCCATCGCCTTCGCGCGCTTTGTGAATTAGAAAAAACATTGTCCTCTACACACAAGGCGCCGCCGATGCTTATCATGTGAATTATAAAAAGTTCAACTACACAATTGTAGCCGCTGACAAGGGGCTGTTACCATGTGAATTATAAATGTCCTCTACCCACTGTAGCCGCTAATAAGGGGCTATTATCATGTGAATGAGAGGTTGTCCCAATCACACCGGTAGCCGCTAATGAGGGGCTATTATCATGTAATGAGAGGTTGTTCCGAACACACGGTAGCCGCTAATGAGGGGCTATTATCACGTGAATGAGAGGTTGTCCCGATCACACGGTAGCCGCTAATGAGGGGCTATTATCGTGTAATGAGAGGTTGTTCCGAACACACGGTAGCCGCTAATGAGGGGCTATTATCATGTGAATGAGAGAGGAGCGATTGTGCTTTGCAAACAGCAGAACGCCGCTCTGAGGCGGGGGCTGCATGCTTACACAGTGGGTTCTTCCGTGCAGCATCTGCGGCGACGTGAGATCCCTTTGCTCCCGCATCTGCCCTCGGCTCTCCGCACCGCCATGGAAGGGGGGCGTGAGAAGCCGGGCTGATGTCCTGTCCTGCAGGTTCGACGGTGAGAGGAATGCGGACATTCAGTCTGCATGAGCTCATCACCTGAGTCCCGAAGGTCCACCGCTGATCAGAGGGCAGACGGACTACCTTAAGAAATGTCATACTCACCTGAACGCTGCAGAGGAGCAGCCATGAGGCCTGCCCTCGAATGAGCGAACCTTAACCGTGAGTTGTACCATTTTAAGCCATAACCTAGGTTCAGCAAGGTGAAGAAAAGATTCTGACGTATTGTCGCGGGCGCTGCATTTATACTGCCTCTCGAGCTCGTCATATTTGCATGCTTCGCGACAATTGGCCAGTCATTGACTGGCGTGAGCCAATAGGTCTTCAGGAAAGGTTGGAGGGAAGGAGTTCCCATAACGGAGTAATCTCCGTGATGTCTCGTGACAGCTTGAAAGGGAACCAGTGCGATGCTAACAGCCGATCCACCTACAACGTGACGTCATAGTTCCCCCACTTTTATAAAGCATGCTTTCAGAAAGCTATAAATGATCGAGAAAGTTTTACATTTTCTCCTCTTCCTCTGTCTCTGATTTCACACCTTACACACCATTACTTTACATAACTTGGGCTATACTCTCGCAACCATGTTATTTTTTGTGTATTTTTTTTTTCTCATTCATCATTCCCATTGATTATGTGCTTGACATTATTACATATCTTGAGCACAGCCTGGTTGAAATCCTCCGACTGGTCCGCGAATACGTAGTGACCTGCACCCTGAATGACCTTGAAGGAATTAGGACGAAAAATGTGACCGTGGGGAGTTTTAAAGATGAAAACAACGTGATCACTGAAATCAAACTTACTATGATTTCTGTGTGTGAGTTGGGTCTCATTTCTTGAATGGCTTTTCCTGATTGGCCATCGATGCTGGAACGTGCTCCGTAGATGAAGGTCATGGGAAGACAGGGACTGATCATCTCCACACGATCCATCATGGGGTGCTGAGGCCAGGCGTATGGGATTGTCATGTTTTTATACGCCGTCTCACAACGCTGCCCAGTCACAAGACAAATTATTAGACTAAAATGTTTTAATTTCTGCCGTTATGTCAGAAAGTTGTTATTCCACCACCGGGGTTCACGGTTTACCTGGCCGTTTGTGCGTTTGCATGGTATATGTAATCAGACACCGTGTCATCTTCAAACACAGAAGCATATTTCTGCTTAAAATCTGATCGCAAAAGCTGTAGCAACAAAGGCCCTGAAAGAGAAAAAAGATAGATCAGTCACCATAGGCTAATATGGAAGATTTCCAATCAGCATAAAAAATAAAATGGTTTAATTTATTTCTCGTGACCTTATGCGAAGCAATATCACAGTTGCAATGCGACTTGTTTTTCCTAACTGCATCTCTTATTTCTCATGTGAATTTATATCTCGCGATTCATTGTGTGACCGGATGCTCTCCTCACCAGGTTGCTTACTTGCTTGCTTATACAAATTATTAAGTTAGAGTTTCCCGCCGCCAATTTCCCTTTAAATGATGGGACACGTCATTTCCGATCGGCCATAAATAGCCTCTTTCAGCCTGTTAGGACGCGTTGCTTCCTGTTGACTCGGGGGTTCCCTTTCGTTTCCCACGTGCGGGCGATTTGAGTGTGGCGTTGTGTCAGCGGTTGCGTGTCTCTGCAATGACGATTGCCTCCGGTAAGCTTGTAATGCAGTGGCTGGTGACAATTGTGGTTGGGTATTGGTCTGACGAGTGGGCACGATGTTTAGCTTATTGCAGGCATGTGTGAACTCATTTATGCGGCGCTGTGGGATTAAAGTAAACCAAACCATCTAAAAGTGGTTCGTTCCGAGCGATTGACTGATTCCATCGTCGGGTAAGTTTTTCCTGATTGGGTCGAGACATTGGGCATTTCGTGGGTATTAACCATTGTGTTTCTCCTTTTAAAGTGTTTGAGATCCTTCGTGCAAATCTTTTGCTCTCTATTCAGAAGGCCTCTTTAACGCGAGGAATCGCCGTTGTCCTACAGTTTATTTTTACCTTGCCTGTTCAC
>QVTF01006080.1:0-28024 GCA_003573665.1 Oxygymnocypris stewartii | reverse complement strand
TGATCACAAACTCTCCGTCTAAAGTGTGTTTGATCACAAACTCTCCGTCTAAAAGTGTGTGTTTGATCACAAACTCTCCGTCTAAAAGTGTGTGTTTGATCACAAACTCTCCGTCTAAAAGTGTGTGTTTGATCACAAACTCTCCGTCTAAAAGTGTGTGTTTGATCACAAACTCTCCGTCTAAAAGTGTGTGTTTGATCACAAACTCTCCGTCTAAAAGTGTGTGTTTGATCACAAACTCTCCGTCTAAAAGTGTGTGTTTGATCACAAACTCTCCGTCTAAAAGTGTGTGTTTGATCACAAACTCTCCGTCTAAAAGTGTGTGTTTGATCACAAACTCTCCGTCTAAAAGTGTGTTTGATCACAAACTCTCCGTCTAAAAGTGTGTTTGATCACAAACTCTCCGTCTAAAAGTGTGTGTTTGATCAAAACTCTCCGTCTAAAAGTGTGTGTTTGATCACAAACTCTCCGTGTAAAAGTGTGTGTTTGATCAAAACTCTCCGTCTAAAAGTGTGTGTTTGATCACAAACTCTCCGTCTAAAAGTGTGTTTGATCACAAACTCTCCGTCTAAAAGTGTGTGTGTGATCACAAACTCTCCGTCTAAAAGCGTGTGTGTCGTGGGTTTTAGTGATGTTTTCTCTATTCAGAGAAAAGCGGGGCTGTTGTGTAAACCAGCAATGTAACGTTAGCGTGGAAAAATAGCGATTTTTAAAAACATTTCAATTAAGAGAATGGTTGCAAATATATATGTAAGTTACAGGACTGTGTAGAGCACTAAACAAGACTGTCGTAATTTTTTAATAAATTATTTAAGCTGAAAATACTCTCTGGATGATCTGGACGCAGTGTGTTCTGGGTACTCCTTGGTTTCAAGTAAGCTCGCGAAAATGCTTGGTTTTAAGGGGTATCTACCCGTTCCCCTTACCCCTACCCCTCGATCAAAACCAGAATTGGGACACTCTCATGTGAACGCGCTAAACTTAGGGGAAGGGGTAAGACAGAGAAATGGGATTCACCCATAGTCTTATCTTTTTGGATATGTTTTTTCGTGTCCAAAATGATGTGAACATTACGAAGCGCTGAACACTTGCGGTGTATGTTTCATTCATACTCGAAGCCGGAGGGCGCTCTCGCGCAGAAAGACTCATATAGTAATAATAACGTTTGACATGCCCCTAATATAGACAAGGCATCCCGCTATCGCTGTAGCTAAGCTGAATAACAACCATAAATCTGAAACGTAAAGACAATAAATGACTGCAACAATATATGGTTTGTTTTTCAAGCCTATATATATTCATGGAACATGATATTTACTTAATATCCTAATGATTTTTGACATAAAAGAAAAATTTATCATTTTGATCCATACAATGTATTTTTGGCTATTGCTACAAATATACCCGTGATACATACGACAGTTTTTGTTCTCCAAGGTCACATATATACATATATAAGACAGAGTAATGTGTTCAAATGGTGCAAATGGGAACACAAAATATGGCCCAGACTAGGGCTGCATGATTATTCAATATAATCCCAAAATCACGGCTTAATGTCTTTTTTCAAAAGCACAGGCTGTGATTTAATTAAATATATAAATAATTGAATAAATATACTAAACTACTTGTTCCTCCTTAACCCTAATTAAATAAATAAACAAAGAATTACGAGCGGAATATTTAGTATTGTAACTATACAGCTGTACTGTAAAAATAAACATATTATATAAATACTTATTTGTGTTTTTGTTTTACTGTAAAAATATTTGACTATCAATTTTGTTTTTTAAATTGATACAGTAAAATATTTTTACAGTAAAACAAAAACACAAATTCGCCCCCCCCCACCCCCTAAATCATGCAGCTGCGTTTGATGTCGGATCACCATTTGATGTCTTACATGAAATCACAACACACTGTTTATATGACAGTGCTTTGTTTTATTGCGTATGTTTACCTTCCCCAGGCAGGCCGTCCCGGCCCAGGATGAACAGCTTATAACCGTACCGGCCCTCAGAACCTGCGGCAAAGTGCTCATCGCAAAAACCTCAGCCTTTTCGCTTGAGCCCTCGAGGACTCTGGGATAGGCGATGTATGCATCATACTGTTTACCATCACCATCTAAAAACACAACCAAACAGCACAGAACATGCTAAATAAATACATTAAAGGAAATTATGACTCTGTATTTGTCAGTATGTCTGCGATGGCACTGAAAGGTGTTAATTCTAGTTCATGTAAACAGCGTAATTTCCCAGTAACTGCACGACGCTGCAAAAGTGTATTTCCTGTTTATTGACTACCTGTGGTTTTGTAGAGGAATGGAAACACAGCCCTGACCCACAAGGCCAGCTCCACCTTGAATACGGTGCACAGAAACACACCCGTCACGAAGAGCAATGCCACCGAGCCCAGGAGAAGACCAAGCAGCAAGAAAACCTTCGGATCTGCAAACAAACTAAATATAGTTATGTTTCCTAGTGAACACGTGAAAGCAGATCATGTTTGCTTTTTGAACAATTATATTCACACTTCAGATGCACTTACATGCAATATAAACTTTCAAAATCTCATTCTGCAAACACAGTACGCAGGGAATTAAATAAGACTAATCTGTTATAAAACGATTCGTTTAGTAAAAACATTAATTTGTTAATAATAAAGTAAATATATATAAACTAGTTAATAAAGTGTAGAAATTGGGCTTTTAAGATGTTATCTGTTTCAAATTTAAATATTCAAAAATTCAAAAAAAGATGTTAAAAATATTACAATTTAAATATTAAAGTCATATAAATCGATTTTTTTTGTTAATATGAATTAACGTAAAATTAATGTAAATTCAAAATTTAAATTAGGGATGTAAATTAATTAAAAACAAATAACCAGAATTTATTATTCATTAACATTTGAAAAAAAAAAAACTTAAATATTAGCATCATAATTTCACAGCTGTCCTACAATTTTATGCAAATATTCATAATTCAAAACTGATGTAGTAAAATCAATCAATAAATATATGAACACATCAGTTCCCTAGATCATTATGTAGATCAACATAAATGAGGTATAATAATTTACTTCATGCTCAATCATAATTTAAAGTGATTATGTACATTATTTAAATGATAGTTAACCCATAAAACTTCACAACTCAAAGTCTGCGCAATAAAATTAAATAACAAAGAATGTGCAGATATGTTTTGCATGCAGGAGAAACGCTCACTGCTCGCTTAACCAGCGGCTAGTCTCCAACAACTAGTCAATGCCACTAATCCATCTTCATAATTCATAAAGAGATGCATATCAACTTTAAAACATGTTGCTCTGCAAACGCAGGGAATTAAGACAAATCTGTCATGAAAACGCCATCGACCGTTAAGTAAATACTTGAATATTTTAATAAAAGTAAATAAATTAATCAAATTAAAGGGGAATGAAGATGTTATTAAATAATTAAATAAATTAGGATTGTAAATTAGTATTTAACATTTAATTTAGACCGCATAAAAATGAGTATTGGAATTTAACAGTGACTAAAATAAAATGATTATATATATTAAATTCTTGATTTTTTTTATTTTACAGTGAAATTGTAATATTTCTTATTTTGTTTACTTTTTTAGAAATAAGAATAAAAATTTTATTTATTTATAGTCATAAAATATTCAAATCAAGCTCTACAAACGAGCAAAATAAACCTGGATTTGATTTTTTAATGCTATTTTAAATCGTCATTGTAATTTTCATCTGAAAAAACAAAAAAAATTGGCATTAAAAAGCCTCAATTTGAAGCTGAATTAAAAAATACACACAATTAATACATTACAAAGTTACCTGGAATTATTTAAAGTTGATGCAATTAAATAAATCGATAAATATATGAACACATTAAGTCCCCAAACCATGAAATCAACATAAAAGATGTATAATCATTTAATAAAAATGTATTTTAATTAAAACTGATTCCTTAAATAATTTCATGAGAATTAACCTTTACAATTTTGGACAACCCAATAAATAATTTGAAATAAAATAAAATGGTAACACTTTACAATAAGGTGTCACTTGTTAACATTAGTTAATGTGTTAATTAACCTGAACGAACAATGAACACTACATTTATTAATGTTAGTTCACAGTGCATTAACTAATGTTAACAAACACAACTTGTGATTTTAATAATGCATTAGTAAATGCTGAAATGAACTAAGATGAATAAATGCTGTAGAAGTATTGTTCTTAGTTCATGTTAACTAATGAACCTTATTATAAAGTGTCACCGATAAAATAAAGAAAAGGTGCAGATTTGCTGGTAGTTTATTATGTTCTCTTGTTGTACATGAAAATAGAAACACCCACTGATCGCTTAACCAGCGGCCGAGTTTCCAACAGCTAGTCATCTGCTGTCGACAGCGAAACTGAAATCAAATATCTGATGTACAGATGAGTGGCAGCTGCACAGATTGAATTGTCTTTGTGTGCTGAGCAGTATTTATTGAGTAACGCACCTGCAGGGACAAGTGTGATCTGACCGGTGGGCTGTCCTCGGGAGCTGGACACCATACAGGTGAAGTTTAAATAGAAATCCTCGTCCGATACGGCCGACAGAGAGAGCGTGCGCACGATAAGATGGCCATCCTCCGTTTGGCTTTCACTTTAAGAGGAAAGGACACGTTACACTTCAACTGAAGGATAGATGAATATCAGCATTTACACTAAACCCCACACAGAGAGAGATATCCTCGTTTTTCATTTTCTCTTCAATGCATGACAGGCTATCATTAAATCTGAGCACAGTAAGGATATAGCAAGTTATTATTTTCAGGGGGGACTTTTTTTTTTTTTTTTTTTTTTTTTACATTTATACATTTAGCAGACGCTTTTATCCAAAGCGACTTACAGTGCATTCAGGTTATACATTTTAATTAGAAAGTGTGTTCCTTGGGAATCGAACCCACAACCTTTTGCGCAGCTGACGCAATGCTCTACCACTGAGCCACAGGAACATATATATTGTATTTTTTATATTATAGTGTATAATTAATAACGTGGCAATTTGTATTACGCTAATTACGCTAATAACGTTATTTTTGTATTACGCAATGAATCTAATGCTTTAAAAATTAAAGATGCGTCATCTTATTTTTTTCTTCTTAGCAGAAAATGTATAGATGTATTCAAATCAATAGAGTATTTATGATATAATATACATAAATCTAGTCAATAAGGTTTCAAACAAGGATAATTAATCCAGATCTTATAATCACAATGATCATAAAGCTGTCGTTTTATTCAATTCAAATGTTAATATATTCAATAATCAAGGGCTATTTTTAGTATTTACCAATTAATTAAATACTTGGTTGTTGAAATTTATGAGTATTTTTCTATATATTTTTAATTTTTATAGATGCAATCTCGTCTATATGGACTCAAACAACAAAAAATTATTCATTCACAAAAATGACATTCATCACAATACAGCTACTTTTATTTGATTTAAACATTTTTTAAAATATATAATAATAATAATGTTGTAATGGCTATTTTATTATTACTCACTTAACAAATAAAAGGTGCTACTTTTTTAACTTTAACTTTAAATAACTTTATATAAAAATCACAAAATGATAAATGCATGACACGTCTCTATATGATTTCAAACAAAGCATAATGTATTCAAACCTGACATTAAATAAGACGGTCCCCAGTAAAACGGACCTTAACCTATCGTGATCTTATCTGAAACACGCACTTCATGGGTTCCTGATGAACGCGATGGGACGTGTTTCTGGAGATGAACTTCTCTTCAGACTCCAGCAGGACTTTCCAGATCACGTCAACCATGAGAACGCCTTTGCCTCGAACTTCCACGACGCAGTCCTTCCTGAAGGACGAACCTTATGAACACAACACACACACACGACTCTCACAGGCCACGTACTAACTGCACTTCATGTGTTCAGAACACAAAACAGAGAGACATCAACCGCTATAAATGAAACGTGCTGCTCACCCCGCTCCAATTTAATGATCTCGTTAACCGGCTCGATCACTTGTGGTTTCATTAAATAAACATCTGCAAGAATACAAAAAACAAATATTATAAAGAAAATCCTCCAGGAAAGTAATCATGTCAGAAGAGTTTTCCGGTACGCCATAAATCCTGATGTTTGACCGTCTTGGTCATTTAGCCTGGCTTCAATTAGTTCAGTTAGCATCTCTTCAATTAGTTCAGTTAGCATCTCTTCAATTAGTTCAGTTAGCATCTCTTCAATTAGTTCAGTTAGCATCTCTTCAATTAGTTCAGTTAGCATCTCTTCAATTAGTTCAGTTAGCATCTCTTCAATTAGTTCAGTTAGCATCTCTTCAATTAGTTCAGTTAGCATCTTCAATTAGTTCAGTTAGCTGTAGCATCTCTTCAATTTGTTCAATTAGCTGTACCATCTCTTCAATTTGTTCCGTTAGCTGTAGCATCTCTTCAATTAGTTCCGTTAGCTGTAGCATCTCTTCAATTAGTTCCGTTAGCTGTAGCATCTCTTCAATTAGTTCCGTTAGCTGTAGCATCTCTTCAATTAGTTCCGTTAGCTGTAGCATCTCTTCAATTAGTTCAGTTAGCTGTAGCATCTCTTCAATTAGTTCCGTTAGCTGTAGCATCTCTTCAATTGGTTCCGTTAGCTGTAGCATCTCTTCAATTTGTTCAATTAGCTGTACCATCTCTTCAATTGTTCCGTTAGCTGTACCATCTCTTCAATTTGTTCCGTTAGCTGTACCATCTCTTCAATTTGTTCCGTTAGCTGTAGCATCTCTTCAATTAGTTCCGTTAGCTGTAGCATCTCTTCAATTAGTTCCGTTAGCTGTAGCATCTCTTCAATTAGTTCAGTTAGCTGTAGCATCTCTTCAATTAGTTCCGTTAGCTGTAGCATCTCTTCAATTGGTTCCGTTAGCTGTAGCATCTCTTCAATTAGTTCAGTTAGCTGTAGCATCTCTTCAATTGGTTCAGTTAGCTGTAGCATCTCTTCAATTAGTTCCGTTAGCTGTAGCATCTCTTCAATTGGTTCAGTTAGCTGTAGCATCTCTTCAATTAGTTCAGTTAGCTGTAGCATCTCTTCAATTAGTTCAGTTAGCCGTAGCATCTCTTCAATTAGTTCGGTTAGCTGTAGCATCTCTTCAATTAGTTCAGTTAGCATATCTTCAATTAGTTCAGTTAGCTGTAGCATCTCTTCAATTTGTTCCGTTAGCTGTAGCATCTCCCCGTTAGCTGTAGCATCTCTTCAATTTGTTCTGTTAGCTGTAGCATCTCTTTAATTTGTTCCGTTAGCTGTAGCATCTCTTCAATTTGTTCCGTTAGCTGTAGCATCTCTTCAATTTGTTCAATTAGCTGTAGCATCTCTTCAATTTGTTCCGTTAGCTGTAGCATCTCCCCGTTAGCTGTAGCATCTCTTCAATTTGTTCTGTTAGCTGTAGCATCTCTTCAATTTGTTCCGTTAGCTGTAGCATCTCTTCAATTTGTTCCGTTAGCTGTAGCATCTCTTCAATTTGTTCCGTTAGCTGTAGCATCTCTTCAATTTGTTCAATTAGCTGTAGCATCTCTTCCAGCACTTCTTCAGTGTTTTGGATTCGGTTCTCTGCTTCATCAATTCTATTTTCAGCCGATTCTTTTATTAGACTCATTCAATTCTTGCTTTATATCCTGAAGTTGTTTATGGCTGTCTTGTCGAAAGTCTTTAATCTCGTTAAGGCTAATTTGCCTTTCCTCATGTGCTCCGTCGACCGCTCGCGGTATTTTGCTCAAATACATTTGGGTTGTTTTCATCGTCTTTTGTTGTGTTTTTTCTTAATCTTCCCCTTTTCTCCATAGTTGCCCATAACTCTGTTATGCACTTAAACGTTGTTAATATCTGGCTCTGGGGCGCCGATTTCGTGCAAATTGACGGAGCTTGTGGACATTTTCGAAAAGACGCCACACCAGTAATTAAAAGCAATGTTTTACTTGAGATCTCAAACAGCTGGTAAAAACATCACAATAATCCACAGTCCATCAGTTAACATCCGGAGAAGACAAAAGATGAAACATTGCTATAGAGTCCATAATAACGCTTCCTCGTCTAATCTGAATCAGGAGAGAGATCTGCACAGATCAAGCCAAAACAGCTCTAAACTAATACGTGGTTTGATTTTGATGTGAGAGACAACAGCAGATGGACTTCTTCACTTTATTATGGACTCGTATTTTAACGGTTTGCAAGCTAAAACATCTTAATGATGGATTTGTTTCAGCTTTTGTCTTCTCCAGATGTTAACTGATGGACTGTGGATTACTGTGATGTTTTTATCAGACTCTCATTCTGACGGCACCCATTCACTGCAGAGCATCCATTGCTGAGACACTGATGCTGAGACACATTTCTACAAACCTGACGAAGAAGAAACAAACTCATCCTAATCTTGAATGGCGTGAGAGTGAATGATTTTCAGCACATTGTTGTTATTGTTCTATTGTGCAGTAAATGCTCACCGTTCACTTCACACTCGATAGTCTCGTCCATTTCACGGACGACTCCAGCTAAACGAAAGGTCAGTTTGCAGGTGTAAAATCCAGCGTCATCTAAATGCACTTTGCGTATGAAGAGCATATCTTCATTTAGGGCAAACTTCTCATCTTCTTGAAGGAGCTCACAGTTCTGAGAGGAAAGCAGACACAGTGGAGACAAAGACAAAGCGTTTACGTCATGTAGGGGTCAAACTGAATGAATGAGTAAAGGTGCACAGATCCATAATAAAACAAAATATACAGTCATATCGGTTTCTCAATTACGCTCTGAGAGTATATACACATTGCATGTATGCTTTTCGTAGACACTTTAATTATAAGAAACATACTCTGCATTAAAGGCATACTTTTATCAGTTTATGCACGTGATGGCAAAAAAACACATTTTTAGCATAAAAAAATATATGTTAAAAATAATATTCACTTTGTGAAAGTCATATGATTAAAAATAATATTAATTTTTTGTAATGTTTGAAAAATATTAATGTTTAAGATTTATTGTTTTCACCATTTTTCCCTTTTTTTAATATTGTGAATTTTAGTGAATTGAAGTAGAGTTAATTTGTTCCTTATTAAACATCTGTCATTTTGATTTAAGAAACAAGGTCCTCACACTCAAAAACTTAGGTCTGAATTTAATATTTACATATTTGAATTGCATATACAATTTCCATCAGATTAGATTACAACGCTTTAACAAACTTAACGTGATGCATATTAGTCAGTCATACATAAAGAAATAGATTTTTATTAACCATATTGATTTTACTTAATCATATTTTCAACTGCATAGAATCCGCATAAATGTGTTCGCTGTGAAAATGAAATTTATTTATCAGTTGAAATGCATGAGACTGAAACAAATTGTATTTATTGATGATATATATAAACATGTTCACTGTGCATTTAAAACATAATCAGTTTATTAGTACTATTACAGAAACCTGACCCGTTTCATTTATGCATGACTGACAAATATATGAATATAAAACTGGCAATATTATATGCAATTCTTTACTTCAGTTATTTAGCAGACGCTTTATCCAAAGCGACTTACAAATAAGAAAAACTATAAGTTAAAACTCTATAAATACACACATTTAAGAAAATTGAGAAATTAAATAAAATGGCAAATGCATACAACAACAACATTTAAATGAAAACAAAAAAATTAAGCTAAAAACAATATATTTATGTTATTTCATTTCCATGTAGTATGTTGAAGTAACGTTACTAAAATAACTCCAATTTACTAAAACTAAATAAAATACCTAAGTTATAAAGACATAATAAATTCATACATAATTTATCTAATATTAAAATAGATAATACATCAAACGGCAGTATTTATGAAAAATAGTTACATTTTTGATGCAGTAAAAAAGTATTTTTATTTTAGTATTTTTTTTTTTAGGATTACTGATACACATCAGTAATCCTAAAAAAAATTACTAAAATAAAAATACTTTTTTACTGCATCAAAAATGTAACTATTTTTCATGTCATTTTCAAACTGCATTGTACAATTAACGAAGAGTTAATTTGCAAATATTGATGTTTTTTTTATTGTGCATGCTAATTAATCTCAATCAAAGTGCAGTTGGGTTACTCTGATTAGGTTAGAAACTAAACACAGCTACCTAACACAATAAAAAGCATGATTTTTGACATTGTTATTGTGTTTTTGCAAATAAAACAACCGTTCACTCTTTACTTTCTACTAAATACAGATCTGAATATGAAGTGTAGCATTGGCTTTATGTAACTGCATATTTAAAACTACTTTAATTGTGAATATTTAAATATTCAAATGCAGATTTTTGGTTGATAGACGACTGCAGAATGTATATAAACAGACATGTTGATTCATAACTAATACATTAACCTTAAATCTAGGCGTAATGTAATTCCTAGACTTAAAGAAGCTAGTGCAATTTATTAAAAAAGTTTCTAAAAGCAATATGCATTTTGTTCAACAGAAGAAATGATCAGAAAATGGATTTGTTCAACCATTAGGAAGGAGTAACTAATAGCAGGACTTTACGGCCTCTTCATCAGACATGGGGACAAACCTTGTACCACTGGATGGACGGACTGGGCACACTCTTTAAATATCTCCTGAGAGGGCAGGCGAGGAGGTCATTGGCATGAGCGATGATCCGCTGGAGTCCTCTCTGCGGTCGCACACAGTTCTCTGACGTCATTTCAGTCACCACCAGCACCGTCGACTGTTTGTAGCACTTGTTTACGGTCCTGAAGACATGAAGCACAGACGTGTTGCATGACAAAGGCATGATGGATAACTCAATGCATGCTATTTCTTAGAAATCTCATTTATTCCAGTATTCTGCATTCAGCTGTCATATTTCTCAGACAGCTGTGGCATGGATATTAACAGTAACAGTAAGATATTATGGACACACGCAGCACATGGGATGCAAAGGACTAATGCTGCCCTCTGCTGACGGTTTAAGCACTGTTCAATAATCTAGATCAGTATTTATCAGTGTCTTTTGTCCTGTGTTCCTCAAAAACACATTAATAAAGCCCCATATGTTCCAGTATAATAGGAGTTATTATCCAGTTATATTGCAATGGGGAAAACACTGTATGTGTTAAGGTACCCAGTACTAACAAAACAAATACAGAAATAATCCAAACAATTAAATATGATAAAATAAACAAATAACAGAAACAAACAAATAATAACAGTCCTAATATTCTAATGTTTTCTGATTCATAGGTTTAGAAAAATAAAATGAATATTAATAATAAATGTTAACAACAATAAAACCGATTTACAATAAATAAAATTACTATAACATAATAATAAATAAATAAAACAATACATTTAAAAAATATATATTGTACATACATAGGTTTAGCAAAATACTATTACTAATAATACAAACGAAAAAAAGAAAAATTAAGTTAAACAACTAATTATATTTTTTTGATTCAAACAAAACACAAACAATAATAATAGTTCTGAGCTGAATCTCCGCCAAGCCAATTGTTTATCGTCTATTTTCTATCTTAAATTCCGATTTGATACACAATAATTTGTGTTTTCTATAACGTGTGATATATTCCCGATCGCATTCTGCAACGAGAATAATTAGAGCGGCTTGTTATCGCAAGTTTTATTTTGATTTCCCAAGTCCGCTATTAGCTTATAGCCCGTTAGCAAGCCAGCGCGGGTTCCGCTAACACAGCTAATACCCCTATTTCACACACGCATACACACATTTAACATTGTTTCACTGTTACTTGCTTAAATGGCAGATTCGTGGTCTACCTTTGTGTGCAGGTGAGGACACGTTCGAGCTGCATTCGGCCGCAGCTGGAGCTGGAGGCCTTGGAGACACGGATCCGCGAGCTGCTTGGGAAACAGGCCCAGCTGAGGAAACGGATAGCAACGCTGGAAACATCTCGGGCTGACGCTCATAAGTCCGGGGTAAGTATGCAACGCGCTGCTAACGCTCCCACCACCTCTACTCCGTGTGTTTCTCTGCACAGGCCCCGTGCACCCGGGACGCGATCGTCACAGATGGCCTTCACTCCGGCGCCGGGAAACCACGGACCCTGGGTGCAGCAGCGGAAGACGCGATCCAGGCCCCGGGCAACGACTTCTCCCCCCCCGGTCTTCGACATCTCATCCCGGAACGGCTTCGCCCCTCTCTGCGAGACTGATCGTGACGCTGTGGTCATCGGAGACTCAATCATCCGGCATGTCCGTGCTACATTAGCTGAAGGTAAAGTGCACACTCATTGTCTCCCTGGTGCTCGTGTTCTTGATGTTTCTGTGCAGATACCCGCGATCCTGAAGGATGACGAGAGCGTTGCAGCTGTTGTGATTCACGCGGGGGCTAACGACACCAAGCTGCGGCAGACGGAGACACTGAAGAGGGACTTCAGGAGCCTGATCGAGACAGTATGCAGCAACATCGCCAGCGACGACGATCATCGTGTCAGGACCTCTTCCCACGTATCGACGAGGACACGAACGGTTCAGTAGACTGTTTGCTTTAAATGAATGGTTGTTTTTCATGGTGTACAGAGCAGAAAATTCTCTTTGTCAATAATTGGAATCTTTTCTGGGAGCGTCCTAGGCTATTTCGTGCTGATAGCCTGCACCCCAGCAGAGTCGGTGCGGAACTCCTGTCGGACAACATCACCAGGACGCTACGGCTCCATCTGACTAGTAAGCCAATTCTCCAATAACAGCTATGATGACTTTTGTTCTACCCACTTAATGATAAAGGTACTTGTAGTGTCCAATCTATACAGACTGTGTCTGTTCCCCGAATATTGAGTTCAAAATATAAATTTAATGCAGGATCTAGAACAAATCTGATCGTGATTAAACCAGAAAAATGCAAAATAAATGAACAAAAACAATTTTTAAAAACTTGGGCTCCTAAATATCCGTTCACTTACACCGAAAGCAGTTATTGTAAATGAAATAATCACAGATAATAGTTTTGATGTACTGTGTCTGACTGAAACCTGGCTTAAAACAAATGATTATTTTGGTCTAAATGAATCTACTCCACCAAGCTACTGTTATAAGCATGAGCCTCGTGAGACTGGTCGTGGCGGCGGTGTCGCAACAATATATAGTGATATTCTCAATGTTACTCAAGAAACAGGATACAGGTTTGACTCATTCGAATACTTATGCTCAATATTAAACTGTCAGATAAGCAAAATAAATCTGTCCTATCGCTTGCTCTGGCTACTGTGTATAGACCGCCAGGGCCATATACAGATTTTCTAAAAGAATTTGCAGATTTCCTCTCAGACCTATTGGTTACTGTTGATAAAGCACTAATTGTTGGAGATTTTAACATTCACGTTGATAATACAAATGATGCGTTAGGACTTGCGTTTACTGACCTAATAAACTCTTTTGGTGTCAAGCAAAATGTCACCGGGCCCACGCATCGTTTTAATCATACGCTAGATTTAATAATATCGCATGGAATTGATCTAACTGATATAGATATCATACCTCAAAGTGATGATGTTACTGACCATTTCTTGTATCGTGCATGTTGCATATTACTGATATTAACTATATGGCTCCGCGTTATCGCCCAGGCAGAATTATTATTCCAGCCACTAAAGACAGATTCACAAATAACCTGCCTGATTTATCTCAACTGCTCTGTGTACCCATAAATACAGATGAACTAGACACAATTACTAGCAACATGGGAACTATTTTCTCCAATACGTTAGAAACTGTTGCACCCATCAAATTAAAAAAAAGGTTAGAGGAAAAACGTGCCGCGCCATGGTACAACAGTTATACCCATTCTCTCAAGAAAGATACTCGTATTCTTGAGCGCAAATGGAGAAAAAGTAACTTGGAAGTGTTTATAATTGCGTGGAAAAACAGTATGTCCAGCTATAGACAGGCTCTAAAAACTGCAAGAACCGAGTATATCCGCAAACTCATAGATAATCACCAAAACAATCCAAGGTTTTTATTTAGCACAGTGGCTAGATTAACAAATAAACAGATGTCACCCGATCTAAATATTCCCTCACAGTTTTAATAGTAATGACTTTATGGAATTTCTTTACTGATAAAATAGATAATATCAGAAATATAAATAACAAACGTAGATTCTACACAGCGTCTAGTACTTTCAGCATCATTCATCGCACCCAAAGAAAACTGCAGGGCTTACAACTATAGGACAGGATGAGCTAAATAAACTTATCACTGCATCTAAACCAACAACATGTTTATTAGATTCCTGTACCAACTAAACTATTGAAAGAGTTGTTACCTGTTGCAGAACAACCGCTTCTCAATATTATTAACTCCTCGTTATCTTTAGGTCACGTCCCAAAACCATTTAAGCTGGCAGTTATTAGCCTCTTATTAAGAAACCAAAATTAGATCCTTGTGAACTGGCAAATTACAGACCCATTTCAAATCTTCCGTTTATGTCGAAAATATTAGAAAAAGTAGTGTCTGCTCAATTGTGTTCCTTTTTGCAAAAAAATGATATCTATGAAGAATTTCAGTCAGGTTTCAGGCCCCGCCATAGCACAGAAACTGCACTTGTTAAAATTACAAATGACTTGCTTCTTGCGTCAGACAAAGGCTGTATCTCGTTGCTAGTTTTTACTTGATCTTAGTGCTGCGTTCGACACTATAGATCATGACATACTGATAGATCGATTACAAAACTATACAGGTATTCAAGGGCAGGCTCTAAGATGGTTTTAGATCCTACCTGTCCGATCGCTACCACTTTGTTTATTTAAACGGGGAGTCATCTCAATTATCACCAGTAAAGTATGGAGTACCACAAGGATCTGTCCTAGGTCCTCTATTATTTTCATTATATATGTTGCCCCTTGGTAATATTATTAGAAAATACGGGATTAGTTTCCATTGTTATGCTGATGACACTCAACTATATATCTCAACAAAACCAGATGAAACTTCGAAACTATCTAAGCTAACAGAGTGTGTTAAAAATATAAAAGATTGGATGACCAGTAATTTTCTTCTATTAAATTCAGATAAGACCGAGATATTACTTATTGGACCTAAAGACAGTACACAGAATCTCTTGGATTACAATTTGCAACTAGACGGATGTACTGTTACTTCCTCTACAGTTAAAAACCTGGGTGTTATATTAGACAGCAACCTATCTTTTGAAAATCATATTTTCAATGTTACAAAACAGCATTCTTCCATCTTAGAAACATTTCCAAGCTACGGAACATGTTAAGTGTTTCTGATGCAGAAAAGTTAGTTTATGCATTCATGACCTCTAGACTGGACTATTGTAATGCACTGCTAGGTGGTTGTCCTGCATCTTCAATAAACAAGCTACAGATAGTACAAAATGCTGCGGCTAGAATCCTTACCAGGTCAAGAAAATATGACCATATTACTCCAATTGTACAGTCTCTGCACTGGCTACCTATTAAGTTTCGTATCAGTTACAAAATATTATTACTTGCCTATAAGGCCCTAAATGATTTAGCTCCTGCGTACCTAACTAATCTTCTATCACGCTACAATCCAACCCGCTCCCTTAGGTCGCAAAACTCTAGACTCTTGGTAGTACCTAGGATAGCAAAGTCCACTAAAGGAGGTAGAACTTTTTCATATCTGGCTCCTAAACTCTGGAATAGCTTTCCTGAAAACGTTCGGGGTTCAGACACACTCTCTCTGTTTAAATCTAGATTAAAGACGCATCTCTTTAGCCAAGCATTCATATAATGCATCTCACAATCTTGTACTGCCAGTCCATCTGAACACATGCACATTATTATGCTTTAGCTTGGGTTATACTGATAATTTCATCCAGGGTTATTCCTGGATGGAGCCGCTGCTACGCTAATTGTCTTACTGTTTCTATGTTCTACTTGCCACGGGATTAACATCCCGTGGTAGTTAGGAATTACACAAGCCTCAGTCTGGATCCTACCCTTAAACGATAGAGATGACCGAACACCTGAGAAGAGACGATGACAACCCCTCCGAGGACCTCCGAGATGAGCCCCCAGAGACAGAGCTCCAGTGAGAACCTCGTCACCTAGACATCCATCGGGGAAGACCCCTGGAACCAGTGGACCACTTACACTCTGACTTTGCTGCAGTTGGAACAAACTACTGATTTGTCTGGCCGGAGGGGAACTGGCCCCCCGACTGAGCCTGGTTTCTCCCAGGTTTTTTCTCCATTCTGTCACCGATGGAGTTTTCGTTCCTTGCCGCTGTCGCCTCTGGCTTGCTCAGTTGGGGACACTTCATTTCCAGCACAATCATCGACTTGATTGCACAGATATTATTTAAAGTGAACTAAGCTGGACAATGCCATTACTAAATTCAATAATGAAATGCATTCAGCTGATAATTGAGTGTTAAATCCTGTCATTTTACATTATTGACAAATTTGCCTATTTTGATATTGTGCAGTGCTTTGTTACAATTTGTATTGTTAAAGGCGCTATATAAATAAAGGTGACTTGACTTGACTTAATAATCCTATACAATAAACAACACAACAACAAATACATAAACAATAATATAAAAATAAAACAAATTGAACAATAAATAAATAACAATAAGCAAATAATTTCAACAGTCCTAATAGTTTTAGGTTTCAGATATAGAGGTTTTGCAAAAAAATAAAATAATAATAACATAAAAATTTAATAATAAATAGTATAGTAATAAAAACTTTTTTTTTTTAAGTTTCTGATTCTTAGGTTTAGTAAAACACTATTTCAAATAATAATAGTAACAATAATAATAATAATAATAATAATATAAAATAAATAAAAAACAATAGTAAAGTAAATACAATTTTTTACATTCCTAATATTTTTAAATTTGATAAAACAAAATAATTATACTATATAAATAAACAAACAACAAATACATAAACAACAGTATAAAAAATTAACAACAAATAAATAAACAATATAAACAAAAATTAACAGTCCTAACATTACATTTTTCTGATTTATATTTCATATTATGATTTCTGATTCTTTACTTGTTCACTTTAAAAATATATTTTGCTATTTTTCCTATTCATATGATTTCAAGTAACCTCTCATAATCCTATTTTTATTATATATAATTGTATTGTCGCACATCTGATCTGTAATGTACTCAGAAGAACATCTAAGCACCACATCTTTGCCTGATTTTGACATTTTTGAATCTGTATATTAAACATAAAGCAAATCAGCATCAGCTGAGCCTGTTTCTTAAACCTTTCTTTGCTTACAGCTTCAGTCCGTGACCGTAAGTGTGTGTTTGGCGGCAGCAGGTTGTTTAAAGGTCAGGATCTTCAACACCTGTTCAACACAGCGCTGGTTTACTGGAAACGCCACACGTTAATCCTTCCTGATCTTTCAGTCCATTTACTCTCTTCAGTCAACAGAGCGCTTCAGCTTCAGTGGATCTCGTGAAAACACGTCAAGGTCACAGTGGAAAAAAAATCTCCATCGTCTTAAAAATAGATTTCTAGTTCTTCAAGGAAAATGGCTTTTCTGTTGCATACAAGGCACGTAACCCCGAGTCAGATAGACTGAACACATCCTCTGCTCATTTCACTTCCAAAGCAGCCGTAAGTGAATCAATCCCCCCCCCCCCCCCACCTCACAGAAACATCCCCAATCTCCTCCATCTGTGTCAAGACTTTACTCTTATGCATATTATAACTGAACTATCTGTAAGCCCCGCCCCCTTAGTTACTGTTGCTCAGTACAATCTTGCCAGCTGTCAGAGTGAAAACCTTGTCTCAAGATGTTTTTGATCAATTTTAGACACATCAGGACTAGAGATTGACCGATATATCGGTTTACCGATATTTTTCCCGATATTTAAGCATTTTACCATAATCTGTTATCGGTTTTGTAAAAAAAAATAAAAAAATATAAAATTCGGATTTGATTTTGATTATTTATTTTTTTCACATACATAATTATACAAAGTATAACCAGCAGTGAAATGTGTTCACACACACACACCTGGAGCAGTGGACACACACACACACACACACACACACCTGGAGCAGTGGACACACACACACACACACACACTTGGAGCAGTGGACACACACACACACACACACACACACACACACACACACACCTGGAGCAGTGGGCACACACACACACACACACACACACCCACACACACACACTCCTGGAGCAGTGGACACCACACACACACACACACACACACACACCTGGAGCAGTGGACACACACACACACACACACACACACACACACACACACCTGGACCAGTGGACACACACACACACACACACACACACACACACCTGAAGCAGTGGACACACACACACACACACACACACACACACACCTGAAGCAGTGGACACACACACACACACACACCTGAAGCAGTGGACACACACACACACTGTTCACTCAGGAGAAGCTCCAGCACGACCACCGCATGTAACTTTATACAAGATTCACTCGTTTGAAACACACTAAATTATATTAACATTTACTACAGAACCATTATTACGCCAATAAACATCTAAATAATACATCTCTATCTAAATTAATGATTTATTATCTCCGCAAGCGATCACAGTTTGAGTATAGTTCTGTGTAAATAGATAAACCGCGCTGGCAGCAGTTTTCATAATTTAGACAAAAACATTTTAATAATTCTGATAAAACAGTTAAGAAATGCAATAAAATACGATGTTTTGTTTGTTATATTTCAATATTCCAGAGAATATTATTCACTCTTTAGTCTATTAAACAGCGTTTAAACCTAAAACTGTAGATTAAAATGAAGTTAATATGACTTCTGTCCTTTATTTTCTCCATTTGAATACATTAGACATTATTTTTCTTATTGTTAATATCAGTGTTGCTGATGATGCTTTTCATTAATAAAATGTTTGTATTGTTGTAATTTGAAGATTACATTGTACATGAAAGAATGTTAATTTTCAACAGTTGTTTGTTGTTGTTAAGATGACTGAAAGTGAAGAATGGACTTCACTGTTATTTATGTACTTTATAACAGTAAATAAATATCGGTTCTGAATATCGGTTATCGGGTACATAAACATGCAAATAATCGGTATCGGTTATAAAAAAAATATATATATATTTGTCGATCACTAATCAGGACCATCGTTCAAGTGGGACTTAAATATGCCATGGAGGGATAGAGAAATGATTTTAAAATAAATATGTAAAAATATAGATCCCAATGCAAACAGGAGAAGCCTCATGTTACGGTAGTCACGATCGTAATCCCAGATCCAGTGTAAGATTAAATTAATTTACATTAAACCGGTTTAATATGGAGAGGCACTGAAATGTAGACCTTCGTTTATGTGTTTTTGACCTACACTGTACATCGTGTGAGAACAACATGATATTAATGCTCTGTTTGAGCAGATGAAAACTGGGTAACACTTTATTATAAGGTGTCCATATTACAGAGAAATAACCGAATTAAATACTTCGTAGAAGCCGTTGTACTTGCATGAAACATGTATTTAGCATGTAACTAAGTTATGGACCAGCCTGTACTTACGGTTTGTAATTATGTAGATGTAATAAACAGCTACTGTTACACATATGATACACACCGAGTCTGTTACACAGCTGACAATCCTAAAGGACTTTAAACAGAGAGATCGCACGGTGGTGAGCCCGGCTTTACTTTACTTTTCCAAAGGAAAATAATTACACCCAACACTGATCAGCACGACTGCACTTTAATGTGATACTGATTTTATACAACAGTTCAAGAAACAAGAAACTAATACCGGTCAAATCTTCTGAGTAATATTTTATAAGCAGGTAGGTTTTTTCATCCAGGTTCTCATAAGCGCTGGACATTGTAACAAATTATTATTATTGAAGAGCATCAGTTAAAGAAATGGCACAGTTTTGCTTTGAAAACGGCAGCGGATTGAATAGAAATCTTATACGTTACAGTTGGTCGATCTAAAACGGTAATTGTGCATTTACAGAGGTTAACCACATCTGTACACAAATGAGCGATCTGAACTTATTTACACCACACATTTATTATTATTTTTTCATATACACACCTGCACCGCTGTATATAAGTGTTTTGTTTTTGAAGTCTCTTCTGTTCACTGAGGCTGAGATTATTTGATCAAAAATACAGTAAAAAAAAAAAAAAACGTGACATTTTTACAATTCAAATGAACTGTTTTCTATGTGAATATATGTGTACATGTAATTTATTTCTGTGAGTTTATCATCATTCAGTGTCACATGATCTTCAGAAATCATTATAATATGCCGATTATCTGCTCAAGAAACATTTCTGATTATTAGCAATGTTGAAAACTGTCATATTTTTGTGGAAACGTGATGCATACCATTCAAAAGTTTGGGGCGAGCAAGTTATTTATTTATTAATAATGCTTCTATTCTTCAAGGATGCATTTAATAGTGACAGTAAAAACATTTATAATGTTAAAAAATACATTATTTAAACAAACGCTTTTGAACTTTCTATATCTCAAAACATTTAGGAAAATAAAAATGTATCAAGGTTCCCACAAAAATATGAAGCAGCAAAAACTATTTATAATAATAAAAAACATTAATAGCTGATAATAACTATTACACGATACTATCATCTGTCGGCACAATGCTATGACAATATCCCAAATTATTGAGAAATAATATTTGTCACATTTCTAATTCGTACTTTGAGTAAAAACACATCATGCCTGAGTGAAGAGGCTTGGTGCATCCCATGATGCATTGCTTCGGACAGATCTTTATTGATAAACACAGAATAACTGTAAACTCAAAAGGAGAGAGTCCGTTCATACCTGACCACACAGGTGTATTTTCCGTGCTGCTGCAGGGTGACGTTGAAGAACCACACTTGTGTTTTCCTGAGCATGACGCTCTGCTCCAGCTCCGTGATCTCAGAGCCCGTTCTCTCATCGTACCATGTGACATTGTGCGCTATTTTTGCAGGATCAAAGAGATAATAGATCTGCAGAGGGCACTCCAGTATCGCCACTTCACCCGGGATGGAGAACGTCCGCTCAAACGCCTGTCCGAATCCCTGCAGGAACCTGTTCAACACACATACGTGCTGAAGAGTTAAGGCATGATACGAGAGCATGGGACAACAACCTGTTCACACACATACGTGATGAAGAGTTAAGGCATGATACGAGAGCATGGGGCAACAACCTGTTCACACACATGCGTGATGAAGAGTTAAGGCATGATACGAGAGCATGGGACAACAACCTGTTCACACACATACGTGATGAAGAGTTAAGGCATGATACGAGAGCATGGGGCAACAACCTGTTCACACACATGCGTGATGAAGAGTTAAGGCATGATACGAGAGCATGGGACAACAACCTGTTCACACACATACGTGATGAAGAGTTAAGGCATGATACGAGAGCATGGGACAACAACCTGTTCACACACATACGTGATGAAGAGTTAAGGCATGATACGAGAGCATGGGGCAACAACCTGTTCACACACATTGCGTGATGAAGAGTTAAGGCATGATACGAGAGCATGGGACAACAACCTGTTCACACACATACGTGATGAAGAGTTAAGGCATGATACGAGAGCATGGACAACAACCTGTTCACACACATACGTGATGAAGATTTAAGGCATATACAAGAGCATGGGACAACAACCTGTTCCACACATACGTGATGAAGAGTTAAGGCATGATACGAGAGCATGGGGCAACAACCTGTTCACACACATACGTGATGAAGAGTTAAGGCATGATACGAGAGCATGGGACAACAACCTGTTCACACACATACGTGATGAAGAGTTTAAGGCATGATACGAGAGCATGGGGCAACAACCTGTTCACACACCATGCGTGATGAAGAGTTAAGGCATGATACGAGAGCATGGGACAACAACCTGTTCACACACATACGTGATGAAGAGTTAAGGCATGATACGAGAGCATGGGACAACAACCTGTTCACACACATACGTGATGAAGAGTTAAGGCATGATACACGAGCATGGGACAACAACCTGTTCACACACATACGTGATGAAGAGTTAAGGCATGATACGAGAGCATGGGGCAACAACCTGTTCACACACATACGTGATGAAGCGTTAAGGCATGATACGAGAGCATGGGACAACAACCTGTTCACACACATACGTGATGAAGAGTTAAGGCATGATACAAGAGCATGGGACAACAACCTGTTCACACACATACGTGATGAAGAGTTAAGGCATGATACGAGAGCATGGGGGCAACAACCTGTTCACACACATACGTGATGAAGAGTTAAGGCATGATACGAGAGCATGGGACAACAACCTGTTCACACACATACGTGATGAAGAGTTAAGGCATGATACGAGAGCATGGGGCAACAACCTGTTCACACACATGCGTGATGAAGAGTTAAGGCATGATACGAGAGCATGGGACAACAACCTGTTCACACACATACGTGATGAAGAGTTAAGGCATGATACGAGAGCATGGGACAACAACCTGTTCACACACATACGTGATGAAGAGTTAAGGCATGATACAAGAGCATGGACAAACAACCTGTTCACACACATACGTGATGAAGAGTTAAGGCATGATACGAGAGCATGGGGCAACAACCTGTTCACACACATACGTGATGAAGAGTTAAGGCATTGATACGAGAGCATGGGACAACAACCTGTTCACACACATGCGTGATGAAGAGTTAAGGCATGATACGAGAGCATGGGACAACAACCTGTTCACACACATACGTGATGAAGAGTTAAGGCATGATACGAGAGCATGGGACAACAACCTGTTCACACACATGCGTGATGAAGAGTTAAGGCATGATACGAGAGCATGGGACAACAACCTGTTCACACACATACGTGATGAAGAGTTAAGGCATGATACGAGAGCATGGGACAACAACCTGTTCACACACATACGTGATGAAGAGTTAAGGCATGATACGAGAGCATGGGACAACATTGATTTGGTAAAACCACATTTTCAGACAATACAGCGCATCAATGCTATCATTTCTTTTCATGCATTCCCTACCTCAAGCAGAGTTATTGTCAACTACAACCATTAAAAAACAAGTTAAAGTAAAATGTTAAGTCAAACATTAAAATGCAATATATATATATATAAACTAATTGATTTAAAATTTAATTTAGTTTGAAGTAGTTTAAAATAAGTAAAATAAGCTAAAACTTTGTTAAAACTACAGACATGTTAAAATAATAATAATAATAAATTGACAAAACACAATACAATTACAAAAAAAAAAAAAAAAAAAAATAAATATAAAATATAATTTATTCAAAATATTAACAAAAACTATAATAGTACTTTATATCAGATATTAAAATAACATGGGTATCAAACATGGAGGGGTAAAGTTATGCTTAATCTCAATATTTAGTCATTAAAAAAACTACCCAAAAAAATTATGTGAATGTTTTTTTTTTTCCACAAACGTTGTTCTTAAATTATTTTAGTAGATGTCAACAAATTAGTTTGATATATTCAATAAAAAATATTCAAGGTATATATATACACACACATTATTTATTAAAAGCCGTTTCCTTGTCAAATTTTTTTTTTATTGGGGGGGGTCTTCACAATGTAGGTTAAACCAACACACAGACACAGACACACACACACACACACACACACACACACACACACAGACACAGACACAGACACAGACACAGACACACACACACAGACACAGACACAGACACACACACACACAGACACAGACACAGACCCACACACCACAGACCACACACACACACACACAACACACACACACACACACACACACACACACACAGACACAGACACAGACACACACACACACAGACACACACACACCCACACACACACAGACACCACACACACAGACACAGACACACCACACACACACACAGACCCACACACACACAGACACACACACAGACACACACACACAGACACACACACAGACACACACACACAGACAGACACACACACAGTGCACCTTGTATGTATCTAACGATTTTCTGAGCTTTGCAGCCACGCCTTGAGTTTAAATGTTGTTCTGTACACAGTGTTTATGAGATTCACTAAATTCAACATTTACCAGTATCAGTATATTACTCATTCATGCAGGTAATAAAGTTAACGAGGGAAACAGATGCATCTGCCTTACCTGAACCTAGAGGTCCTTTAGTTGATATTACACCACATTCAGCTGCACAAAGTACAGCCAGCAGGAAAAATGAGGGACGACCGACCCATATCTGTAGAGTAAGAAATGACAAAATGACTGAATTTATACATAGGCCTATATAATGTTAATATTTGTTAAACATGTGTTGCTGTTGTTTTTCATGACATCAAGGCTATTTGCAGATTTTCCATGAACCAGTACATACTACTAGAAAAGCCTTGAAATAATATTCAGGCTCTCTTGAATGTCCTCTTCAGCTTTTATTTTTGTTGTTAGTCATGTTCGATGAACTTTGATCCTCATGTTTACTGAAAGTGAACCATGTTTGAGAGACAAACTCAAAGTTCAAGCCAGGACCAGGGTTAAAAAACATGACTTCTTCTCACTATATATGATCATTTCTCTATTAAAGTAAATATGTCAAATGAAACATACACTAAATCACACATATGTGGGAATTAAATGCACATTTAAATGCAATAAAAATTGGTGTACGTCTGATTTTCACTCAGGAATTGCTAGTAAATTTCACAAATAATTACAAAGAAATTGTATTTTACATATGACAGGATAAAAAACAGAAATTTTATTTTCTTGCAAAAATGTACTCCAATAACCCGTTTAATTTAAAACATTTTTTTTTTTTGTGTGTGTGTATGTAGTGCCTTCATGGTCAAGTATATAGAAAATTACATCTAATTAGAAACAAAAAAAAACCACAGCAAAATGCTTCAGAGATGCATAAGTGCAGAAATATAAAATCTGATGACCAACTCTTACATAACTCATCTTAAGCAATCTGCAAATACTGATTTCTACTCTCAATTCCCTCTTCTCCGAGAAACGCCGATACATGCTGATTAGATGCTCTATACTCTATAGTGCTGATCCAGCAATCAAACACTAAAACAGAGTTATTCTTGTACAACAGTTTCATTCTTCAAAAGAGAAGACTACACGGCTGTATTTCAGAGGAACTTAACGTTGCTCAGCTTTAAAATGAGAATTTGAGGAATAAAATAAACATGTGCACTGGAGAAAAAGTACTTAAGTATTTAAGAGTACATGGCCTACATTAACCCTGAAGCGTAATTAACCAGCCAAACCTGGATCTGCTCGTTACCTCCAATCTCTCATCCAGATGTTCAGTGGATTCACAAATATTTACTTCACAGTTAGTGAATAGTTTTTAAAGGGCAATGACGTCAGTTACCTCCACTTGTACATGCACGCTTAGAGCAGCCATATTTAAAGACTATTTACCTTAGAACAAAACATTATATAATTAGTACATTTCTATTATTCCTATGGATTAAAGACTAATAAAACCAGCAAGCCATGCTAATCATTTTAAAGGGGTATTAGTACAAAAGTAGCTAATCATTAATAACAAGTAATTCATTTTAGTTTGAAGAAATTTCACTTCAAAAATCTCATCACTTGTTCATCAATGAATCATCTGCAGTGAATGGGTGCCGTCATTGAATGGGTGCCATCAGAATGAAAATGTAAATTAGCTGACAATTGACTCACTTTTATGCTATCTAAGATGTTTACGCATCTGAAAAGACTTGAAGATATTTATCATGTGAATGGTTGTGAATAGCAGTGAATGGGTGCCGTCAGAATGAGAGTCCAAACAGATGATAAAAACATCACAATAATCCACACCACTCCAGTCCATCAGTTAACGTCTTGAGAAGCCAAAAACTATAAGAAACAAATCCATTATTAAGCCATTTTTATCCTCAAATCATTGCTAAAATGCAAGTCCATAATTCATAAGTCACCTCATCTGAATCAGGAGAGAAATATGCACAGACCAAAACCCTTTACAAGCCCAAACAGCTGTAAAAACTATATAGGGGTGGATTTGTATTTCCTCGTCCTAGCGAAGTAGGCGAGGCTATAGGAAGATGTACTATAGGAAGCATTCGTGTATGAGTGCATACTCATACCCCCCCCATACAATTTGATAGTAGGAACAAATACTATGGAACCAGCAACTGTGGTTATTATAAGCCTATTATATCAGTGTGCCCTTTTCTCAAACAATGTGTCTTATCTTTTCTGTTTTCCAAATTGTTGTTATATAATCTATAAAGAAATAACATTTGACTTGTTTGTAGCTTATATGGACACTCAGACCGCTGACTCGTGAGATATAAATGCACTCTGGATGGTGTCTATTCTCCTTCTCAGTCCCTTTTTCAAATCTCTGGGACATTTAAGCGTATTATCTCAATTTATACTCGGTCATTTCCCTCGAATCACCACATCATGATAAATTACTTCAAAATGACAACATTTATGACCAGATGCACAGCTTTCCAAGAACACATTAAATAGTTCTCAGCCCGGTTAAAACATCTTAAACTTAACAAGACAAGGTAATCAAGCATGAATCCGAGTCATCTCTTGTTTAATATGGATTTGCCAGGACACATTATACAACATACATTTACGCCATCACAAGAATGCAAAGGAGAACAAGTAGAAAAAACAACATTACTTTAATAATAATAATGATAATAGAGAAAAAGATCACGTGGAGAGTCATAATGCACAGCAAGCACCAAACGGACAGAATGGCAAAGCTGACGTTAACTGAATTATAACTGCCACTTTAAAGGCCTTAAAAGTCATCAAATTTTCTTTTTGGCAACTAATCCTTTAATATGACCAGGTCTAAAAACACCCTGCAACTGCTAAAGGCGTGTTGCATCATTTTGAGTTGATTCACAGACATCCGCAATCCAGTTTGACCATTTCTGCTAAGAGCTGGAAAAACAACCGAGAAGAAAACGGATCAGAATAAATAATAAACCTGATTTTCAAGTACAGCTAAAGTTTGGGTGGCTCTAGTTTTAAGAAATGACAATCCCTGACGACAATGAACGACACTCAAATGTACTTTAACATGCCTCATCATTATAATAGTGCAACAATTTCCTGACAGGGTGAAGCACAGTTAACAAGCACTTTACAAGATGTCTAAGAGAACAGACAGAGAGAAAACCGTTCAAGAGCTGACTTCCCACAAACACAGATTTCATTACTGCCTCATGACGTTTCATAATAGAAATAAGTCTGTTTGCCTAAAGCCTCTGATTCAGTCCAAACATGGTGTGAGCAGGACATGCTGTACTATTCAAATGCATCTCAAATAAGGGAAACACGCCTTTTTTGGCTTGCTATACGTGTTTTCATAAAATACTTGTACGATTTTAAACACTGTCAGATAAATAATGTGCATTTTTATATACGTTTGAGAGACACTTATACTATTAGAGACTACAAGGTAATTATCTTTACCATATATATATATATATATATACACATACACACACACACACACACATATATATATATATAACATACACACACACGCATACACAATATATATACACACACATATATATATATAGATACACACCACACACATATATATAGATATAGAGAGAGAGAGAACACACACACAGAGATAGACAGACACACACACACACACACATATATAGAGAGAGAGATACACACACAGATATATAGAATACACACACACACACATATATATATATATATAGATACACACACACACACACACAGAAGAGATAGAAAATAAAATATATATATATAGAGATAGATATATATATACACATACACACATATATATACACACACATATACATATACACACACACA
>QVTF01006078.1:0-27924 GCA_003573665.1 Oxygymnocypris stewartii | reverse complement strand
ACTAATGATAACCGTTGAGACTGTGGTCCCAGCTCTCTTCAGGTCATTGACCAGGTCCTCCCGTGTAGTTCTGGGCTGATCCCTCACCTTTCTCAGGATCATTGATACTCCACGAGGCGAGATCTTGCATGGAGCCCCAGTCCGAGGGAGATTGACAGTCATCTTGAATTTCTTCCATTTTCTAATAATTGCGCCAACAGTTGTTTCCTTCTCACCAAGCTGTTTGCCTTTTGTCCTGTAGCCTATCCCAGCCTTGTGCAGGTCTACAATATTGTCCCTAGACAGCTCTTTGGTCTTGCCCATAGTGGAGAGGTTGGAGAGTGTGAACAGGTGTCTTTTATACAGGTAACGAGTTCAAACAGGTGTAATTAATACAGGTAACGAGCAGAGGATAGGAGGGCTTCTTAAAGGCAAACTAACAGTTCTGTGAGAGACAGAATTTTTGCTGGTTGGTAGGTGATCAAATACTTATTTCATGCAATACAATGGAAGTTAATTATTAAAAAATCATACAATGTGATTTTCAGGATTTTTTTCGGGGGGGATTCTGTCTCTCACATTTAAGGTGTACCTACGATGAAAATTACAGATCTCTCTATTCTTGTAAGTGGGAAAACTTGAAAAATCGGCAGTGTATCAAATACTTATTTGCCCCAGTGTATTTATTTTGTGAGCCTTTACATCCCTAATATATGTGTAAAGGCTCACAAAATTCACAGTTTGGTTCGATATGATTCAGTGGTGTCAGGGTTTGGTTACGTTTTTGAAACAGCAAAAGAAAGTAATGCCAGATAAATTTCCTTTATTTATTAAATGTTTTATTTATTAAAATGCATTTTTTTTTTTACTTTGAACAATGATGGAACTATAGTTGACCCATCTTCTGGGGTGTCTTTCAAGCAGCATATAAACAAAAACAGCTCAGGTTTGAAGCATTCCAGCTGATGTTGCCTATTGTCATGTAGCATATTCATATTTTCAAATAATTTTAAATAGCATCATCTCTTGATGCTAACAGTGCTACTGACACTTTCTGTTTCACTCTGTCTTGTTTTGATACTTTCTGCCTCTTATCTTCCAGGCCAGCATGTACCACTCCTTCTGCCCCTTGGCTATCTGTTGTTCTCCTCAAACATCGTTCTAAACTCAGGGCTGCAGGAAGGGTATGGCGCAAATCACAAAATCCTACTGACCTTAATTTTTATGGATCACTCTTTTCTGACCTCTCTGCTAATGTCTCCACTGCTAAAAGGCATCTATATCATGACAAAATTGTCTTGTGGCAGCCGTCGCATCTGGTGGTGGTTGAGGAGAGTCCCCCCACATGATTGTAAAGTGCTTTGGGTGTACAAATATACACAATAAAGCGCTATATAAAAGCATCATTCATTCATTAATTTCTAGGGATCACTCCACAAGACGCTTATAAGCTTTCAAGTGGAGGCTCTTTGACTTGTGGTGTAGACAATTGATTCTCAACTGGTTGGTCGCGACCCATTGAGAAACACTGGTCTACACCAGTTGGAGTCCGTGTCAGAGAAACTGTTGACCCTCAAGACTAGGGATGGGTACCGAAACCCGGTATTTAATCGGTCTCGGGGCTAAATTATAAAAGACCGGAGTATCGATAAGCTCTGACGTTAACGGTTCTGTTATCGGTACTGGAGAAATTAAGAAAACACACATACATTTATTATTGCTATATATATATATATATATATATATACACATTATCTTGCAAATTCTATCCCGCCAGAGTCACCAGCTGTTTTTATATGCAATAATATTCAAACTCTTGTCTATGATGCATTTTTGCTATTCCCAAATCAGAAGCGCGATCGCGCTCACGTGGATGAGTTCAGCACGCGCAACATGAAAGCCTGTTTATGATAGAAGAGAAAACTAACCATTAAAACATGCTTGCACTTTAGGCCTGTGGCTGTTATATTAAACTGAGTTTATTTAATGTTTTTTTAGCTTCTAAAGATTATAGTCGTGTTTCTTCTAGCAAAACTTCCTTCTCTTCACAGCGGTGCGCATTCGTTCCTCCCTGACCAAAACTTAACGCCAGAATCAGATCAATTGTCTGTCGATTGTTGTAAAATGCCATCTTTACAGTTACTAAATTGCTGGACATGTTTGATAATGAAACGTTGAAAGTACAATCCACACGAGAGACGCTGTTCCTCAGGCTGAACTGTGTGTGTGTGTGTGCGCGTGTGTGTGCGCGCTCCATAACAGACAAGCAAAGTACACTTTGAGCTTCGGGCGCGTCCAAACGATCAAATACACACACAATATGTAAAAACGGACGGCTTGGAGAGTATTCACTTAAAACACAGTTTATATCTTAAAGTGAACGAGAACAGTTGTGAGACAATTGTGTGTCAATATTTTGTCTTATTGACAGATTGGAGCTTCTTCAATGTTAATCAAAGAACAAAATACAAAGACAAAATCACTCACAGCTCTTAATCTGAATAAAGTAATAGCTTTATTAAGCATTAATCTATCAATATATACAGTGAAAACTATGCAGTGTTCATTTGTATTTGATCACTTTTAGATTTATTTTGTAGCTATTATTTACCTGAACATTAATGTTAGTAGACATTCATAGATAAATGAAAGCACTGTGTTTTTTTTTTACATTTGTTTTATGGTATGACAAATGGTATATTTGTCAGTTTATTTTAACTTTGTTTCTTTGTTCATGTTCTTACTCTATCTTATCTTATGTATATAAAACACAAAAAATGCCTGCACACTGGTGCATTTACAAATTGATGTTTTATATTTATTTAATGAATATTTATTTAACATTCCAGAATATAAAGCCATGTTAATTAAGCTGCTAATCTATCATAGAAATATATATTTCATACATATATGTGTATGTATGTATGTATATATGTATGTGTATATATATAAATAACAAAAAGTACCGATAAGAATACCGTTAAAGTACCGGATCGATAAGCAGTATCGATAAGAGTAGTAATACCGTTAAAACCTTAACGATACCCATCCCTACTCAAGACAGTTCTCTTGGGGGCCTTATCCTCCCTTAAGAGAGTAGGGGATTTGCAGGCTCTATCCATCAGTCTTTCGTGTATGGATTTTGCCCCAGGGCTGGTAAAAGTTTTATTGCAACCTAGGCCTGATTATCTTCCTAGAGTCACTTCAAATCCATTTTGCTTTCATCAAGTGGTCTTAGAGGCTTTCTCCCATGCTAACGCGGGGTCAGGTAGTATGGGTCTCTGCCCAGTGAAAGCACTAAAGATCTATGTAGACCGCACAGCTCAGTGGCGGGGATCTGACCAGCTGTTCATGTGTTTTTGTTGGTAAAAGCAGAGACTCTGCTGTTACCAAACAGTGATTATCGATGCATTGGATAGTGGAGGCTATTTCTTTGGCCTAGGAGGCACATGGCTTGACTTCGCCTCTGCGATTGTGTGCTCACTCTACGAGAGCAGTGGTTTCTCATCGTTGGAGGATGTTTGTGCTACGGCAAGAAGGTTCTCTCCTAGCACCTTCATCAAGTTCTACAGTCTGGACGTGAGGATGGCTCCGGGCTCCTGGGTCTTATCCACTTTTCCTTGGTCTCAGCTATATAAGGTACAGTATCTCAAGGTACGCCTGACGTAAAGTATCTTTCAAAAGTGAGAACACCCTCATATTTTTGTAAATATTTTATTATAACTTTTCATGTGACAACATTGAAGAAATGACACTTTGCTACAATGTAAAGTAGTGAGTGTACAGGTTGTATAACAGTGTACATTTGTTGTTTCCTCAAAACAACTCAACACGCAGCCATTAATGTCTAAACCGCTGGCCACAAAGGTGAGTACACCCCTAAGTGAAAATGTCCAAATTGGGCCCAAAGTATCAATATTTTGTGTGGTCATCTTCCATTTGAGGATGCCCCACAGATACTCAATAGAGTTTAGGTCTGGAGACATGCTTGGCCAGTCCATCACCTTTACCCTCAGCTTCTTTAGCAAGGCAGTGGTGTTAGGGGTGTGGAGGTGTGGAGGTGTGTTTGGGGTCGTTATCATGTTGGAATACATGACAGTATGTCACAGTACATGTTGGCATTCATGTTTCCTTCAATGAACTGTAGTTCCCTAGTGCCAGCAGCACTCATGCAGCCACAGACCATGACACTCCCACCACCATGCTTGACTGTAGGCAAGATGCACTTGTCTTTGTACTCTCACCTGGTTGCCGCCACAAACGCTTGACACCATCTGAACAAAACAAGTTTATTTTGGTCTCATCAGACCACAGGACATTGTTCCAGTAATCATGTCCTTAGTCTGCTTGTCTTCAGCAAACTGTTTGCGGGCTTTCTTGTGCATCATCTTTAGAAGAGGCTTCCTTCTGGGATGACAGCCATGCAAACCAATTTGATGCAGTGTATGGTCTGAGCCAGGGGCATAGCCATCATTTCAAAAGTGGGGGGGACGGAATGTCTAGTGTTATACCTGTTTTTTTTCAGTAAACCCTTGTCTAGCTTTCAACACTATAGTCCCCACCAAGCTAGCTGTCAAACTCTCAGACCTCGGCCTAAACACTTCACTCTGTGACTGGATTTAAGATTTCCTCACCGCCAGACCACAAGTGGTGAAAGTCGGCCAGTTCACCTCCAATTCCATCACCCTGAACATAGGAGCCCCACAGGGCTGTGTCCTGAGCCCCCTGCTATACTCTCTATACACCCACGACTGCGTGTCCTCTCACAGCTCCACTTCTATTGTCACATTTGTGGATGATACTGTGGTTCTGGGCCTCATTAACAACGATGACGAGGCAGCATACTTGGATGAGGTGGAGAGACTCATATCATGGTGCCAGGACAACTGTCTCTCTCTGGACGTGAGCAAAACTAAGGAGCTGATCGTGGACTTCAGGAAGAGACAGCAGCGGCCCTACACTCCTCTTATGATCAGTGGGACCCCTGTGGAGAGGGTGAGTAGTTTCAAGTACCTCGGTGTAAACATCTCCGAGGACCTGACATGGACTACACACATTCAGACTCAGGTTAAGAAAGCCAGGCAAAGACTGTACCATCTGCGACAGCTGAGGAAATTCATGGGCCATAGAAAGTGCATCTCAGTGTGGTATGGTACAATACAAATACAAATTAAGCTCAGATGAGCGTTATTTGTCACATACAGAGTATAATGAGGAGTGAAATGTGTTCTTTGCATTTAACCCATCCAAGTGCACACACACTTGGAGCAGTGGGCAGCCGACATTGCGGCGCCCGGGGAGCAGTCGTGGACTTCCTGCCGGGATTCGAACCCACAACCTTGGGTTACCTCAAGTTTCAAGTCCAACACTCTATCCACTAGGCCAACGACTGCCCAATCGGTAATTCCTCAAACCAGGACTGCAAAGCTCTACAGAGAGTTGTGCGCTTAGCTGAGCGCATCTCAGGGTCTACTCTCCCCTCTCTGCAGGACATCTACCTCAAACGCTGTAAAAGCAGAGCTGCTAAAATCATCAAAGACTCAACTCACCCCGGTAACCATCTTTTCCGTTTACTGCCATCTGGCAGGCGCTTCAGGAGCATGATGGCAAAAACTGAGAGACTGAAGAGGAGCTTCTTCCCTCAGGCCATCAGGCTCCTAAACACAAACTCGTCCTCATAACATCAACATGACTCCATATAATAATCAGTAAGATATTAATTATTCTCCATCATCCGTATTGCTGCTATGTATATACCCTGTACAACCTGTTTGCACATTCTTCTTGCACATCCCGTTTATATTACTATTCATTAATTCTACAGTATACTGTCCTGCACTATTTTTAATTGCACATTATATTCTTCTTTATTTCTTAAATCTATATTTATGTATATCCTCTTGTTTTGTGTTACATTTTATTGCACTATCCATTGAGCGGACCTGACCTGACTTACATTTCACTGCGGATTATATTCTGTATAATTGAGTATGTGACGAATAAAAACCCTGAACCCACACCCAAGCATTATTGTAAATCAAATGATCAGAGATCATACAGATTTTGATGTACTATGTTTGACTGAAACCTGGCTTAAACCAAATGATCATATTGGTCTAAATGAGTCTACTCCACCAAGCTACTGTTATAAGCATGAGCTCCATCAGACTGGTCATGGAAGTGTGTCGCAACAATATATAGTGGATATTCTCAATGTTACTCAGAAAACAGGATACAGGTTTAACTCAATCGAAATACTTATGCTTAATGTTACACTGTCAGATACAAAATAAACCTGTGGTTTGGAATTTGCTCTGGCTACTGTGTATTTTCTAAAAGAATTTGCAATTTCCTTTCAGACCTATTGTTTAATGTTGATAAAGCGCTAATAGTCAGAGATTTTAACATTCACGTTGATAATACAAATGAGTTAGGACTTGCGTTTACTGACCTAATAAACTCTTTTGGAGTCAAGTAAAACATCACCGGGCCCACTCATCGCTTCATCATATACACTAGATTTAATTATATTGCATGGAATTGATCTTACTGAAATATAACCTACCTCAAAGTGATGATGTTACTGACCATTTCCTTGTATCGTACATGCTGCATGTTACTGATATTAACTATATGGCTCCGCGTTATCGTCCAGGCAGAATTATTGTTCCAGCCACTAAAGACAGATTCACCAATAACCTGCTGATTTATCTCAACTGCTCTGTGTACCCATAAATACAATTAACTAGACAAAATAACTTGCAACCTGTACACTATCTTCTCTAATACGCTAAAATTGTTGCCCCCATCAAATTAAAAAAGTTTAGAGAAAAACGTGCTGCGCTATGGCACAACAGTTATACCCATTCTCTCAAGAAAGAACTCGTAATCTAGAGCACAAATGGAGAAAAACTAATTGGAAGTCTTTAGAATTGCGTGGAAAAACAGTATGTCCGGCTATAGACAGGCTCTAAAAACTGCAAGAACCGAGTATATCCGCAAACTCATAGATAATCACCAAAACAATCCAAGGTTTTTATTTAGCACAGTGGCTAGATTAACAAATAACAGACGTCACCCATCTAAATATTCCCTCACAGTTTAATAGTAACGACTTTATGAATTTCTTACTGATAAAATAGATAACATTAGAAATACAATTACACATGTAGATTCTACAGCGTCTGTAGCGTCAGCATCACCTCGTGGTGCCATCACAGAGAGGCACAAAATCACTCTCCCGAACGTTTTCATTCACCATTCCTGGCTGGTGGAATGAAATTCCCAACCCTATCCGGAATTTTGAATCTCTGACAAAATTTCAAGCGACATGAAAACTAATTTCTTCCGTCATCACTTGTCTTAATCTTAAAAAAAAAACTTTCCACTCTCTTTCCTTAACTTTGCTCTCTTTCCCTTAACCTCTCACTGTTTGGCTAGAATTTGCTCAGCAATGCCTAGACATTTGTATTAAAAGCACTTCCTGTGCCTGTTTGCCTCTTTATAATGTATCGCTTATTATATTTCTTAAATTGTAAGTCGCTTTGGATAAAAGCGTCTGCTAAATGAATAAATGTAAATAAATGCAAAGTAAAACTGCATTACTTTACAATTATAGGACAGGAAGAGCTAAACAAACTTATCACTGCATCTAAACCAACAACATGTTTATTAGATCCTGTACCCACTAAATTATTGAAAGAGTTGTTACCTGTAGCAGAAGAACCGCTTCTCAATATTATTAACTCCTCGTATCTTTAGGTCACGTCCCAAAACCATTCAAGTTGGCAGTTATTAAGCCTCTTAGTAAGAAACCACAACTAGATCCTTGTGAACTGGCAAATTACAGACCCATTTCAAATCTTCCATTTATGTTAAATTTTAGAAAAGGTTGTGTCTGCTCAACTGTGCTCCTTCTTGCAAAAAATTATATTTATGAAGAATTTCAGTCAGGTTTCAGGCCCCGCCATAGCACAGAAACTGCACTTGTTAAAATGACAAATGACTTGCTTCTTGCGTCAGACAAAGGCTGCATCTCGTTGCTAGTTTTAATGGATCTTCGTGCTGTGTTCGACACTATAGATCATGACATACTCATAGATTGATTACAAAAATATTCAGGTATTCAAGGCAGGTTAAGATGGTTTAGATCCTACCTGTCCGATCGCTACACTTTGTTTATTTAAACGGGAGTCATCTCAATTATCACCAGTAAAGTATGGAGTACCACAAGGAGCTGTCCTAGGTCCTCTGCTATTTTCATTATAATGTTGCCCCTTGGTAATATTATTAGAAAATATGGGATTAGTTTCCATTGTTATGTGATGACACTCACTATATATCTCAACAAGACCAGATGAAACTCTAAACTATCTAAGCTAACAGAGTGTGTTAAAAATATAAAATTGGATGACCAATAATATTCTCCTATTAAATTCAGATAAGAAAGTACACAGAATCTCTTGGATCACAATTTTCAACTAGACAGATGTACTGTTACTTCATCACATTTATCATTGTAGATTTGTGCTTTATAACATCATTAAGTAATGTAACAGTGTATACCTTGATTTTGGCGATATGAAATACATAAATGTAAATCAAAGGTTGCATTTACACTTGGTATTAACTTGGTATTCATGAAAAATCTTAGTACTAAGAGTTGCTCCCAGTAAAAAAATTCTAAGAAAATTCTCAGATATGTGAAATTACTCTTAAAATAAAAAAAACGATCCTAGTAAAGAAAAACGTAATTCAGAAACCTCTAATCCTTAAAAGAGGTCTTAAGATCCAAAATTGTTAGTAGTAAGAATGAGGACTTTAAGAGGCTTACGAGTTTCTTTAGCAGTGGAGAAAATGGACGAAACATGAAGAGGAAGAAGAAATGTGTTACACACAGGCACGTGCACACATAGACACAAAGGGGACTTGAGCACCTTCCCTTTTTCTTCCTCGAGAGAGGAAATTTGTTTTTCAAATAGTTTTCTTAATTTGCAGGTGTTTTTCTATTTGCAGTGCATTGAGCTCTCTCGGCCACCGTAACCAGGTGAACCATAAATAAAGTTATTATTGAACAATTGCAATTATCAACTTAATTCACATATGATATGTACACTGTAGGTAGGCCTACCTCTGTCCATCTCTCTCCATATATATATATATATATATATATATATATACCTGTAATTGTGCAACATTAATGTCTATATAAATTATGTAATTTTGAAGAAATGTAAATGTATAAATATAATATGTTGCCAATAAAATAAATTCATTTCCTATATATTCTATGTTATGTTTCCAATGAGAAGCTATGTGTTTTTTTTTTCTTTTTATTGTAGCTTGAACAACAGATACAGAAAAAAATGCCCAGGGTATACATAGCAAAATACATTATATATATATATGATTTATAATCATATTTTTATACCTTCATTTACTCACTCAAAATTGTTTTAAACCCGAGTTTCCTTCTTCTGCTAAACATAAACGCTATTTTGAAGAAGGTGGAAAACCAAACAGTTGCTGGTCTACAGTGCTCCATATACTGTCAAAGTCAATGTGGACCAGCAACTGTTTGGTTACCCACATTCTTCTTACTGATGTGAATGTATGTCGCGTAAAAACAACAACAAAAAAACTCCTACCAAAGGGGTCAAAATAGAACTTTAATAAATATAACAAATAAATAAATTGTTATTTAAATTACAACTGTAGCTCTAGACAGTTACAGTTAAATGTACAACTAATACAGTTGTCTGATTGATTTTATGGTCTCAAGCATTCAGAAATCACACAAAAGACAATTAAGCGGTTTTACTACGAAAACAATGGTTAATGTTTGTAAGGGTTGTGATGTCCACATGTTTTTTTGTTGAAGAAGTTTATAGAGGCTGTGTCATCTAAAAAATTAAGATGAAAGGGACAGTTCACCCAAAAATGAAAATTCTGTCATCATTTACTCACCCTCAAGTTGTTCCAAACCTGTATGAATGTTTTTGTTCTGCTGAACACAAAGGAAGATATTCTGAAGAATGTGGGAAACAGAGCAGTTCTGGGGCACTATTGACTTCCATAGTATTCTTTTTCCTACTGTGTAAGTCAATGGTGCACAAAACTGTCTGGTTACAATCTTTCTTCAAAATATCTTCCTTTGTGTTCGGCAAAACAAAGAAATTCATTCAAGTGGAACTACTTGAGGGTGAGAAAATGATGACAGAATCTTCATTTTTGGGTAAATGCTCGGTCAATAGCCTATTAAACAAGGATATGATCATCCTGTAGGTGTAACAACAGCAATTATCAGTCCTATGGCACCTTTTACAGGCATTTATAACATGTAATGTTGAAAGAAAAAAAAACAGACACCATCACAAAATTTGTAATGGTTTTACTAGTTATAATGGGGCTTGTATTGTTTTTTAAACTTTAATGGGTTCTGTTGGTCTCTACTGCTAGTTGGTCATCTTCAATTGGTGGCTTGTTAACACCAATAAATCCTAATGGAATATGTCCCAAAACACTACAGAAACCCGTAGTTAGAACGGTTCGAAGTTGATGGTTTGTAATGCCATTTGTGATTTATTTGTGATGGTTCTATTATGTTTTTTTTAGCTGGGTTGCCTCATTTCATTATTTTATATACAATGCATTTTAAGTAATTTTAAAGGCTGTTGTTGGCTATTGGGTCTGTTTTTATAACCACACAAAAATAACGTTGTCTTAATACTTTTTTGATTATGAATGAAGCCTACCTGAAAGTGACGTGCAGCCATTGTTTTCATCTTTTCCCTTTCTTTTCTCTGCGCAAGACTGCTGATGTCCAGCGCTGAAGGGGCATAGTTGTCCATCAATTATGATCATCTGCATTCAGCGGCAAACATGAGGTGTGAGCGTCTTTTTTTTTGAGCAACTGGGATGGTGCCCCCCCGGGACTTGGTGCCCTAAGCAAATTGCATACTCTGCATATAGTTTCATTCATATTGCACAGACCGGACTGCAAGGGCACTTTAGAATCAGACCTCAAAGGGGCAGGGGGAAGGGCTCGAGCCCTGACAATGTCAGAATTTAAACAGTTTTGGTGTGTACTTAACAAAATGAACAATTTTCATATATCTTCAATAAATATGGTAAAAAAAAAACAGTACAATTTCTGCAGTATTTTAAATGAAATTGACTTGTAATTGTATTTGTAATGACATATTTATTAGGTAATACCCAAACCTTCCTCCGAATATTTCCTATATTTCCTTTATCAAACCAGGTTTAATAAATGCTCTTATTTATACAGAATATTACAATTATTGCAGATATAATACTGTTGTGGTTAAAAATTGTGGTTGTAAATTAACTTCCACACCAAAAGTGCTTGTCCAAAATCCAAGTCGTGTAAGATGTGTGTCAGGTGTGTGTGAACATATTACAGCTGGTGTGATATCATCAAGTCACATGACCATGAAGTTATATTGATTTGTTTATTAAAACAATTCACCTAAAAAATACATACTCATATTTCCAAAACCCAAGTCATGTAAGATGTGTGTCAGGTGTGTGTGAACATATTACAGCTGGTGTGATATCATCAGGTCACATGACCATGAAGTTATATAGATTTGTATATTCAAATATTTGTATAAAAAATAAAGAATATATATTCATATATAATGTGTGTGTCTGTGTGTGAGAGAGATTTTGGTAAAAAGGAAAATTTACGCATGTAATTTCAAAGTGAAGGCTTATAATAAACCCTAAAAGTGCTCTTTTATTTCCTTATTGGACAACCAACCAATCACAGTCAATAATAAATACAACTCTTTCTTACAACAAAAACCATCACTTCTACCACAAAAGAAAAACTATGGATTCTCTATTTTCTAGCACTTTAGATACGGTTGCTCCTTTACACTTAAGGGAGATTAAGGAAAAGAGTCCAACACCATGGTATAATGAGCACACTCGCACCCTAAAGAGAGCAGCCCGGAAAATGGAGCGCAGCTGGAGGAAAACAAAACTAGAGACAAAACTAGAGGTATTTCGTATTGCTTGGCGGTAAAGTACCCTATCCTACAGATAAGCATTAAAAACTGCTAGATCTGATTACTTTTCGTCTCTTTTAGAAGAAAACAAATATAACCCCAGGTATTTATTCAATACAGTGGCAAAATTAACAAAAAATGAAACATCAACTGGTGTTGACATTTCCCAACAGCACAGCAATAATGACTTTATGAACTATTTTGCTTCCAAAATCAATACTATTAGAGATCAAACTGTAACCAGCCAGCTGCAGTATCACATCAAATTGTGCACTATAGATCCCCTGAGGAACAATTCCACTCATTCTCTACTATAGGAGAGGAAGAATTGTATAAACTTGTTAAATCAGCTAAACCAACAACATGTATGTTAGACCCTATTCCATCTAAACTACTAAAAGAGGTGCTTCCAGAAGTCATAGAACCTCTTTTGGCTATTATTAATTCATCATTGTCATTAGGGTATGTCCCCAAAACCTTTAAATTGGCTGTTATTAAGCCTCTCATTAAAAACCACAACTTGACCCCAAAGATCTAGTTAATTACAAATCGATCTCGAATCTCCCTTTTCTGTCAAAGATACTGGAAAATGTATCATCCTCACAATTGTATTCCTTCTTGGAGAAAAATTATATCTGTGAGGATTTCCAGTCAGGATTTAGACTGGAATCCTCATTGGGTCAACAGGGTCAAATAAATGGTAGTTCAGAAAAGATGCATGTTAACTGCAAAGAATTAAGGTGAAGAATTTGGTGTGAAACCATCAGGAACCATTTCGTCTCCAGCGCCACCATTTTCCAAAACTGCAAACTATAGTAGTCTCCAGAAGTGCAATGTGTCATTCTCAGAGACTTTGCTGCTTGGGTAAAAATCCTTGAAAAAGACCCTCACTTAATAAGAATAACATGCTGAAGTGTTGTGAAATACATGAAGACTGATTTTTAAAAGCTTTTTTAGACAGATGACTCTTGAAAGACCAGCATCACATCCTCTTGTACTCTTTTAAGAATTTATCTTCCAGAATCCGGCAGTACGTTTTGGGAGTTTTTAGTCAATCTCCTTTTCTTAAATGTTTGTCTTGCAGAGACTAAAAATGAACTCCCAAAACGTACTGCAAGGAAAAAAAAAAGCAAACAATTGAATGTATTCAGATAAAAGTCAACTATATAAATACGGTAGATTTTAACCCAAGCTGAACACTGCTCTCAGAACAGAATTTATTTATTAACATGACATATTTTATTGGGGCACATAGTAGATGCACATGTTAGACTATTGTTCACTAAAATTCAATTCAATTCAAGATTATTTGTATAGCGCTTTTTACGATACAATCGTTGCAAAGCAACTTCACAGAAAATTAAGTTTCTAAATAGATTTATATTGTAATATATTTAACTTATGGCAAAATGTGGTTAATAGTGTGTTCCTGTGTGGCTCAGTGGTAGAGCATTGTGTCAGCTGCGCAAAAGGTTGTGGGCTCGATTCCCAGGGAACACACATACTAACATGACGTGTATACCCTGAATGCAATTGTAAGTCGCTTTGGATAAAAGCGTCTGCTAAATGCATACGTGTAAATGTAAATTCAGTATAATCACTGATAGTTGGCTTCCTCTGAGGTCCTCCGAGGGGTTGTCATCATCTCTTCTCAGGTGTTCGGTCATCTCAGATCGTTTAAGGGTTGGATCCAGACTGAAGTTTGTGTAATTCCTAACTACCACGGGATGTTAATCCAGAAACAGAGAAACAAATAAAGACAATTAGCGTAGCTGTTGTTCCATCCAGGAATAACCCTTGATTAAATTATCAGTTCAACCCGAGCTAAAGCATAATAATGTGCGTTTGATCAGATATACCTGCAGTACGAGATTGTGAGATGCATTATATGAATGCTTGGCTAAATAGATGTGTCTTTAATCTAAATTTAAATAGAGAGAGTGTGTCTGAACCCCGAACGTTATCAGGAAGGCTATTCCAGAGTTTGGGAGCCAAATATGAAAAAGTTCTACCTCCTTTAGTGGACTTTGCTATCCTAGGTACTACCAAGAGTCCAGAGTTTTGCTCCTTATGGAGCGGGTTGGATTGTAGCGTGATAGAAGATTAGTTAGGTACGCGGGAGCTAAATCATTTAGGGCCTTATAGGCAAGTAGTAATATTTTGTAACTGATACAGAACTTAATAGATAGCTAGTGCAGAGACTGTAAAATTGGAGTAATATGGTCATATTTTCTTGACCTGGTAAAGACTCTAGCCGCAGCATTTTGTACTATCTGTAGCTTGTTTATTGAAGATGCATGACAAGCACCTAGCAGTGCATTACAATAGTCCAGTCTAGAGGTCATGAATGCATGAACTAACTTTTCTTCATCAGAAACAATTAACATGTTCTGTAGCTTGGCAGATGCTGTTTTTGTAACATGGGAATTATGATTTTCAAAAGAGAGGTTGCTGTCTAATATAACGCCCAGATATTTGACTGTAGAGGAAGTAACAGTACATCTGTCTAGTTGCAAATTGTGATCCAAGATATTCTGTGTACTGTTTTTAGGTCCAATAAGTAATATCTCTGTCTTATCTGAATTTAATAGGATAAAAAAATAAAATTATTGGTCATCCAATCTTTTACATTGTAACAGTTTCTCTGTTACTTATGTACCAGAAGTCCTCTTATGGCGCTTTTCCACTGCATGGAATGGCACGGTACGGTTCAGTACAGTTCACTTTTGGGGGGTTTTCCACTGGTACTGTACCTGGTACCTGGTTCTTTTTTAGGACCACCTTGGCCAGGGTTCCAAGCGATCCATACCATTACCAAAACATGACGTGTAAACTCTACTGATCAATGATTGGCCGGAGAAAATAGCCATTACTGCGTCACTGAACTTGCGACACGAGACCCAACATATACCCGCTAGATTTAAATCAGCACAGCCAGCGAAGGATCGGATACAACTTTTGTTTGAACAAACGCACCTTTTTGTATCAACCAAAAATAGCTGTTTCGTTGTCTGTTGAGGAAGTTCAGACGTTCCTCTCATTGATAGCCGAGGAGCGGATCCAGCGAGAGCTTGATGGGGTGACGCGGAATTAAAAAGTCTTGTGTATATACTTTTTGCACTTTGTATATTTGTAGAGTATGTTTTCTGTTTATATTTTTGCATTTGTATCTGTTTTGCTTCAATTAAAACAATCTGATCGAATAAGTGTACCTGTTGGGTGTTGATCTTATGGGTCCCTTCCCAAGGAGTTCACAGTCCCATGAATACCTTATGGTAGTGGTAGACTACTCCAGTAAATGGGTGGAATTATCCCCACTGAGATCTGCCAAGACTCACCTCATTGTTAACATCTTGATAAAGGAGATATTCACTCGATGGGGTACACCCACCTATCTGGTCTCAGACCGTGGACCCCAGTTTACAGCACAACTTATGAATGATGCCTGTAAACACTGGGGGTTATTCAGAAGTTAACAACGGCATACCATCCTCAAACTAATATCACTGAAAGAACTAACCGAACTCTAAAGGCTATGATATCCTCCTATGTGAAGGACAACCACAGACAATGGGATAGATGGATATCCGAGTTCCGGTATGCCATAAACACGGCATGGCAGGAAAGTACTGGTCTAACTCGAGTACTGGTACATAGAGCTGTTGAGATAAATCAGGCAGGTTATTGGTGAATCTGTCTTTAGTGGCTGGAACAATAGTTCTACCCTGGACGATAAAGTGGAGCCATATAGTTAAAATCATTAAAATGCAGCATGCACGATACAAGGAAATGGTCAGTAACATCATCACTTTGAAGTATGATATCTATATCAGTAAGATCAATTCCATGCGATATAATTAAATCTAGCGTATGATTAAAACGATCCGTGGGTCCGGTGACATTTTGCTTGACACCAAAAGAGTTTATTAGGTCAGTAAACGCAAGTCCTAACACATCATTTGTATTATCAACGTGAATGTTAAAATAAGCATAAGTATTTCGAATGAGTTAAACTTGTATCCTGTTTTCTGAGTATCATTGAGAATATCCCTATATATTGTTGTGACACCGCCGCCATGACCAGTCTGACGAGGCTCATGCTTATAACAGTAGTTTGTGGAGTAGATTCGTTTAGACCAAAATAATCTATATAATAAAGTTTTAAGCCAGGTTTCAGTCAGACAGAGTACATAAAACCTATTATCTGTGATAATTTCATGTACAATAACTGCTTTGGGTGTGAGTGACTGGATGTTTAGGAGCCCAAGCTTTAAAAATAGTTTTTGTTCATTTATTTATTTATTTTTAAAGAAAGAAGGCTTCCATAGTCGATTCACTATAGAGAAAGTGAGAAAAATAAAATTAAGGGTGCTTTCACACCTGACCCGTTGTTTCGGAACCTGGCATGTTTCCCCTTTTAGCTCAGTTCGTTTGGGCATATATGAACATGGCAATCGCGATCGGATCCGCACCAAAACAATGGGTCCGAGATCGCCTGATTGAGATGGTCTCGGCTCGATTTAAAAACTAACTCTGGAGCAGTTCGGTTGTAGTGAGAAAGCAATCCATTCAACGGACCAACGAACCAGGCTGTATCATAGTGTATAATGGGTAAATACATAAGCAGTGGGTGTGCACGTCTTCGTCATTCAAAATCAAAGAGCGCCTTTTTATTTTATAATGCCGTCTTATTGCACTTCGTAGTGTGATCATTTTAAAATGTTTTCCTGATGAATCCTGGACTCCTGCTCAAAAGGATAAATTAATAAATATATCGACAGCTACAAAAATAGTTTTTTTTTGCCTCTCTTTCCAAATTAATCATTAATTGTCATTCCAGCTCCATGGAATTTTGACCAGTCAGAGGACAGTTTACTCGCACGTGACTTGTATTAACAATTTTGGTTTGATTATATGGCGTTCCATTTGTGCCAAAAATTAGTCAACTGCTTTTTGCTTTGTACTATACATTTGTCTTTGTCTAAAGTCATTACCTACTTGTTCAAGTAAATCAGTGTTGACGTCGTCTTACTCTGTTGTCCTGCCTGCTTTTTTTTTACTGTCGTCAGTCTTGTTGTGTCGTCTTGTTTCATCATCCTAACAGTCATCTTATTCTGTCGTCCTAACATGTTGTCCTGTTCTGTCGTCCTGTTCTGTCGTTCTAACAGTCATCTTATTCTGTCATCCTAACTGTCTTCTTATTACCGTCGTCCTTACTTTCGTCATGTTTTGTCATCCTAACAGTTATCTTATTCTGTTGTCCTAACTGTCATCATATTACTGTCGCCCTTACTGTCGTCCTGTTCTGTCGTCCGAACAGTCATCCTGTTCTGTCATCCTAACTGTCGTCCTGTTCTGTCATCCTAACTGTTGTCCTGTTCTGTCGTCCTGTTCTGTCATCTTGTTCTGTCGTCCTTACTGTTGTCTTATTCTGTCGTCCTAACTGTCGTCCTGTTCTGTCGTCCTAACTGTCGTCCTGTTTTCGTCCTAGCTATCGTCCGTTCTGTCGTCCTAACTGTAGTCCTGTTCTGTTGTCCTTATGGACATCATATTTGTCGTCCTTTGTCGTCTTATTCTGTCGTCCTTATGGACATCTTATTCTGTCGTCCTAACTGTTGTCTTAACTGTTGTGCTAATCTATCGTCCTAACTGTCATCCTGTTCTGTCGTCCTTATGGATGTCTTATTCTGTCGTCCTATGGTCGTCTTATTCTGTCGTCCTAACTGTTGTCTTAACTGTTGTCCTAATCTATCGTCCTAACTGTCGTCCTGTTCTGTCGTCCTTATGGATGTCTTATTCTGTCGTCCTTATGGATGTCTTATTCTGTCTTCCTAACTGTTGTCTTAAACTGTCTTCCTAACTGTTGTCTTAAACTGTCTTCCTAACTGTCGTCTGTTCTGTCGTCTTGTTCTGTCGTCCTAACTGTCGTCCTGTTCTGTCGTCCTAACTGTCGTCCTGTTCTGTCGTCCTTATGGATGTCTTATTCTGTCTTCCTAACTGTTGTCTTAAACTGTCTTCCTAACTGTCGTCCTGTTCTGTCGTCAACAGTCCTAACTGTCGTCCTGTTCTGTCGTCCTTATGGACGTCTTATTTTGTCGTCCTAACTGTTGTCCTAACTGTCGTCCTATTCTATCGTCCTAACTGTCGTCCTGTTCTGTTGTCCTAACTGTCGTCCTGTTCTGTCGTCCTAACTGTCATCCTGTTCTGTCGTCCTTATGGACGTCTTATTTTGTCGTCCTAACTGTTGTCCTAACTGTCGTCCCATTCTATCATCCTAACTGTCGTCCTGTTCTGTCGTCCTTACTGTCGTCCTGTTCGGTTGTCCTAACTGTCGTCCTATGCTGTCGTCCTTATGGATGTCTTATTCTGTCGTCCTTACTGTCGTCTTATTCTGTCGTCCTTACTGTCGTCTTATTCTGTCGTCCTTACTGTCGTCTTATTCTGCTGTCCTGTTCTGTCGTCTTAATGTTGTCCTAACTGTCGTCCAAAAAAAATTACAGTAATTTACCAATATTATTTTTTTCATGTTCCAAAGGTTGTAGAATGTTCCTAGATACAAGACTGACATATGAGATTTTGGCAATACCTTTTAATAAAAATACTGAACACAAAGTTATTTTTTTCATCTTGCAAAGGTTATAGTACATTTTCAGTTACAAGACTGACTTATGATTTGTGAAATTTTGCTCATATCTCCTTTACTGTACATACAGTGCACAAATATGTTCAGAAAAAAATACTGTAATTGACCAAAATGTTTTTTTTATGTTACAAAGGTTGTAGTATTTGCTAGTGACCAGACTGACTTACTACAGGTGAGATATTGCCAATACCTCCCATCATATATGTACAGTACACAATTATTTTCATAAAAAATACTGTAGTACAACCTTTAGAACACGGAAAAAAACTATTGGTAAATTACTAGTGGGCAAAACTGACTAAATATAGTGCAAACTTTGGAACATGATAAAACACTTTTGGTAAATTAAAATATATTTTTTTCTACGATAATTTTGTGCTGTATGTACAGTAGGGGATGTATTGGTAAAATATCACCTGTAGTAAGCCAGTATTGTAGCTAAGATTGTACTACAACCTTTGGAACATAAGCAAACCCTTTTGATAAATTACAGCAGTTTTGTAAAACAATATTTGTGTACTGTACATACAGTAAAGGATATATTGGCAAAATCTCACCTGTAGTAAGCCAGTCTTATAATTAGGAATGTACTACAACCCTTGAACATGGAAAAAAACTATTGGTAAATTATTTTTTCTAAAAATATGTATACAGTACATACAGTATAGGAGAAATTTGCAAAATCTCACCTGTAGTACATTCTGGTCACTAGCAATTTACTACAACCTTTGTAACATAAAAACTAATATTTTGGTCAATTACAGTATTTTTACAGTATAACAGTATTCGACAGTAAGGACGACAGAACAAGACGACAGAACAAGGTGACAGTTAGGACGACAGAACAGGACGACAGTTAGGACGACAGAATAAGATGACAATAAGGACGACAGAACAGGACGACAGTTAGGACAACAACATACAACATACACACCAACATATACTGATTTACCTGAACAAGTATGCAATGACTGTAGACAAAGACAAATGTATAGCACAAAGCAGTCGACTAATTTTTAATTATAATTATATCCAGGGTTTCTTCATCTGAACATTTACATTTATGCATTTAATATATTTATGCATTTTTATTTCAATCATATGCTAAATAATTGACGACGGGCCATTTAATTATTAGAAAATAATGCAGAATCGAGGAAGAGATGAATCCACGATGCGAAGCAGAGTAATTTTGTGGCAAAAACATGGAAATAATTTATCATTTTTATTAGCTTGGTCAGTGCTGTTGTGGGTTTTGGTTATTTTGCCGTTTTAGGCTTCAAGGACCTTAATAACTGAAATAATTTGGCGAAGTGATACAACTCGATGCGGTGAAGACCTGCTGGACTACTTTAGCTGTGCATTTATTACTTTATATTATTTACAAATGCCAAATTATCTCAGTTTCATTATATTTCCCGTTTTCGATATGTTGACAGAGCAGAACTGGGTAGATTGCTTACAAATTATAATCCGTTAATTATTCCAGATTACATGGCACAAAATGTGTCAGTAACGTAATCCATTAAATTACATTTTAGGTAATATAATCAGATTACATTTAGATTACTTTTGATGTAACTCATTTATCACATTGTGTAAATAACATTATCTTGTACCCGTTTTCTTGATAAATTGAGTTTGTTTTGGTCTGAGATGCACTGCTCGCATGCGACATCTAGTGTTTGAAAAACCGCATAAGCGACAAATAGCTACTTCTGCACGCATGACACATGGTATTTCCCACAGCGTGTATAGACAACTATTAGTGGTCTGATTTGACTTTGTGCAGTGTCACTTTCCTCTGAGCCAAGAACAGATTAGCTGTTCCCAGAAAACAGGATTAACCCCGTCAGGAGCTGCGAGGAAACGGAGCGGAAGAGTCAGTCAGTGGCATACTGGATCCTGCAGTGTTAGCTCTTCACCTTTTAGTGAAGAACACTGCTGTGCAATCCATGCATTTATGTGATGATACAAATATGAATCAGTTTTATGGATGGGTTTTTAACTATAGTTTTGGTTACGTGAACATTTACAATGTAGAATACTATAATTTAACTCTATATTGGCTACAGTGAACATTGAACATAAATATAAAACAATTCTGTCATTTTTGTACATTCTTTCTAATCTCACTGTTGAAATAATATACCAGACTCATATGTTTTGCAAGGTTAATTTCATAGTTAGCTAAATACACAACAGTTTTTTTGTTTTACAAAAAAATAAAAAAATCCTCCCAGGTTTGTCAATGTCAATTTTGTCTCATTGGTAACAATTGAAATAATGTTTTAGAAAGCTTTATTGGGAGCAAAACGGTCCATTCTGATGGAAATGATGCCACAACATTCAAAACATTTCTAAATTAATATAAATCAATTTTGGACATGAAATATTGCATTTGTTTGCTTATTGTTATTCATTTATTTTACATAATCATACATTTAAACTCACCCATTTCAATTACTCACATTTTATTAATTTTGTATTACTTTTTTGAAAGATGTTTTAAATTGATTTTCATATTTTTCATAATTGGTTATAACAGATATTTCACATTGTATATAAGCATTTAGACCTGAAACCTAAAATACCTGAAAGAAAAACATATATTTAATATATGGTTACACTTTATTTTGATAGTCCACTTTAGACATTCTACTAACTAGTAACATGTCAACTAATTCTCATTAACTTGCAGCTACATGTCTATTAACTCCCAGAGTAGACTGCTAGGGCAGGTTTAGGGTTAGTAGGATACGTTGACATATACTTGCACAGTTTATCATAGTCAGTATGTTTCATGTTGTGGATCCATCCAAATAAAGTATTAGCAGATATTAGGCAGACAGTCTACTAATACTCCAATGACTGCTAGTTGACATGTAGTTGCAAAGTTACTTAGAGTAAAATGTCTAAAGTGGACTATATATATATATATCAATGAAAATCAATTCCATATGAAAATCAGGAGTTAGATTATGTTTAATCTCCCAGTCGTGGAACAGTCACAGAATCTGGTGTCAAGAAAAAATTGTGTTTTTGTGAAGCGCAGGGCCGAGGGTCACGTGTGGTGTGTGTGTGTACACGTGCCAGCTGAGACAGTTGGGATTGTAGAAGTGGGTCAGATCGGTCAGCAGACACAAAGTCTTCTGGGACATGGTGTCTCGCTCATCTCTGTCTGTCTGCGTCTGTCAGGTCATGACCAGAGAATGACCATTACTGTCTCTCTTCTCATCCTCATCTTCTCATCCTCATCCTTACGTTTCCTTTCTGCATCCTCTCTCGTGCTCGTCTCTGCTCATTTACGAAAGCAGCAGATTGTGTCAGGTTTACTTCAGGTCTTTGTAGTCAAAGTCATCTTGTACACCATGGTTAGTACTAATCAGATAGAGTTTTGTTTCAGGTTGTCTTGTTGGGTTTCATTCTTTTTTCACTAGTTTTCATTTGGAGTGTATTTCATATTTTATTTCTTGACAAAACTAAATGCCGAAGGACATTAACGATATGAACGTTGCAACATGATTTGAGGTTAAACAACATCATAATGCATCAGTTGCTGCGTTGTTTTATTCAAGTGTCTCGGTGTAAATGTACAGTATCATTATTATCAGTGAAACGTTATACTGGGTATACTGAATATGTAAATTCATTGTATATACATTTATATACACATAGAGTGCCGTTCAAAAGTATCACAGGCTCCAAAAAATATTAAGCCGCAAAACAGTTTTCAACATTGATATAAATCAGCATATTAGAATGATTTCTGAAGGATCATGTTACACTGAAGAAATGATGCTGAAAATTCAGCTTTGATCACAGAAATAAATTACATTTTAAAGTAGATTAAAATAGAAAGACATTATTTTAAATTCCAGATATATTTGACAAATAATTGCTGCCTTGACGTACAGAAGAGACTTCTTTAAAAAAAACATTATAAATCCAAACTTTTGAATGGCAGTGTGTGTGTGTGTGTGTGTGTGTGTGTGTGTGTGTGTGTGTGTGTGTGTGTGTGTGTGTGTGTGTGCGTATATAATATATATACATACATACACACTGCCATTCAAAAGTTTGGATTTATAATGTTTTATAAATATAATGTAATATGTGTGTGTGTGTGTGTGTGTGTGTGTGTGTGTGTGTGTGTGTGTGTGTGTGTGTGTGTGTGTGTGTGTGTGTGTGTGTGTGTGTGACTACTAATATAAATATGTATATGACTATGTTTCATTTAATTTTTAAATAAATTCTATCAAGTTTAATATTATAAATTAATTTAAAAGATCTTTTTAAAATGTAAAAAACTTTAAGTAATAATTGTATTTATTGTAATTTGTTTGTATGCATTGTAATATATGTTCATATACATATATACAAAATACATACCAATAGTATATAAAATATTTTATATATATCATATTATATTAATATCACTAATGTTATATAAAGAGTAATTATTATATATGATATTATTAATATCTAACACATACACACACACATGAATCATCATATAATAATATAATACATGTGGTAAAGACAGACAGACTGTTTAATGGATGTTGCTTCATCACTCACTCTCAGCGTGTCTCAGACTGAAAGGCTGCAGATAATAAAGCGTCGTCCATTAGTAGTGCATGTTTTCAGCTCGCGCCTCTCAAAGCTTCGGCTCTTTTGTGACTCGACACGAGAGATCAGGCCTGAAGTCTGTCTGTCCTCATTAACAGAGACGCGTGCCTGATGTTTGTGCATTTCAGACCGCGTCCGTTCATAAGCGAGATCAATGCTGGTCCTTTTAGTCCCAGAGAAGCACAAACACGGTGTTCGTGATGTGCTGATGGAGTCTTTTGTGACGGTGACATGAGAAGAAAGTCTGTCTCCTCCACCTTCCCCGTCTCTTTCTCGCTGTGTGCTTAACGACTGAATACAAAGGCTCTCCCGAGGTATTTATTAAACTCAATGAGATTAATTACACTCGCAGTCTGATTCTCCCGCGTCTTCATAATGCACGCAAAGAACGCGCGAGCTGATAATGAACCTTCACCATCATCTTCAATGAGCGCCAATTCATCTGACATTTGAAGAGCGTGCCGGATCTCAGTGATAAACACAACAAAAGAGTCACGCTCGCTCATCAACAAGATGATAAACACATTCATTATCTAATATGTTCGTTCCATCTTCTGTTTTACCTACTTTTTGCTCCAGCTCAAGTAATACTTCATCCACACCAAAATGTGTTTGTAAACTCGTATAACACTTATTTATTATTTAGCATCACCTCACAATAAAGTTTTCATGTAAAAAAACATAAAAGTCTTGGCTTAAATGAACATTTAAATAACTTTATAGAGAATTATTAATACTTTTATTCAGCAAACATGCAATAAATTGAACAAAGCTGACAATAAAGACATTTATAATGTTACAGATATTTATATTTCAATTAAATGCTGTTCTTTATAACTTTCTACATAAGAATCAGGAAAAATAAAATGTGTCAGTTTCCAAAAAAATATGAAGCAGTACTTTTTTCAACACTGATAATAATACAAATGTTTCTTGATCAGCATATTAGAATGATTTCTGAAGATCACGTGACACTGAAGACTGGAGTAATGATGCTGAAAATACAGCTTTGATCACAGAAATATAATACATTTTACTTAAGGAGAAATATGTCAATATCTTTTTTATTTTTGTTTATCATTAATTGAAGATCAGAAACATCAAATAAACCTCCTGAAGAGTAGGGATGGGTATCGTTAAGGTTTTAACGGTATTACTACTCTTATCGATACTGCTTATCGATCCGGTACTTTAACGGTATTCTTATCGGTACTTTTTGTTATTATATATATACATACATACATACATACACATATATGTATCAAATATATATTTCTATGATAGATTAGCAGCTTAATTAACATGGCTTTATATTCTGAAATGTTAAATAAATATTTCATTAAATAAATATAAAACATCAATTTGTAAATGCACCAGTGTGCAGGCATTTTTTGTGTTTTATATACATAAGATAAGATAGAGTAAGAACATGAACAAAGAAACAAAGTTAAAATAAACTGACAAATATACCATTTGTCATACCATAAAACAAATGTAAAAAAAAAACACAGTGCTTTCATTTATCTATGAATGTCTACTAACATTAATGTTCAGGTAAATAATAGCTACAAAATAAATCAAAAAGTGATCAAATACAAATGAACACTGCATAGTTTTCACTGTATATATTGATAGATTAATGCTTAATAAAGCTATTACTTTATTCAGATTAAGAGCTGTGAGTGATTTTCTCTGTGTTTTGTTCTTTGATTAACATTGAAGAAGCTCCAATCTGTCAATAAGACAAAATATTGACACACAATTTTCTCCCAACTCTTCTCGTTCACTTTAAGATATAAACTGTGTTTTAAGTGAATACTCTCCAAGCCGCCCGTTTTTACATGTTTTGTGTGTATTTGATCGGTTGGACGCGCCCGAAGCTCAAAGTGTACTTTGCTTGTCTGTTTTGGAGCGCGCACACACCGCGCGCGCAAACACACACACACACACACACACACACACACACCGCGTAAACACACACACACACACACAGTTCAGCCTGAGGAACAGCGTCTCTCGTGTGGATTGTACTTTCAACGTTTTATTATCAAACATGTCCAGCAATTTAATAATTGTAAAGACGGCATTTTACAACAATCGACAGACGATTGATCTGATTCTGACGTTAAGTTTTGGTCAGGGAGGAACGAATGCGCACCGCTGTGAAGAGAAGGAAGTTTTGCTAGAAGAAACACGACTATAATCTTTAGAAGCTAAAAAAAAATTAAATAAACTCAGTTTAATATAACAGCCACAGGCCTAAAGTGCAAGCATGTTTTAATGGTTAGTTCTCTCTTCTATCATAAACAGGGCTTTCATGTTGCGCGTGCTGAACTCATCCACGTGAGCGCGATCGCGCTTCTGATTTGGGAATAGCAAAAATGCATCATAGACAAGAGTTTGAATATTATTGCATATAAAACAGCTGGTGACTCTGGCGGGATAGAATTTGCAAGATAATGTGTATATATATATATATATATATATATATATATATATATCAATAATAAATGTATGTGTGTTTTCTTAATTTCTCCAGTACCGATAACAGAACCGTTAACGTCAGAGCTTATCGATACTCCGGTCTTTTATAATTTAGCCCCGAGACCGATTAAATACCGGGTTTCGGTACCCATCCCTACTGAAGAGTATAAGAGCATGAGTGTCTGAGGGCAGCATGACCCTGACACACAAGAGTGAAGAGTGTTTGATCTGTCCTGATGTGCTGCAGTCGTCCATCACAGCAGCTCTCAAACACTTCCTGTCCGTGCTGATTAGAGCATGTGGCATACCTCCTCTTTAGTGCTCACGATGTTTGTGTCTACAGTTCCTCTGACATTCACACATTTCATGGCATTTTAAAAGCGTCCAGATCAAACAGACACTAAAAATGAAACTAATGTCCTGTGTTGTTGATATTCTATAGCTGTACAGATTATTTGCTCATTCATTTCAGAGTTGTCATCTTAAACTATGCAAATACATTGTAACAAGATGAATAACATTAAAAACTGTTCTAAACAAGGAGATAGTGAATTGGTGGGTTTGTGTTAAATGTGAGCCAAAATCATCACAATTAAAAGAACCAAAGACTTAAACTACTTCAGTCTGTGTGCATTGAATTTATTTAATACACGAGTTTCACAATTTGAGATCAATTTAATTTTTCCACAACATTCTAATTTATTAAGATGCATCTGTATAATGATCTATTATTTGTGAAAATTAAAATTTTTATATGAAATTATGTATTAATGTATAAAATATGATCTAAATAGAGAATATAAACTTTGTAGTTAAAATGAAAATTTCAATATATGCATGAAAATATATTTAAGAATTGTTTATAATATGAAATTATACAAACATTTTCATTCTTTTAAAACATGGTTTCACATTTATTTTTCACAAATTTATTTTAGAAAATAATTTTGTTTATATTATCATATAATACAAACATCATTTGTAAACATTATTTTTTGAATTCATACCAATTGTATAATAAAATAAATAGTAGAATAATTTTAATATCTGTGTGAAAATTATGTGCAGAAAATTATGAAAATATAAAATCTTTGTTTGCTGATTTGTTCATTTGTTAGGGTTTCCTTCCTTCCTTCCTTCCTCCTTCCTTCTTCCTTCCCTTCCTTCTTCCTTCCTTCCTTCCTTCTCTTCTCTTCCTTCCTTCCTTCCTTCCTTCTTCCTTCCTTCCTTCCTCTTCCTTCCTCCTCTTCCTTCCTTCCTCTTCCTTCCTTCCTTCCTTCCTTCCTCTTCCTTCTTTCCTCCTCCTTCCTTCCTTCCTCTTCCTTCCTTCCTTCCTTCCTTCCTTCCTTCCTTCCTTCTTCCTTCCTTCCTTCCTTCCTTCCTTCCTTCCTTCCTTCCTTCCTTCCTTCCTTCCTTCTTCCTTCCTTCCTTCTTCTTCCTTCTTTCCTTCCTCTTCCTTCCTTCTTCCTTCCTCTTCCTTCCTTCCTTCCTTCCTTCCTTCCTTCCTCTTCCTTCCTTCCTTTCCTTCCTTCCTTCCTTCCTTCCTTCCTCTTCCTTCCTCTTCCTTCCTTCCTTCCTTCCTTCCTTCCTTTTTCCTTCCTCTTTCTTCCTTCCTTCCTCCTTCCTTCCTCTTCCTTCCTTCCTTCCTCTTCCTTCCTTCCTTCCTTCCTTCCTTCCTCTCCTTCCTTCCTTCCTTCCTCTTCCTTCCTTCTTCCTTCCTTCCTTCCTTCCTTCCTTCCTCTTCCTTCCTCTTCCTTCCTTCTTCCTTCCTTCCTCTTCCTTCCTTCCTTCTTCCTTCCTTCCTTCCTTCCTTCCTTCCTTCCTTCCTCTTCCTTCCTTCTTTCCTTCCTCTTCCTTCTTTCCTTCCTTCTCCTCTTCCTTCCTTCCTTCCTCTTCCTTCCTTCTTTCCTTCCTCTTCCTTCCTTTCCTTCCTTCCTCTTCCTTCCTTCTTTCTTTCCTCCTTCCTCTTCCTTCTTCCTTCCTTCCTCCTTCCTTCCTTCTTCCTTCCTTCCTTCCTTCCTTCCTTCCTTCCTCCTTCCTTTCCTTCCTTCCTTCCTTCCTTCTTTCCTTCCTTCCTCCTTCCTTCCTTCCTTCCTCTTTCCTTCCTTCCTTCTTCTCCTTCCTTCCTTTTCTTTCCTTCCTTCTTCCTTCCTT
>QVTF01006077.1:0-27987 GCA_003573665.1 Oxygymnocypris stewartii | reverse complement strand
TATCTTTATTTATATTCATATTCCTTTTTCTAATTGTTTATTTATTTTTGTTTTATCGGTTTATTTTGTTTCTTTTATTTCAGTTTATTTTTCTTTATCAAGGTTCGATTTATCAAAAATTCTTGATGTTTATTTTTCTATATTTGCATTCTATTTATTTATATTTGATTAATTTATATACTTTGTACACAATGAGCAGTGTGTGTGTGTGTGGTGTGTGTGTTTTGTAGATTTGTGTTTTTTATAATTTATTTATAAATAGTTATTTTTTTTATTCTTTTTTATTTATGTACTTGCTTACTTTCTGATTATATATATATTATATATACTCACTCACTCACTCACTCACTCACTCACTCACTCACTCACTCACCACTCACCACACACACACACACAGATCTCAATAAATTAGAATGTCGTGGAAAAGTTAATTTATTTCAGTAATTCAACTCAAATTGTGAAACTCGTTTACATTTACTGTATATGTACTCAATACTTGGTAGGGGCTCCTTTTGCTTTAATTACTGCCTCAATTCGGCGTGTCATGGAGGTGATCAGTTTGTGGCACTGCTGAGGTGGTATGGATGCCCAGGTTTCTTTGACAGTGGCCTTCAGCTCATCTGCATTTTTTGGTCTCTTGTTTCTCATTTTCCTCTTGACAATACCCCATATATTCTCTATGTTCAGGTCTGGTGAGTTTGCTGGCCAGTCAAGCACACCAACACCATGTTCATTTAACCAACTTTTGGAGCTTTTGGCAGTGTGGACAGGTGCCAAATCCTGCTGGAAAATGAAATCAGCATCTTTAAAATGCTGGTCAGCAGAAGGAAGCATGAAGTGCTCCCAAATTTCTTGGTAAACGGGTGCAGTGACAATGGACCAACACCAGCAGATGACATTGCATCCCAAATCATCACAGACTGTGGAAACTTAACACTGGACTTCAAGCAACTTGGGATATGAGCTTCTCCACCCTTCCTCCAGACTCTAGGACCTTGGTTTACAAATGAAATACAAAACTTGCTCTCATCTGAAAAGAGGACTTTGGACCACTGGGCAACAGTCCAGTTCTTCTTCTCCTTAGTCCAGGTAAGATGCCTCTGACGACAACTGTAGCCAATTCCTTGACACGTCTGTGTGTGGTGCTCTTGATGCCTTGACCCCAGCTTCAGTCCATTACTTGTGAAGTTCACCCAAATTCTTGAATCGATTTTGCTTGACAATCCTCATAAGACAATCCTCATAAGGCTGCGGTTCTCTCGGTTGGTTGTGCATCTTTTTCCTTCCACTCAACTTTCTGTTAACATGCTTGGATACAGCACTCTGTGAACAGCCAGCTTCTTTGGTAATGAATGTTGTGGCTTACCCTCCTTGTGAAGGGTCAATGATTGTCTTCTCTGGACAACTGTCAGATCAGCAGTCTTCCCCATGATTGTGTAGCCTAGTGAACCAAACTAAGAGACCATTTTGAAGGCTCAGGAAAACTTTGCAGGGTTTTGAGTTGATTAGCTGATTGGCATGTCACCATATTATAATTTTTTGAGAGTGAATTGGTGGGTTTTTGTTAAATGTGAGCCAAAATCATCACAATTAAAAGAACCAAAGACTTAAACTACTTCAATCTGTGTGATTGAATTTATTTAATACACGAGTTTCACAATTTGAGTTGAATTACTGAAATAAATGAACTTTTCCACGTCATTCTAATTTATTGAGTTGGACCTGTATATGCACATACACTCTACGGCCACTTTATTAGGTAAACTTTGTACAATTACTTGGTAACACAAATTGCTAATCAGCCAATCACAAGGGCAGCAGCTTAATGCATTTAGGCATCTAGATGTGGTGAAGACGACTTGCTGAAGTTCAAACCGAGCATCAGACCGGGGAAGAAAGTGACTTTGAACGTGGAATGGTTGTTGGTGCCAGACGGGCTGGTCTGAGTATTTCAAAAACCGCTGATCTACTGGGATCTTCACCTACAACCATCTCTAGGGCTTACAGAGAATGGTACGAAAAAGAGAAAATATCCAGTGAGCGGCAGAATTTGGCGTAAAGAGCATGAAAGCATGGATCCATCCTGCCTTGTCTCAACGGTTCAGGCTGGTGGTGGTGTAATATGTGGGGGATATTTTCTTGGCACACTTAGTACCAATTGAGCATTGTTTAAATGTCACAGCCTACCTGAGTATTGTTGCTGACCATGTCCATCCCTTTATGACTACAGTACACATCTTCTGATGCTACTTCCAGCAGGATAATGCACCATGTCACAAAGCTCAAATCATCTCAGACTGGTGTCTTGAACATGACAATGAGTTAACTTTACTCCAATGGCCTCCACAGTCACCAGATCTCAATCCAATAGAGCACCTTTAGGATGTAGTGGAACAGGAGATTCACATCATGGATGTGCAGCCGACAAATCTGCAGCAACTGCGTGATGCTATCATATCAATGTAGACTAAAATCTCTGAGGAATGTTTCCAACACCTTGTTGAATCTATGCCATGAAGAATTACGACCGTTCTGAAGGCAAAAGGGGTCAACCTGGTACTAGCAAGGTGTAGCTAATAAAGTGGCCAGTGAGTGTGTGTGTGTGTGTATGTATGTATGTGTGTGTATATATATATATATATATTACTTTATTTCTTTCTACTTTTTTCCATCTATATACTTTATAGACTTGACATAATTAACATCATTTATGTCTGTGTTTTAGCTTTTTTATAAATCGTTTTATCTTATTTCTTATTCTGTTATTTCTGTATTTTTTATTTATATAATTTTTTACACACGCACGTACGTACTTATCTCTCTCCCATTTTATTTGAACATGGTATTCTTCAGTAATAACTTGGCTGAACAAGCAGCTGAATGAGAACCAGCTCCCCCGGAAGCAGGAAACTTTAGGAATGTTCGAGACTCCCGCCGCAGGTCTGAGAACAGGAAGTGTTCCTCACAATATGGTAATTAATCGCCGTCACTTAAAGTCTAGCATAAAATCTGTCAAACCGTTAGTTGTCTGTAGATGTAGCAGGAATTCAAGCAGTAACTGTGTTTGATTGGACTTGTCTTTTGAAATGTAGGCGTTCTTGTCTTCTCTAGATTGATAGCAAAGGTTTCCCCATGTCTTTGGGACAGGCTTTCCCCGTCACCTCCACGATAAACTCCAAATATCCTCTTCCTCTTTCCTGTGTGAGCTCAGGACCTCGCTCTGTCCTGTCAGCACACAATCAGACGTCTGGACCAAAGGCAGGCCTCATCTCCTCTTCTTTTCTCTTATGCCATCTTTTTTTCCTTTAAGTCTATTAGTTTTTTTCTCTAGTTTTCATGTCTCAATTATGTTCTCTGCTCACACTGAACACAATTCTTTCTGATTTGTTTTTCCCAACTTAAGCGCTATGTGTCCACATCGTCCACATAATTCGATTTATACCCCTGCTTTCACAGACAAGACTTGTCTAGTCCCAGACTAAAATGCGTGTTTAAGCTGTCTCAACTGAACATATCTTGCTCTGAACAGTGTCACTGTTCTGTGTCAAGATGCACACCTTAATGTTTTCTTCTAAGGCATTTTGGTAAAAGTTGCTTAAATATCTTAATTTAATTAAGGCCTAGTCCTGCCTTAAGCTAAGCCCCGTTTACCAGGCCATAGTGTTTTATTTACTGCAGTTGCTATCATAACATTTTGGCAATTAACCTTTGTAGCTTGTTTCCACTGAGCGGTACAGTACGGTACGCAGTTATTTCCATTTCCACTGTCAGAAGTTGTGAATGGTACCAAAATAGCGAACCAAACCATACCACTTTTTTGGTACCCTTCTGCTGGGGTACCTAGCACTGCAAAGAGTACCCCAAAAGGGTGGAGCTAAACTCACTGCAGAAGTTGATTGGTTGAAGGAGATAAAGCTTCTCCTTCACTCGTTCCGCTCTGCTGTCTGTGTTGGGCTTATTTACATCAGAGTGTACATGTGTGCAAACACAAAATAATATAACGGTGTATTTTATCATTTTATATTTTCACACAGACAATAGCCGTTTCTCAATATGCGTTCTTGTGGACTTGTGAAATGTCATTGCCCAAAAACCCGCTTCATTTTCAGAATATGACTGTTATCGTGTCATGAAACGTAGTTTTAAGAGTTTTTCAGGCGAGAATGTAGTTGTTTAAAACTCAAATCTTCGGTTTATTTATAAAGATAGCATCTATTTGGTAAATTTGCTATGCTGATCTCAGAGCTCAAGGTGATTGCTCGGTGCTCGTGTATCCGCCTCGAGCAGCCTTACGCTCGGCTAGTCCTTCTGACGTTTGCCGCTGGCTCTGATGTCTCTGTAGTGATTAAACATGAGATACAATTTGTTTGGGGTATATTTAACAGGCATTCGTGGTCTCATGAATCTATTATTTGTTCCTGGTCATATCGTTTTTGGCTGAGCAAAAAAGTTAAGGTTTACCTTCATATATTTATTTTGTACTTTACCGTAGTACAGCGCTGACTTTGTAGCATACGTTTGACTGAATTGTTTGCTTTTGTATTTATTTACTCTTATATAAGTATCTTATACTTATACTTGTATACATTAATGTTCATTAATAAAACTGACATTTAACAAAAAGAGACAGAGTTATGCTTATTGTCGCGCTTTATTATCGATGGCTACTTTCCGGCATACGCCATCCTATCAAGTAAGGGTATTGTTGGCAGTGGAAACGCAAGCTGGATCAGGGTGTGCCATCACGAATCGTACCGTACTGACCCGTACCGCTCAGTGGACACGAGCCATATAGACAGGCGATTGTGGCAGGAGCAGATAGAAAAATTGCCTTTTTGGCTGCTCATGTTGATTATGGCGTCTTGCTCTGGTGCTGAACAATGATATTTAATAAATGTACCGCCCCAAAAATCTACTTCAGAAAATATTTCGGATTGAATTTCCAAAAAAAAGTTTATTATTGTGAAAAATGTATGTTACTAATATTTTCTGAAAATATAAACAAATTCAAAATTTTCCAAAAATGTTTTCTTTTTTAAAGTACTGTGAAAATATAAATTCCAAAATTTATAAATTTTTTTATTACATTACTATAATTTATAAATGTTCCGCAAAAAAAAATATATTTTTTGTTTTTGTACGTATGTTGTATAAAAATAAAATTTGTATAACATTTTCCACCACAGTTTTGTGAAAATATTAGTAAATTGTCAAATTCAATTATAAAATTTGTCGTCGTCATGAAAAAATTAAGTAATTTTCAAAATTGTCCAAAAACTAAATTATTTAAAGAAAATTAAAAACAATTGTGAAAACATCCCCCCCACACACACATTTTCCTAAAGTACTGTTATAACATTTTCAACACAATTTTCAGAAAAAAAAAAATAATAATATCCAACTTTCCCCCAAATGTTTTCAAAAATATTCTTAATAAAATGTTTCATAATTTTGTAAAAAATATATAGGCTTTTAATTTTTTTTTTTAAACATATCATTTTCTATAACACTTTCACCATAATTTAGCAAAAATGTCACATTTTCCAAAAATACATTAAATATTTTTTACCATAATTTTGTGAATTGTGAACTTTTCCCAAAAAATGTTTCCAAACATGCAATTATAAAAATGTTCACCATTTTGTGAAGAAAAAAAAAGGTCTACAATCTGTTGAAAATAAATACACATAATTATACTGCTACTAAAACCTGAACTCCATTGACCTAAAAATCAGTTTGTAGCTGTCAGTGTGAGCAAAGCCTTTTTCAGTGACAATCACTGCTTTTGAATGTCAGACAAAACACTGCTGAATTCTTTTTAGGTCCAGTTTAACCCTATGAGTGCCAAACCTTCAGCTGCAGACGCGAGTCCCACTGCACTCTCCCAGCCCTCCAATAAAGAGAAGTGAGTTCCTCTTTCAATCCATGTACTTCCTGTTCTCTGTAATAAAGCCTTTGGTGTGATCATATCTCTGATCTCAACAGCGGAGAACCTGTTGGTCTGGACTCCAAGTACTTTGAGAGACGAGATGACAGCATTCCTCTCCGCGGCCTTTTACCCAACATGCATCTAAACCGAGGCAAACCACAAAAAATAGTTTTCCCCATTTATTCCTAATTTCTAGACCTTTTTAGTAAGTTTGTAATATCTCTACCTACAGAAGTTCCTAAGCCTTTGAACACGGCTGGAGCAAAACCAACGACGTCCGCAGCTTCTGCGTATTTCCCACGATGACGAACAGCAGTTTAGATGCACTTGTATTCATCACTACGTTGTGTGTATGAACGCCACTAAGATGGGAATTCAAAGTGTCTATGCAGATGATATTAGTGTTTAAAATGTCTTCAATAATTTATTAAAACATGTTTTAAACCCATTTCTCAACGTGTTTACTATGGAAGCCAGTTATATATATGCCACAGAATAAAAAAGAGGCAGAATTGCGAGATGTAAACTTGCTAGTTTGAGAGGAAAAAATGGTTTATATCTTGGTGTTATGCCTTTTTTTAGAGTTGTGAAAACAAGGTCTAAATTGTCAGATTTCTTTTTTTCTTTAATTTTTCTGTGGCGGGAACAGGCTTTTTTTCCCGCCTCACAATTCTGACTTTTAACATGCAATTCTGAGAAGTCCAAATTGTGAAATGAAAACTCAAAATTGTGAGGTAAAACAGATTAAATTTACAGTTGCAGTTTTATTTTACATTCTATAGTGGAAGCAAACAACAGAATTGTAAAATAAACTGTCACAAGAAAAAAAGTCAGAATTGAGTTACGTTTATTATGTGGTTTCCTTGATTGTTTGAGACTTTGGGATTAACATGGGACTAATTTATCAATAATAATGGTGCTAAGTTTTGGTCCTTCAAGTCCTCTAAAATGTATTTTCAGTTTCTTAAACTTGATTGTGCCGTACAAGAACGGTCTCTGAATGAACAAACGTTTGCCAAACTCAGAGCTGCCATTTTGTATTCTCAAATAGTGCTGTTAATGTAATTGGCAATTTTATTTAAGGCTAACATAAGGATTGGAGTTCTTGATATTGAACGGCAGTGTGTATAACTGTATGTAATTCATTGTGTGTACATTTATATTTTTGTATTAATGGTTTACTATATTAAACGTTGTAATTGTTTATCATGGATTGCAGTTTGGCTGCTTGTTCATCAGCAGCTCAATTTTAGGACAAGCGTAAATAAAATCAAATGCAGTTTGAAAATTGTTTCATCTTTTTATTTGTGAAGCTAAAAGTATAAAAACAAACAACATGATCGCACATACATCAAAATATTTAAATTTTATTGAAATGCATGTTTAGATACTTTGACATATTTACATTGCTTGGAAAAACAACACACCATGTTTAAAATTTATAATGAAGACAGAACAGAACGTAAAAAAAAAAAACTATTCTGAGATGAAGGAAATATTTTACAGGAAATCAAGTCATAAACATCCAAAGCACACAACTAATATTACAGATTAACTCGCCTATCTTATGTCAATAAAATATCCACACATTTGGTCAAATATCGAATCCTAAAATGAGCCATTCATCTGTTTTCATGAAAACCAAAAAGTGAAGAAAGGCCACTGGCAAATTTCACCTCCTGTTTCTCAATGTGCTTCTGTCTGTTGGCATTTGCGAAGTGTTTTGCGTAAACGTAATTTTTTTAAATAAAATAATGTTTCTACACAAGGCCGAAAGCGAATCCAGACAAACAAAAGATGCATCAAGTATTTCAGTTTCACTGCTGATCTAGATCAGCTCTAGTTTTACGCAAGACGTTTCTGTTGCGCAAGTCTGACGCTCGAGACTTGTGCATCTCTTAAATTCGCCAGTTTCCATTAACAACACAATTTAAGCAGGGAAAAGGCACCATTGATTCTAAGTGGTATAAAGAAAACAGGCTTCAGCTTAAACATGAGAAGAAAACGAAAACGAACTTTGAAGCTGTGCCACAATCATTCCTTGCGACGTTTGCTTGTCAAAGTCTGAAACCGAACTGTTAGTTAAGGCCATTCACATCAAAGCATTAGAAATCAGCAAAATAATTGTATGTTCCCTAACGAACTCACGAACGCAGCACATTTATAGCAAAACCACTTAATTTAGTAAGGTCACTGGGCCTGAAAAATGAATTTGTATGAACGATTCAAAACTTCACAAGTCATTTTACGAACGATTAACCCAAACACAATTTAAACATTTTGCAAATGACTTGCATAACTTTGTTCGAGGCAAATTCTTGGAAATCGTTTCAGGAAAAGATTTACGTCCTTTTTGGACTCCTATGATTGGTTTTACGAATGAGTTACTCAAATTCCTTCAACTTAATCTAGTAATTTTGTGTTTTGAAGGATTTACCTAAATTCACTCAAAATATTTAAGCATTTTTATGAACAATTCACACAAATGCTGTTAGCTGATATTCTTTGAATGCTAACAAATGACTTGCATACATTTGTTCTCTGCAAATAGTTTTAAGGAATGGTTTACAGAGTTCTTTCGTTAATTTCACGAGCGATTAACACAAATTTAATCTGCATGCATTTAATAAATGTATTTTGTTATTTGCATGTCGTCGCTATGCCATTCTGATACGGGGAGCACACTGTGTTCGGAAACATTCCTGACCAGGATAATGTCCCTGAGTGAAATATGGTAATGAAGATCTAGACAGTCAAAACAGAGCAAAGTAAAAAAAACATAAAAAGAATAAATACAAGCCATTGCAATAGTGCTTTTGGACAGAACCATCGTTAAATATATGTTCTTCTATATACAATTCTTTTAAAAAGTGGTGCTCTATTGGTGATTCAGCAGGGACGCCCAGTCTTAATCATGGAGACCTTCCTTCCTGTCTGTAATTTCCCTCAATTTTAAGTTCAGGTGTATTTAAACTAAACACTGCAGAAAGGTAGAGCTCTGGGTTCAAGACTGACCGTGCCGCCGATATAGCTTTACGTTTCAATAAATGACAACAGCCTCCATGCGCAGTTCGTTCCTCGATGGGGAATAGGGGGTGTGGCTAATTCAGCCACATCAAAACTCCCAATCACACGTTAGTGTCCTGCAGGAGGGGCTCTTTGGCCTCTCCCGGTGGGTGGGGACTGTGCGGGTGGCCGTGGGGTGACGTGTGCTTCTTCCAGCTGCCCGCACGAGCGCCTATATGAGGGTGCTCAGGAATGAAAAGCGCCACCAGGAGCGCCAGCAGCACAGAACATGCGCCGAAGAGGAACGGCGGTCCCGGGATTATTGAGCTCTGTAAGGGGAACACGATTAACACAGTCAAAAACCTTTCCAAAAACTACAGTTTACACTGAAGGCTTATTTAGATTCAAATATTTGAAACTAAACTATGCGCAATGACTTTTTAAAATGAAGACGGCTCTTTCAACCGACTGAAAAAACATCGTACTGTGATAATTCATTCAATTTTGTAAACGGAGGCTAGATTGAGTTTTGAATTGCTTGGATATCAAAAATTATGGACTTTTACCAACAATTTACACAAATTAGATCAGTTTGAATTCTAACATATATTTTTTAAGAATTATTTAAATTAATTCTGGCTGGAATATTTTTACAACCAATTAAAAAATTTGTACCGAACAATTACAAACTTTTACACAGAATAAAAAAGTTCTGCAATTTTACAAAATTGAATCTCAGCTGAGATTTGTACAAGTGATTTTACAAACAAATGTTATGTAGAATTTATACAAACTGGTTCTGCTCAGATTATTAAGAATAGTTCTAAGAACAATTACCAAAAAATGAATTCTGTTCGAGTTCTTGCTAATAGTTTTAAATGTATTCTACTTGACTTAAAAAATTATTCTATGAAGAACTTTTCATAATTTTACACACAATTCACACAAATTGTATCTACTCATTCTTACAAATATTTCTACAAACAATTATCAACAAACGTACTCTGCTTAAATTCTAGCAAGTGGTTTTGCGAAAGATTTAAAACAAATGATTTCCACTTGACTTGTGGAGGCTAGGTTGAGTTTTATCAAAAAAGTATGCAATGTCATGGAAAATCTTGGCAAATATTTTATACTTGAATGTTGTTTAGTAGCATTGGCCTTCAGCATTTTAACAAAACTTTAGTGTCTGTTATCAAAAACTAATTTATCCATAAAAAAAATGAATTTGTCAGTAAACAGCAATCAGCGTGGTTCAGTGAAATTGCGGTGCGGTGACTTACCTGTTGGTGGGGATCATGGTGATGCGTTACATCTGGTTCTTTCTCTGAAACTTGGTCCAACTCGACATGAAAGATGTAGAAGATAAAACCGTAGAGAGCCGGACCCAAACCGTTACACAGCCCACGGATTCCCGTAACCATACCCTGACCCACACCTACAGAAACAATAGCTTTACAGTCAGCTTTAAAGAATAACCCTGCATCTGTAACATCATACATCTCGGCTAAACCAACCTTGTTGATCTGGTTCGGCTGTGCGGGAAATCAGGGCACTAACAGCAGGGAAAGTGATACTAGACATGGCGGCAACAGCTCCAGCTGCCCACATCATCCTGAGATCGGAAACGATGCCATTAGTAAAGAGTCATTACTTGTTACGTTATTCATGAAGCTACAGTTCAAAAACATGGCTCTTACCAAGGCTCCGATCCGAACCCGTACCAGGCGAGTTGCAAAATCTGAAATCCCAATCCCAGCAAAATTGTGTTCTTGTTCCCGATGGAACGCATTAGTAAACTTAATATTACAGTCTGTAGAGGAACAAAGCCACACTTAACATAATCCACATTAAAAACTAATGACGTAAACTCCTTAATTAAGAAAATACTGACCTGTGCAACAATAGACAGCAATCCTAGGACAGCGATGAAAGCTGCGACACTTTCAGGTGAAAATCCCATTATCTGCATAAGAGGATAAAACTTTACTAACAGGATTTCGATAAACTAGACTTGACCCAGTAAACACAATGAATTAAACAGCGAGTTAAAGATGAACTCTTGCCGTACCTGTTGCAGATAGAGGAAGAAGCTGGAGTACTGACCGGCCTCGGGCAGATACGACAGGAACACTGTTATACAGATGAGCAGAACCGTCGAGTCCTGACCCACCTTCCTCAGAGACTGCAGAGAGGAACATATTGACGTCTATGACCAAACTGTGTGTGAACGTAATTTATTTAACTCTCTTCTTGATTTAAGAACAGCTCTTTGAAAATGACATACATTTGTTCTGTTTAAATCTTGCAAACAGTTTTACGACTTTATTATATTTATTCTGTATTGACTTCTCAGGAAATATTTTACAAATTGGCACCAAACTGTTCTTCAGATATTAAACTTTTTTCAGAGATTAACATAACCTGAGCAATTTGACAAGTTACTCAATTTGGTTTCACTCTAATTTGTATCAATGGTTGTATGAAAAATTATATGAGCAGAACCAACGAGTCTTGACCAATCAAACTGTAGACAAAAACTGTGTAAGACGTTTTTTAAATGCATCATACATTTAAAAAAATGTAATGTGGAAATTGGATATTTAATTATGCAGCAGAATTTCTCATAATATTTTTTTTTTTTTACATATAACCCTGGTTTCACAGACAAGGTTTAAACCTGGTCCTAGACTAAAATGTAAGTCTGAGTAAATAAACTTACTCTTAAACTTATCTTAAAACATGTCAGTGCCTTTGTTTAGTCTCAAAATGCACACCACACCAGTAATGTTTTTTTTTTCTAAGGCAATGTCCTAATTGAACTATGACCTAATCCTGGTTTAGTCTAAGCCCTGTTTGTGAAACCAGGCCTTAGCTTTTAAAATTAATCTTAAGAATTTAATAATATAGCAAAAGTAATCTTTTAAAATGCAATGTATTTAAAATACTAATTTGACTTTTTATTGTTTTAAATGTATTTACAAATTTCTAGAATTTTAATATCAGTCATTTATTAGTTTATTGGTCAAGAAAATAAATATAAAAAATATATTAGTTAGAATTTCTATTTAGTAGGGATGCACCGAAATGAAAATTCTTGGCCGAAACCGAAAACCGATATAAATTATGGCAATTATTAGTACCATTGCATTTATGGCTATGACTGTGTATTAACTTTACTAAAATCAAGGCATTACAATTGCATAAATTAATATTAAAGTTTCAAAGAATAAATAAATGACAAATTATGCAAATATTTATTTAGCACATTGCAACAATGCACAGTATAAAATAAAATTCAAACTAAAATGTTTAACTTGACCCCACTCATGTGTACAGTAAATAATAATGCACAGGTCTACTGGCCTGCTGAAAGGTTGTAACATTAAATGTTCTCTCATAAAAACAAAGTGCATTTAGGTCAAGTGCATTTAAAAAAATGATCTGTAGGACTACTACAAGAAAGTGCGTTCAGAACAAGTGCAACTGCTGAAAGATACATCAATATTATCTCTGTAGGCCTTCAACATAATAGTGTATCAAAACAAAGACTGCCATAGCCCATATGTTAACTGTAGAACTTTAACAACAACAAATGCACCAAGAATTGCAGATGTGCAAAGTGGATCATAAATATTTAAACACTAGACAAGCCCATTCTACTTCTTGAGGTAAAGTGGCAGGTTTTTCTTGATGAAGAGTAGCTTCTCTGCTTTATCACAGTGAAGTCTGTTCCTTTCGGCATTACATGTTTTGCAAATCGCTGTCGGTGGGTCTTTCTCAGATATACTGAAATACGTCCACACCGCAGACATGTTGCTTCAGACAAGCACGTGCAGGTCGCGGTTTCTGTTTGCGTCATCACAACATTTCGGCCGTATTGTTTCGGAGATAAAAGTATTTCGGCTGAAAACCGAAAATGCACTTTTGGGCCATTTTCGCCTGAAAATTTTTGGTGGCCGTATATTCGGTGCATCCCTACTATTTATATAAATATTGCACACGATGTGCTGTACTAATGCAGTCTGAGGTGAAGAAATCTTAGAATTATTAAATCATAAAATTAATATTAAAATAATAGTATAATTATCTTTATAATAAATAATTAATACATATTTTATAATTAATATACAAATAATTTTATGTAAATAAACTAATAAAATATGTAACAACTAAAGGTTATAAAATTGCAAAATAGACATTTACACAAACTAAATCAAATTTACAAAAGCATATAAAAATTACTAAGATTATAGTAAAAGTGAGAAATGGAAATATAAAAGCAAATTCAAAATAATATTAAAATAGATACACAAATACATTCAGAAATCCTTGCAAATTTTAAGATTAAAATAAAAAATTATATATATATATAGTTATAAGTTTATTTGAAGATATAAAGAAAAGATTATAATAAAAACTCTAAAAGGTACACACTGTACTAACTCTATTTGAGATCTTTCTCTTTGCATTCGTTTATGTGCTTTGAGCCCACATGTGTAACTGCCAACCTTTTGGCAGGACTGTATTAACCAATCAAAACCAAGAATAATCTCGTGGGAAACAGACTTCAGAGGAACGAACCATGTGTGAAAACAGCCTTGCTCGACATGTGTTCAGAAAACTCCATTGTGTTGACACCTCATGCCGTCGAGGGGAAATGAGCATAAAAACGCTTCTCTACTGAAAACCACACAGGATATGAGCGAAGTGTTGGGTGGCGTCCTCCGTTCTTAAACTGCACATTTACAGCCAACACTCACGCTCAAGTTACTATTGCAATGCAGTTAACTTAATAAAACTGATTATCCAATAGATGATTCATTTTAAATGATCTCAGGTTAAATCTACTTACAGCGAAGGGGTCTGCTTGTTCCCATGAGATTGGGGCGCCCCAGGATGCCGGTCTCATCTTTTCCGGCAGCGATTCGGGCACGGCCACCAGGATAAAGCAGATGTCCAGCATAGCGATGGCTGAAGCTAGAACTACTACCAGACTGTCTCCATACACCTGACTCAGATACGCGCCGATGGCCGGGCTGGTCACCAGACTCGCCGCAAACGTGGCCGAGACCTTTTGGAGGAAGAACAGAGACGCTTATACAAAACAAAGCGGCTAAAAGAGAGATGAAGATGACGTGTTGATGGTTATACGTACCATGCCGTAAGCCATACTGCGCTCATGCTCTTGGGTGATGTCGGCCACATAGGCGAATATAACGGAGAAGGTAACGGCAAACACTCCAGATACAGAGATAATGGCAAAGTACCACCTGAAACACAACAGGATTTGAAATGCATGTGATTCAAGATGTGCATTTGTGTTATAAAATACAAACAAACCGGTATATCGATGAAACCGAGGCTTTTCTGAGATGATCTGTATCGACTACTAACCAATATTGCAATCAGTATATTACATTACAATAAAAATGATAAAGTTGTTTTTGTTTATATTTAAAAAATCTTTATTTTTATTTTGACACTAGACACAGAAAATATGAAAAATTTAAAATATATAAATAGTGTGCACATTTAATTTGCATTTTTGTATTAATGTAAAATCTAAAAATACATACAAAAATGTATATTAATTATAATTATAAATTAAATCTAATTAAAAACAAAAATTACACAAAATAAATTTAATAATAAATTACAAATACACTTAAAAAAATTGAAATATTTTTGTAATGAAATAAGGATGCAACTAAACTATTAAAATTATGAAACTAAATAAAGAAAACTATAAATATGAAATTAATATTACTAAAAATAACAAAAGCATGTAACTAATCTACTAAAAACTTAAGATATAAAATATAAAAATACAAGCTGATTTAAAGTACTTATAAATAATTATAATGACATAAATAATACTAAATTAAAGATTTTTTCAAGGCATTCAAAAGATGAATGCATTTTATAATAAATCCATTCAGATATCCAAATCTTGTAAACTTAAACATTAAATTAAAAATTAAACTTGAAAATAAAATAAAACTAAACTTACATTAAATTAAAATTACATTTATTTAAAATTTCAATTTTATATTCTAAATGTCATAAAAAATAAGTATATATAATTTGTATCTTTGAAGCACAATGTACCATGGGCTGATCTTCAATAAAGGAATTGGAGCACATGTGAAGAACACGGTGAGTAAAAGAAACGACTTCCTTCCCCACACGTCTGACAGAGCACCAATCAGAGGAGCGCTTAAAAACGACAGCAGACCCTGCGGAATAAAACACGCTGTTAATGAATCATGACCTGGACTCTCAGAACGTAAACATTATGATGTTACAGATGATACCTTGACCCCCTGAACCAAGCCGTTCATGAGAAAGGTGTGTTTCGGGAATGTTTCATGAAGAGCCTGCAGACACACGAGACACAAAACAGCATCGGTTATGAGGGTCATTTGAACTTTCCTGCATGATCATATAACACAAAATGGCACACAATGGGTTTCTAACACCCGTAACTTGAAATAAACCTCACCTGATATGAAAATAATATCTCAAATTTAACACAAAAACAACCACAACTTACTCCCAAAGTAGGTGCTGTCAGCAAACCCCAAGCGAAGAACTCCAGGAAAATGACGATGACAGCATGATAAACGCTGGGGGAACCAAAGCCTTGAGGCTGGAGAGAGAAGAACCAGAGACGTCAAGCACAGTAAAGAAACCAGCCAGAGTTAATACTAGAGTTGAGCCGGATACTGAAACGAGTATCCGGTACGGATAAAGCACTTTTGCCGAGTACGAGTATCATACGAGTAATACGAGTCAATATCTGTGCTCGGATTGAATAAAGATTCTCATTGGGTAGCTGACTGTGTCTGCGTTCTGTGATAGGCTAGTCACAGCGAGCGCCCCTCCCCCACACACACAGATGTATTGTGTTGCTGTGTCCCGCTCTGCTCACTCACACACAGAACACTGAGAAGAGAACAGCGCGCGCTCGCTCTCTGTCTCTCCCTCAGTCACTCAGGTTCGCGGGTTTTTCCCGTTAACGTTTAGGGTTTCTTCAGCTTCAGGTTTGTTTTTTACTTTGGTTTGTAGTACTAACTTATTAACCAGTAGTTTTGGTAAACGTGGGGTTTGTTCAGACGTGGTGCTTGGTAGAATGCGACTCGCGTCTCTGCCTGTCTGAGATTTGTTTTTCTTTTTTAAATCGTCAGCTGGCTCTAACCAGGTTTTTTTACTTCACGCACTGAGTGTCTGACACTTTCTTGCTGTATTTTATAAAAAAAATAAAGGTAGTTGTGGTATAAAACTATATTACTAATTAATTAGCTACACACACACACACACATACCTGGTGTGGAAATACAAAAAAAAAAAAGAACCAAAAAAATAAAAAAAACACACTGATCATAAAAAATATAAAAGTTAAAAAAAGAACGTTATGTTGAGATGAAAACTCTTGTTCATTACATTTTACTTCATAATTGCAACCGCATGTGTTGTATTCATTGTTGCAAAACTTGTTCTGTATATAGTTCGTTTGTTATCGTGATCAAAACCATTGATCTAAAGCTCAATGCTGATGCTGTCATGTAAATAGTTTTCTAATCAGCAATAAATATAACAATTTCTGATCAACCCATATCAAGTGCATGCTTAAAATAACATACCGGTGAAAGCCCCGCCCATTTCAAGACAACCCGACCCACTTACAGGTTAAATCCCGCCCACTTCCGGGTTAGGTCCCGCCCAGTCCGAGTACAGATACAGATAATTAATATGGTTAACAGATACAGATAATGCTGTACTCGCTCATCCCTAGTTATTACACATCCTTTAAAGCTTCGACGCTGAGATGACATGATTAGGGCCTGTTTCATAAACAAGTGTACCAGGTTTATTTAAGTTTGTTTGACTTATTGTCAACTGATTTGGCACAAAATAAGTCAGACTAACTTGGCTAAATCTGGCCTATTTGGTACATTTGTTTTATGAAACAGGCCCCTGGACTGTTTGAGGCCTAATCTATCAAAATAGAGCATTAGATGTTTTCGTGACAGGAATCAAGCACCTGTATTTGAGTGCCGACCACTGCAGATTCTGGCTTATTTTGAGCCGAAGACAAGATAAAACGCATCTAAAGAGGAACTCGGAGAACTAGGTTTGAATTCAGACCTATTACAACATACAATTTGAATAAAACAAGACAAATGTTGACTCTTGAGAGCCAGTGAGCAGGACATTTGATAACACGTCTGCTTCTGTCATGGGGAAAAGCCAGTCGTTTCTGTCGACATGTGGGTAAGATGAACATTTGAAACAAATAATCTGCAACTCGATGGAACTGACCACATTTAAAAAGCATTTTAGACATTACTGAACACTTTAATATTTATTATCAATGGTTTATTTTAAAGAAATGGCAGTTTGGAGGCAGAATTGTTATTGTTAATGGAAACTATTATAAATAGGTTTCAGTAATCGAAATATAAATATTAAATGAAAAACTTAAACGGAAATTCAACTGAAGTCAAATAAGTACTAAAATTACAAAAACTAAAGAGAAATAAAAACAACTTAAGGGTAAACAAATATATATATAAAACATGATAAATATGACAAAAGCATATAAGAAAATTATTTACAAATATTGAAATATATAAAAATATTGGCAATTAACTGAAATAAGTTGAAGTGACTAACTAAAATATAATACTAAAATTACTCAAATTGAAATACAAATAAATACATAAAAATTTACACAAAAACTATTAAAAATGACAAAAGCACCAAACAAAATGACTAAATCTTATGCTCAAATACAATGTACTGAATTTACCATTCAAAAGCATAGTATATAATAATATATAACACTATTTTCAGGACATTCAAGAGGTACATTTCATGACAAAATCATTCAGATATCCAAAACTGGTAAACTGTCGTCTGACAGACTTATAAATCACAGATATGAAGTTTCGCATCTTTACAGATCAATACTACGGCAATATAATGATAACACAGGATGATAATAACATTGCACTTTGATATTTATCATGGTATTGCTTTACTGCCAAACAAAAGGTAAAAACAGGCCTAGCAATATTAATAAATGTTTATTTGGTTTTGTTTGACTGTCCTCGTAATAGTAAAGCATATAACTATTTCAAGTTTTCCCCTGTGTTTTGTATTAAAAAGAGAATGTATTATAATTACAGCCATGAGTAACGATGACAGCTTTAAACTAATCTTAATGTGTCATCAAACGACCTGTGCATTAATAAAACCACCTATCATTTTCAGATTTATGTATGTTATGTGATTTATTGCTCATTACAGGAAGTAAATGCTGATGTTTACAGCCTTGAATGTCAGTTACATTCCTCAAATGTGTGCTCAAAGCATTTTGTGCTCCAAACATTAACATAATACTAATGTATGGTCTATTTAAGACTTAAATATTGGTATGTGAGGTGTTTGAATCCAGCAGACACTCACCGTTCCTCCATCCTTGATGATGATCTTCTTCGCCAGTAACAAACTGCGATTCACTCGCTTCTTCTTTTTCTGGGTCATATTATCATCCTAGTTCTTCACACTAGGTTAAAATATTCGTTTTCACGCAAACGCATGTATGTGAGCCTGGAGTGGGATACTGAGGGGAGAACAGGGGGGGATTTTCAGAAATGTTGGGCTGTTTTCCGTCCATTCAGTTTCGCATCATGTACACAGCAGCCATCTTCCCGAAGAGAGACGCATTGTGTGCGTCATGACGTCAGCATCATTCGATTCCGCCTGGACACGCCCACACAAAACACGAGTAAATACTTTCTTGTTTTTTCCAGTAAACTTAAAAAGTAAATTGTATTATAGCCTATATTTATTATATTAGCATTTCCATGTTAACTTTACTTTTCCTATAGCTTTTTAGCTTGATTTTATAATTTCTCGGTTTTTAATTTTCTTTGAAGTTCACAGAAATGACTCTATGATTTAATAATAATAATAATACTATTATGTTAATACTATTATAATAATTATACTACTATTACTAGTATTATATGTGTATATTTATAGCTCAAAGTTTCCAAAGAGGTAAATAAACGTAACAAATATTTTTTTAAATGTATCGCCTTTTATTACAAAATTAAATACAATTTTATCAAACTTTAATTATTGCCTTAATCTTTTAAACAATTGAGAAGATAGTGATAAAATTACATTTGATCAAGTACCTGTCAATTTCAGCAAGTCAAGAACAAATGTATTCTCACGTGAGTTATGTATTGGGTATGTTACGGTCTCTGACAGACAACATGTTGAAGCCTCTCAGACCATATATGTCTATGTCTCAGACGGCCATTTTCTGCTTTAGTCCAAACTGCCGTTAGTGAGGGACTTCGATGAAATGCGCGTGCTCCCCGGAACCCTGCTTCTCGAAAGTTCTGCTGTGTATTGTGCAGGTTATTGTTTTGACAGACATCAATGTCATGATATTCATATGATGTGGATTTGAAAACAGTTAGTTAATAATCATTAATGTATTATCAGGCAAGTATTCAGTGACGTGATTGATGCTTGTTAGTGTTATATCAGTGTTTTTGTTTTAATATTTCAACTGACAGCCAGCCTAAGTTTTGACAGAAATTATATCATGCGCGAGGGATAAGGATTTTGGGGCATTATAAAACATGCTGGAGGTGTTTGGACCCCTGCTTCTCGTAAGTTTAGCTGTGTATTGTGCAGGTTATTGTTTGACAGACATCAATATCATGATGATTGAATGTCATATGAATGTGGATTTGAAAACAGATGGATTATTGATAAAAATCTTTTTTTAATTATCCGGAAGGTATTCTGTAAAGTGATTAAAACGTTTTTTGCATAGTTCATTATACTTATTTTACAGAATGACGTTTATTTTGTGGTTTAGTTCATATTTGTAATAAACTTTGACTTCATTTAGTGCACTTAAACTTACAATAGACCCCTTACTATTTAATTTTTTTTTGGTTGTACCTGATGTCCCTTGTGATACATGTCCATTAAATCATAATAAATGCAAACCATTCATGTTAATGAGCTTTATTTTTGCATTGAACAAAAGTATGTTTCATGACTCTGCAGTACCATGCACACCAGAAACTGAATTCAGATCCCTTCAGGTTGAAGATTGGTGATGTTGGACATATTTAAAGGTCAGAGGTGCCTCTCAGTCCTCTAAAACATATTCATATTTACAAGCTATAAACAAAGAAAACAAGACCACAGCAAATCAATACCACACACACATTACAGTTTCTATCATGTAGAAGCTTTAAGCAATAAATAATAAATATGTAACGAACGCCTACATTTTTAGGTGTGGTAATGTAATGAACACTTTTTCTTCTCTGCGGTCTCAGGAAATGATCTATTTATTGCAAGAAATCCTCCACTGCCAGTGAGTCTGACATCTACTGATAACGAAAAACTGAATTTACAGGCATGACGTCCAATTCCGCAACTTGTCTCTCTATTTTTGCACGTCTAAAACTACGTATTAAGCCATTCACACATGGACATGCTACATTATGCATGTATGTGCCAGCTGCTGGTGTGAACAGTGCATGATTTCACTTGACAATACAAACCAACGCGAGCCAAACATGAGGTATGCGGTTTTCTTCTCTGAGATGTTCTTGTAGGATTGATGACTTCAGTTACATGTCAAGCATATATGAGGGTTAGGACTTTTGGCATTATGTGACTCTTGGTGTACAATTGTATTACAAAAATAACCCTCACACAGGAAATCATGAATATCCTATTATAGGAACAGCCAAAGACCACAAAACATGGCACTTGTGTTACAAGAACAATCCTCAGAATGCAAACCATGGCATGTATGTGATTGAAAGCAACGGTCAGACTAAAAACCATGGCGACTGTGTTATAGGAACAACCGCCAGTCTGGAAACCATGGCAACTGTGTTATAGGAACAACCACCAGTCTGGAAACCATGGCAACTGTGTTATAGGAACAACTGTCGGTCTGGAAACCATGGAAATTGTGTTACATGTATACCCCTCAGAAAGGAAACCATGGCAACTGTGTTATTGAAAGCAACGGTCAGACTAAAAACCATGGCAACTGTGTTATAGGAACAACCGTCAGTCTGGAAACCAAGGAAATTGTGTTACATGTATACCCCTCAGAAAGGAAACCATGGCAACTGTGTTATAGGAACAACTGTCAGTCTGGAAACCAAGGAAATTGTGTTACATGTATACCCCTCAGAAAGGAAACCATGGCAACTGTGTTATTGAAAGCAACAGTCAGACTAAAAATCATGGCAACTGTGTTATAGGAACAACCGTCAGTCTGGAAACCAAGGAAATTGTGTTACATGTATACCCCTCAGAAAGGAAACCATGGCAACTGTGTTATAGGAACAACCGTCAGTCTGGAAACCAAGGAAATTGTGTTACATGTATACCCCTCAGAAAGGAAACCATGGCAACTGTGTTATAGGAACAACCATCAGTCTGGAAACCAAGGAAATTGTGTTACATGTATACCCCTCACTCAGAAAGGAAGCCATGGAACTATGTTACATGAATATTGTCAGAACAGAAACCACGGCAACAGCGTTACAGAATAACTCTCAGACTGGAAGCCATGGCAACTGTGTTAGAGGAACATCCCTCAGAAAGAAAACCATGAGAAATTCGTTACAGGAACATTTCTCAGGTTGGAAACCATGGCAACCATTTTACAGGAACAACCCAAAGATAATAAACCATGACAACCGCATTACAGGAACATTTTTCAGAAAAGACACCATGGAAACAACGATGCAATGTACTTGCCTTACAGAAAAACTCTCAGAATGGAAACCATGGCAGCAGCATTACTGAATAATTCACCACGGCAACTATGTTACACGAAAATCTGTCAAACCAGAAACCATGGCAACAGCATAGGCTGGAAACCATAACATCCCTGGCAAAAGAATTACAGAGCATCTCTCAGAAAGGAAACCATAGTAACTATGTTACAGAAAAACTCTCAGAATGGAAACATTCGCAACAGCATTATAGAATTACTCTCTGATTGGTAACCATGGCAATTGTGTTACAGGAACATCCCTGGCAACAGCGTTACAGAAGAACTCTCAAAAAGAAAACCATGGCAACAGCGTTACGGAATAAGTCTCAGACTGGAAACCATGGCAACAGCGCAACGGAATAAGTCTCAGACTGGAAACCATGGCAACAGCGTAACGGAATAAGTCTCAGACTGGAAATCCTGGGAGCAGCGTTAAAGAACAACCATCAGGCTGGAAAACGTAACGACCTTCAGACGGGCCATTACATGCAACAGTGTCAAAACTGATAAAAGGATGTAGAATCTACTAAAGAAGCGTTACTATAGTAACATTTGTTTGATGTATTATAATGATGGTGCACGCAGGGAAATAAGGAGTGAGCAGATGTGGAACTGGTGTGGTTACGTTTCAGGAGTGGTTTTACAGCTACACCACAGTCCTGTTCATCATGTTCTTCACTAAGTCTCTTCACATGTTTGTTCGACCCGTTCTCACTCATTCGAGTTTGCTGAGGAAGTCGAGCAGAGCGCGGTGGAACTCGCGGGGTTTGTCCATGTAACAGGCGTGTCGTGCTCCCGCCAGCTTCACCACGGTGTGATGAGGCAGCTGAATCAGGTTCTTATGGGATTGGGCGCCCAGATTGGTGTCTAACTCTCCATATATGACCAGTGTAGGAGTCTGTCAGATGAGAAGTGAGAATTAAAACCAGCATTCAAATCAAGGAATTCTTAAATGTGAGATGAGTCGAAGGAAATACGACACCTGGATGTCGCGGTACTGCTGTGGGGTGATGCCGCGGGTGCCCACGGGGGCGATGGGCACAAAGCCGTGCAGCTGGGCGCTGTGTTTCTGGAGGAACGGCAGGGCGTAATGGCCGCTCATAGACGGGCTCAGTAACACCGGTGCTCGCACGCCCAGAGACTCCAGAAAACGCTTTAGCAGGTCCACGTGGCTCTGATCAGACTTTACCGACTCCGAGTCCGGAGAATTCCCAAAACCTGACAAGAAACAAGACGATATAGGGTTTTTTTAACATATAAAAATCATCATATCAAGAACATTAATAAAGTGAATTATAAGTACCGGGCAGGTCGAGAGCGAGAGCTTGGTACCCATTGGAAGCCAGCAGGCTGAGGGTGCCCAACTCCTCCCAAGTTTTAGAGGTGAAGGCCTGACCATGAAGAAGCACCATCTGCAGCCTGATGGAGAGGAGATACAGATGCTGACTCTTTACTGTTATATAAGAATAGGTCATAATACCCAAAATGACCATGTTACGATCGCTTTCATTAAAATACCACGGTCTATCTGTTCATCTATCTATCAAACTTTCAAGCAACCGGCCAGAATGCACTAATCATTTCCGCAGGCGAAGTCTAGTCAGTCATCCACACAGTCGGGGATTGTGTGAGGGCAAAAGGTGTACCTCTGCAAATTACTATAGTAAATCTATTCTGCGAGGTTTCTCAGGGGAAATGCAACATTTTGTGAGAAAACAAAATATCTTGATAAACACAATATTTTGCAAATTAAGACATTTTTTTTTTTACATTTAATGAGAGAATAAAAAGGTTGTGCAAGAAAAAGAGCCTGAGTTCATAAAAACTATTTTTTGAGAGAAAACAAACGTTTTACAAGAAAAACACAATAGTTTTGAACACAAAAGCAGCGTTTCTTAGGGAACAATATTTTGTGAGGAGAATGAAAAATTTTGCGCAAGCAAAAGCAAAGTTTCTTGGGAAAATGCAATATTTGCAGAGAAAACAGTTTGCAAGTGAATGCAAAGTTTCTCAGGGTTAGACAATATTTGCAAGAAAACCGAGCGAAAGTATTCTCAGGGAAACAATATTTGTTGAGAGAACAAAAGGTTGTGCAACACAGTATTTTGCAAGAAAATGCTAAGTTTCTCTGTGATCTCAATATTTTACAAGAAAAGGCTAAAGATTTGCGAGCGAATGCAAAGTTTCATCGGAATGCAATGTTTTCCAAGAGAATACAAAAGGTCTGCAAGCGAATGAAAGGTCATTTTTTTTCAAATCATTATGGGATGGTATATAATTATGGATATGAGATATAATTGTTCAGAGAAATTAGTAAACAATTGTACAATAATTTTAGAATAATTAAAAAATGTAGGCTATAATGTTGTAGTTTCCCGTACAACATTTTACTACAATAAAAAAAAACAGTTAATAGTTAAACCATAGTAACCACAGATTAACCATGTTTTTGCAATACTTACCAAACCGTGGTATTTGTAGTAAAACTATGGTTATGCAAATGGTAATCAATAAAAAGGTACTACGCTTTTACTACAGTTAAAACTATGGTTAATTCTTTAAGCCTGGTACAATGCCTTGCCACACAGACGTAAATTAGATTTTCGTTGGTTACGAACTGAAAAACGAATTAGATTTACTTCTACACAGCTTTATGATGTAAATTTGGAACGTGACAAATGTTCCAAAACTGATGTCTATCTATGCAGCTCAACACAGTCATTATATAACTATGGCATAACAATTAAATTATGAAGTAACCTGACCTGGGCACTATCTGTCGCCCAGTGCTGTCCACAGGCAGAGCCTCCCTGAAGAAGAGCGGCGGGTCGCCGGGCAGCTGTCCGGTCCTGACCGTGATGTTGATACTGTTCGGCGGCGGCGGAGGAGGAGGAGAGGCGCCCATCCGCTGCTGCACCTCCAGAGACGGCTCCATGCTCCCCTGCCGAATGGAGGGCAGCAGCAGATACAGCAGCACTGTGGCCAGCAACACCAGCCCCAAAACCACCAGACGGTTGCGGAAGAAATTCATCATCTGCATGGAAACCCATTTAATTACAGCAAATAAAACATTAACAATCGGTTTAAAAAAACTGACACAATGAACATCCATTAATCTCATTAATCACAGCAGATTAACCCCCCCAGACTCCATTTTAACCCGGTGACATTTAAAAATATATACGAAAGGCATCTAAAAAGGCATAATCGATTATATAAACACTTTCACATTAAACGAAATATGCATTAATTTTGTTTTTAGTTAATGATAAAAGTCTACATCTAAAAAAACAATGTGCGCAGGCGTGCTGCTGCTGCAACCAACCTGCCGATAAACGCAAAACAGGACAGCTATGTCGAGCATATTGTACTTACCTATAACGTATATTAAATACTGTAAATATCCAATAATCGATGACTGTCTGAAAGTTTGGTACAGATCATTATTCGCGTGTAGTGTCACTGTGTCAGTAGCGCAGCGTTAATGCGTCACACACAATAACAGTTCCGCGTGGAAACGGTGAACGTGAACAATGGTTCCGCTTCATTTGAGTCGTGCTCATTCCTGTGGTTGTAAAGTTTGTCTTTCATTGGAAATCTGTTAAGAGTTGTTGCGAAATATCATTTCATATTAACAAAAGGTTAATACGCATTTGTAAATCTACCGAGCCTCAGAAGAAACCTAGAGATGAACGAAAAAAAGAGAATTGAGGAACAATTATATTTTAATATTTTGTTCTTTAACTAAATCTTTTGTGCATGAATACAGTTTCTCAGGGAAATTGAATATTTAGCGAGACAATACAAATGTTTTGTGAACAAATTCAAAAGTTTTTGGGAAACAATATCTATCCCGTCTGTCGTCTGTCCGTCCATCTATCTATCTATCTATCTATCTATCTATCTATCTATCTATCTATCTATCTATCTGTCCGTCCGTCCGTCCGTCCATCTGTCCGTCCATCCATACACCCACCTACCTGTCTGTCTGTCTGTCCATCCATCCATCCACCTATCTGTCTGTCTGTCTGTCTGTCTGTTCTGTCTGTCCATCTGTCCGTCATCCATCCACCTATCTGTCTGTCTGTCTGTCTGTCTGTCCATCCATCCATCTGTCTGTCCGTCCGTCCGTCCGTCTGTCTGTCTGTCCATCTGTCCGTCCATCCATCCCTGTCTGTCTGTCTGTCTGTCTGTCTCTGTCTGTCCGTCCATCCATCCATCCATCCGTCTGTCTGTCTGTCTGTCTGTCTATCTATCTCCGTCCATCCATCCGTCTGTCTGTCTGTCTCTGTCTGTCTGTCTCTCTGTCCTCCATCCATCCCTATCTGTCTGTCTGTCTGTCTGTCTGTCTCTGTCGTCGTCCATCCATCCGTCTGTCTGTCTGTCTGTCTGACTCTGTCCGTCCATCCATCCCCATCTATCGTCTGTCTGTCTGTCTGTCTATCTGTCCGTCCATCCATCCGTCTGTCTGTCTGTCTGTCTCTGTCTGTCCATCCATCCATCCATCCGTCTATCTGTCTGTCTGTCTGTCTATGTCTCTGTCCGTCCATCCATCCATCCGTCTCTGTCTGTCTGTCTGTCTGCTGTCCGTCCATCCATCCATCCGTCTATCTGTCTGTCTCTGTCTGTCTGTCTCTGTCTGTCCATCCATCCATCCGTCTATCTGTCTGTCTGTCTGTCTGTCTATGTCTCTCTGTCTGTCTGTCCATCTATCTGTCTGTCTGTCCATCTGTCTTCTGTCTCTACTATCTATCTATCTATCTATCTATCTATCTATCTGCATCGAATACTAATACATGTAATGCTATAAAATAAGAATTATCCTTTGGTATTACTTGACTATCCATAAAATCAAAAGGATAGCAATTTGACAACAGCAGAGAATAAGGCCATGACATCGTTTTACTTTCTTTTCTAGTCAGATAATGAGAAAATAAGTGGCATTGTTCAGAAGAGCCGTGTGTAATATCGTACCGATGACGTAGGCTTAGACATGTGGACATATTGCAGTGTGATTCCCAACAGATTCCAGTATTATTCACACACACAGCAGCGAACACACAGAAGATCCCAGCGAACACACCCCGCTGGGGGTCCGAGAAGAGGGGGAGAGAATAAAAGGAGACTGGATGTCTGGTTTGAGTTATAACACAAGGCGTTCTCTGTGCTGCCAGCCCGTAATGTTCCCTTTGGCATCGTCGATTACCCCCTCAGAAGTGGAGCAGGACCTAGAAAACAAGAAACCAAGGGCTGGACAAAACTAGAGGAAACGTTAACTAGCTAGTGAGGATGAGGGGAAATCGACATTTAGAAACAGATTCCTAAATAATGTCTCATCACTCTTTAATGTTTGAAGGAAAAATGTCCAGTTTAATTCAAACAAACCCCTGCTTTTCAACATGGTTTCAGACTCTACCGGAGTTACTTTGTGAAACTACAAAATTACAAACAAGAGATTGCTTTTAAATATGAAATTTATTGTAAAAATATAAAATAAAAAAAATCCTTTGACCGGATTCACCAAACACCTGAAAAAATTTAACCAGAAAGCGATTGATCGTGTATAACTAACTTTATACTTATCAATCTGGACAAAACAATCAGAATTGGTATCAAAATCCTATTGTATGAAAATAAAATTAAGCTTTTTAAGTTTAATTTTGCACTTGTGAGGGTCTTCAACACAATCAATTAAAGAGACATTTATATCATTGTTTACTTTGTTGTCCAGACAAGAAAGCAGTCAAACAGATTTGAAAATAATTTCATAAATGACAGCATTTTCATTTTTAGGTGAACTATGCCTTTAAAGGCACTACAAGAACAAAAAACAACTACAAGAAATCTATCTATGATGGTGTGTTTTTTGCTGTAATGACAAATCATGCTAGAAACACACATAGAGCCTTTCTAGTTTATCCCACACAAATAAGAGCAGAAATGCAAAGTTCAGCACTTAAAGGGGAAATCCTGCCTCAAAACAAATGTGTGCAACCTAGGCAGAAAAATGAAAAGGCATATTCGCAGTTCACGGATTTGACATTTACATTCGTGTTTTTGGCAGAAGAAGTTACAAGACTTTCAACAATTCCTCACCATCCAGCAGTGGTCAAAGAAAACTGTCAATGACATGTCTGAAATCATATTTCAACCCAAATTAAAATAAAATGATGACAAAACATGTTTCTGCATAAAGAAACCTTAA
>QVTF01006076.1:0-27846 GCA_003573665.1 Oxygymnocypris stewartii | reverse complement strand
GTCGGTGTTGCGCCGCGTTCTTCATCTACCGATCCTTTAGAGGTCAGCGGCGGGAAGGGTGAGGAGAATAACGGCAACGAAACGACGGGAAAGGGAGCACGGCTCGGGAAGAAAAAGAGAGAGGAATGATCTACCCACCGAGTCAACAGGTAAAACCGGACAATTGTTGAAGCATGGTATGCTAAATGCTTGTGCGAGAATTTTTTATTTTTTTTGCTATACCACATATGTCACTATGATTTATCAGATGTCAATCTTTGTTTAAGGCAAAACCACACATGACGATGTGACAGCCATATACGCAAAACTGTGACAAAAAAAAAAAACAGTTGTCAACTGTGACAATTTTTTTTGTTTTTTGCAACATTTTTTGGACATAGCAACAAACAGGACATGCTTCAGTTTTTAATAATTAATTAATTAATATTAACGTAAAAAACAATGTTCAGTCTAAAATGTTCCAATGCCACACATAATCACAAAAATAAAATAATTATAATGAAACATTAAAAACATGGAAAATATACACTACCAATCAAAAGTTTGGAGTCAGTAGGCCTACACTTTGTTTTTGTTTTTTTTATGAATACTTCTATTCAGCAAGGATACATTAAATTGTTTAAAAGTGATTATAGTAATTTATAATTTTACAAAATATTTATATTTCAAATTAATGCAGATTTGTAATGATAATAATCAGAAATGTATCTTGAGCAGCAAATTAGAATGATTTCTGAAGATCATGTGACGCTGAAGACTGGAGTAATGATGCTGAACATTCAGCTTTGCATCTCAGGCATAAATTACATATGACAATATCCTTTTTTTTATTATATATATATATATATATATATTTAACAATATTACTGTTTTTACTGTATCTTTGATCAAGTAAAAAATGTAAACGTTTGTGAGACCCCAAACTTTTGACTTTCCTGCAACACTGCAAACCTGCAGCTTTGAGTTTTGTGGTTTTTAATTCCGCTACATTCAAGTCTGAACCGTGTTTTATTTTATTTCTTGTATTTATTTGCACACTGAATTATTACTAGTCTTTTATTTTCTTACATCTCTTTAACCATCAAACCATTTATCAGGAATTTACACCAGCAAACGCAGCAAAGAGCCTCGTCTTGTCCGAATGTTTGCTGGCTCTTCTATTCTATTTTTGGTTGATATTTCTACTTACCGAGGTCCCACAGCAAGTAACCTACTTCAACTGCAGGTCATTTACATGCACTATTTTGGGATTTAAAAAGAGTGACATGCACTTTTCCCATTAACTGATCAAATATTGTTTCACAGCCATAAATCCAATGAAAACATTAATGCACAAATAACGTTTTGAGTCAAAAAAAAGGATGAAAAAGTGATAAAAATAATTATATAAATGTTTGATCACTTTAAGCGCATATGACGTAATGCATTTTCTTTCTCTTTTAGGAGAATGTCAGAGTGGAAAGCAGAAGAAGCGCAGTGAATCCACTAACCTCTCATCCTCGGACAACATGTTCCTTCCTACTGAGGTGCCAGAGAAAGACCTGAATGAAAGCACTCTGAAGGATTTGGAGGAGATTACAGATGAGCTCCTAAGACCTGGAACCCGAGATGGGAGAAAAGACGGATTCTGATCTGGATCAGTGTGTAGAACTGGATCCTGATGAAAACACGGAATGTGAGGAACATCTTCAGCATGAGGATGATGATGGACGTGAGGTTTTGGCTGATGTGAGTGTAGGTTTAACAGAAATGGACATCCAACGCAATTCTGTCGAGAAGGAAATTGAGGAATACCTTGACAAGTCTGTGAGTTTGGACACCGATGAGCCGTCTGAAACTGAAAGCGCTCGGGATATCATTTATCAGAGACCTCAAGATCACATCACAACTAATAGCAAGTCTTCTCCAGACCAAGCCCCATCCAATCCCAGCAAGATCCAATTAGAGGAAAACATCCATACGTCAATTGTGGAAGGAGAGGAGAACAAAGCAAGAAGTTTGAAGACCATCACGATTGGCGTTTTCTACGAACAAATAACTTTGATTGCTGTTGCTGTGATAAGAAGACAGATACGACGGAGAAAATAAAAGGCCAGCCATGGTTTCACACTGGAAGCTACACCACAGATGCCATAAACCTGAGCCCGGCTGTGGAAACCACGGTTAACTCCAGCAGCAGGTTTGACTTCCAGAACTACTTGGGTTTCCAAACTGATAAACCGTTCATGGGTGGGTCTTCAACACAGGTGAGCCACTCACAATTGAAGAAAACCGATGAAGAGAAGAAACACGAAAAGAATGAAATCAGCATCATGGACGCTATTATGGACAATAATGAGTGGCTAAACGTCGGTGGACCAGAGTTCAGAGATCTTCCTTGGCTTTCACCAAACTGCAAGCGAAGAAAAACAGACACAACAAGAAAAAGAAGGGCAAGTCAAGACTGACTTAGCCAAAGACGACGAAGAACCGGTGACTAAAAGAGTAGCAACTGTTCCGCCTTTATCGCAAGCGGTTAACGTGACCTTCAGGATTCACTACAGCACATATTCTCCTAACCACCTGGTGGCTGTTACCGGGAGCCTGCAGGAGTTGGGGGCCTGGGAGAGATTTGTTCCTCTACAAAGAGCCAAGGACGGGTTCTGGGTCAACACTATCAGCCTCCCTGTGGAGAGCCAGGTGGAGTGGAAGTTTGTTCTGGTGGAAGATGGAAGGATCTCTCGCTGGGAGGAGTGTGGAAACCGCTATCTCTTTTTAACAAGCCAAGATGAAGACATCTATCTTGACAAGTGCTGGGGATGTTGTTGAACTCGAGAGGTGACTATCTTCTAGGGCTGCACGATTAATACAAATACAATTGAAAATCGCGATATGGCTGAGGTTTAAATACATATAAGCGCTGCACTTTTCAGACTGAGTGAAGTGAGTGGCAAGGTGTGTTTACAAGTGGCCAGTTTATTCGGAGCATCTCAAAGCGACTAGATTCGTGGTAAATGCTGCTTTTTACACAATCTCCATCTCGGCATCAGCTCAAATTTTGGTTGCTTTAGCGTTAAATAGGAAATGCAACATGCTACAACCATCTTCCTATATGCTTGTTAATTTCTTTTGTCAAAATAAGTTTATTCAATTTTTTTGGAAAATATATAAAGACAGCAATAAACAGTGTTATTGTCATGTTACATATAAAATGAAATTATGTCGTAAATACAAATTATTTTTTTCATTTTTTTAAATAGCCATACTGATGTGTAAAATTTGGGCCAAATTGTGCAACCCTAACACGATTTGTTTTTCTTCCAAATCGTGCAGCCCTACAACTTCTTTCAACTCTATACAGCAATAATAATCCATAGTGCATTATTGAAATCCAATATGTATGATTATATGGTACTATCATTAATTATTATCAAATTATTCCAATAAAGCATGAGGCTGTGGAACTGTTACTATAGCAATAATATTATAAAATTACAAATATGCACTTTTTTATGTTGATAAATGTGTATTGATTATATCGAGTCATACTGAAATTGTCTATCCTTAAAACTATAATCCTGTAACAGCGGTGTACCAAAATTGAGAAATTCACATAAAGTCTTGTCTTTCATGTATAAGGGAAAATCCTAATGCTTCCAGAGGTTGAATATATCTCTTTTAAAGCGTATTGCATAATGTTTTGTGTGTGAATTTAATCTAAAATGTCGTAAAAATCTTACTAATCTTTTCATGACAGACTTCTCTGGAAACATACTCTATGCAAGTCCTCAGCTGCAGATGTGAACGCACAAATGCAGTCCCACTGTACATATTTTGCATGCATGAATGCATTAGAAAGCTCAGTTCTCAGGGGGGACATGGTTTCCTTCAAATGTGATTTTAATTACTTATTAAAAAGGTTTCTAGCTATGCACGTTGACTTTGACTAACTTTAACTAATTGTTGCTGTTTGTCAACACCAATAGCCTTGTGGGCAGCGCACCAACATACAGCGTCGTTGTGCTACTGGAGTCACGAGTTCGAATCCTGACTCGAGGACCTTTCCCGATCCCGCCCCCACGTCTCTCTCACGTCGCTTAATAAATCATCATAAAGGCGAAAATGCTAAGTCATGACAGTAGTTGATCAAAGAGATAAAACTGACCATAGAAGAAGTTAATTTAGGCTAATGCCTGTTATAGCGCCCTTTGTGGCAACACTGAGAATACAACACAAAGTCACACATAGTTACACTTTTATAGTTACAATAGTTTAATAGTTACACTTTTAAAATTGCTGTTTGACACATTTCCAAACAATTTCAGGTTAAATTGCTTGTAATTTTAGCGTTCACGTACTTGCATAGAGTATCTTTGGGCCCTGTGATTTGATTGTAGTGAATGCTTCATCAATGCAAAACACCCACCAGCCAAAAACACCATTATCTTTGTGGCAGTTTGGCATCCTGCTCTTTCTCAAATCCGTTAAACGCTGACATAAACCAGTTTAATCGTCCCAAATCCCAGCCTGGACTGTCTGCATACAGCCTTTCCTCAAATGTAACAGCTGCTGTTCTTGTGATTCTATTACATCATTTAAAATCAGTGATAATGACATCAGCATTCCTGCCGACGACATCACTGTAGCTTAGTTTGCCATCACTGTCAACTGCATGTAGCAGACTCTAAGTATTTACAGAGAGTTTATGCTTTCGAGTTTAGATAGCAATGAATTATATATATGAATACATTTTTAATTGTTTCACAATGATTGCCTTAAAATGAATAACCTATGCTGCTTACACTTTTGTCTAAACATGTTTATTTGGCTTTAAATGTTTTAGTTTTTCTGTGAAATTCAGGTGTATTTCTGTTTCTGACCTTTAAACGTATGTTTAACTGTCACTCAGCAAATTACTTAATTCAATAAAATAAATGATTATCTTGACAATGAGTCATTGTCGTTTCCATTGTCCTCTACAAACAAGTATAGATCAGTTGTGGAAATTGGCACAGTAATCTTCTCTCTCTCAATAGGATAGTATTTATCTTCCCACTAAATTAACGATTTTTCTCAACTTATTTTTTAGGAAAGTCTTAAGACAACCAGCTTTAGCAGATTTAGGAGTTTGCTCAACTTTTTGTTGAAGGTGAGAAAACTCCCAAATCTGCTGAACCTGGTTGTCTTGAACTTAAGTTCGCTCAATTTTTTTTAATTTTTTTTACAGTGCTGTAAAAAATCTAAAGTTTAGAGAACGTAAACATTTAAGGCAACAGCTTCAGCATTTGGGAGTTTTTTTCAACTTGTTTTAAGTTTATACAACAAAAATCTCCTACAAAAATAAGTTGTGAGAACTCAGAAATCTGCTTAAGCTGGTTGCCTTAAACTTTTAAGTTTGCCTAACTGTTTTATTTTACAGTGCAGCACAGGTTGAACACATGCTTACAGAAGCTCTCCTTCACCGAGCAAGTCTGTATAGTTTGCACACAATTGTCAAGACTAACTCAAATCAATTTGACTTTCTCGGCCATGTCTGAAAATAGGGTTTAGCTTGGAAGCAAATGATTTTTGGTGTCCTTAATGTGTGGAAACTATGATAAACTATAATAAGAAACCCAACTCTGCTGTCCTAATGAAAATCAAAGGGAAGTGCTCTTCCCTGACAGAGTTATATTGGTGGTTATATAAGCTTCATTCCACTGCAGCACTATTTGCTGTTTTACTCCTTAAACATACAGTGACTTTAGCCTGTGACAGGATCATGAAACATTTATGAGTTCAAAGGAAGGATGAGACCGCTGTGAAGGAACATTCTATATCTAATGCAAGTTTTCATATTCTTCTTTATGACATTATTGCATATCTTGTATTCTATTTTCCCTCTGATAAATTGTTCTGTGTATTGTGTGACATTTATCTGGAGCAGATGAATATGTGGTGTCATGAGTTTGCTGGAGCACCACAGGACTGTAAATGATTAATTTTACCACAACAAAAGGGGTAATTTAAGGTCAGAACAATAGCAAACTCAAACAAAAGAGAGAGATAAAGAGGCTAAAAATGAAAACAAATATATGCCAGTCATAGCACATTCAATGCAGTCTGGAACTCATAAATGTCTAAACCGGTCAGTTTGGTGTTAGTATGTTTCTTAATGTTTAAGTAAGTCTCTTCTGCTCACCAAGGCTGCATTTATTTGATCAAAAATACAGTAATATTGTGAAATATCATTACCATTTTGTTTACGTAATTTGTACTGTTCTGGGGTCAGTTAAGAGTTTTTGCATGTTCTGTTTTCTTTCTCTTTCCTGTGCTGCTGCTCTAATAGGAGTTGATTACTGGCACCTGATACTCGTTTGCTGATAATCAACTAACTCCTCATTCATTTGCTCCTTCAGAGAGGAAACCAGCTATAAAAGCCACCACGAAAGCCCAGTTGAGGAGAGAGGAATGATTCCATATCGGTTTTGAGCAAACAAAATTATATTTGATTTAGTAAAGTTCTCATGGTCTCCTACAAGAGTTTAATCGTTGTAAAAAAAAAAATATCTGTTAGAGTTAGGTGACTTCTGCAACATAACATTAACCTCTAGAAATGCAAAGAAATGTGTGATAAAGTCAGTAGTGGAAAGAATCCTCAGATCACACTGCGGTTAAAAGAGCTTGAATTGAATTAAACAAGCAAGAGAATGAGACTCAGTGCCTTCATTTGAGAGCTGAAGTTCTTGAATTACTTCCTGTTCCTGGCTCAGTTTTCGATGCCAAGTTTTCTGCTCCGTATGTCATTGAGCAAAAACTTACTGACACAGACTATGTTGTAAATACTCCTGATCATCATCATCATAAGAAGAGAATCTGTCATATTATCGTTAAAACATTATGTTGCACGTAATTCTCCCGAGACTCCACTTCCATCACCTACACTGAAACCCAGTGTTACAGTAGCTCCCGCTTGCAGTCCTCATGTTGAGGACTTGAACCTCATTCACTTGGTGTTCGTTTGAATAATTCGGCTATATTGAGCAGTTTGGAGTCTAGTTTATCTTATTTACCCGAAGACCAGCGTAAGAATGTTGTTGTGGCAACATAGAAAGTTCAAGCAAACAACTCAAACATCTAAACTGTCATGCAACAGTAAATACATAAAATATAAACCGAGTGACAAAGACGCTAGACAGAGATAGAATGGGGTCATCTCTGAATATCCCAGCCCTCCTCAGAGAGAACGAACTTCTGACTTTAATCTAAAACAGGTTTAGCTTTCAATGGCCCAGTTTATTCATGCAGAAGAAAATGTTTAAAACAGCCTAAAGTGGTCTTAGGGTAGCAGACAAGTTTGTTTCCTGGCTCAGCTGGTCTGCTTTGTTGGTTTTAAACGCTAAGAGAACTAAAAATGTATATCTTAAATGTAGGGCTAGTCACTTCAAATATAAGCATCTGCCAAATGCATGAACGAAAATACACAAAACAGCAAGGGCTATGATGCAAATTGTTAATTTCACAGCAAAGATCCAAAGCTAACGGTTAACAAATGTCTACATCTTTCAGGCAGTATCTGTGAATACATGTCTTAGAAAACAAAAAAAAACGTGTGTAGCCTCTGTTTGATTGCCATAGTGCTTAAAAGGCTATTTAAGGTCTGTCTTACCATTATGAATCCTAAGAAACCCTTTTCCATTACCTGGTCCTCATGGCATTTACGTACCTGGGTGCACTTTTTATCCAAACATGAAATACGTCCCAATAACTACATATTACTGCAGTTTCCAAAAGAAACAACACTAGAGGCAGTAAAACTTTGACCCCTTTTACTCGAGTTTTGATTAATAAGAGTAATTTTTGCACAATTACTTCAGAGTATCATGTTACGACTTCAAGACAATATTGATATGCTGGGAGATTTGAAAACTGATGCTTTTGAATGTTAGCATCACACATATCCAGCTTCATATCTATGGGTTTTTATAAACAGTAAGTTTGTTGGGTAGCTCACGGAGTACGGAGACGTATTTAGGAGGCGAGGAGCTCCGGTTCCAATCCAGTGGTAATCATGATTCGACAAAGCAGTTCAAATCTGCATATAAGAAAGTTGAAATGGCACGGTTGCATCAACAAATATGATTTTATATCAGTTTTGCATTTGTTAACACTATCGTGTAGGGGGACTGGGTTTGGTGTAGGGCATATTTACAACACGATAGAGCATTTAACTTTTAGGAACAGACCCCAGATATTTGAATTCTGAACCGCCGCAATACTTTTCTGTAACAACGTCGGTAAAACACAGCAATATGTACCTATATCTACGTAATAAAAGCGTGCCAGGGTTCACATATTTAACCTGTGTTTTAGCGACACTCAGTGGACATTTCTCTTTGAAACCTGCGGCGAAACGTGCAATAAGCGGGTTGCTTTTCCGTGTTAAAGTTTGTGGTAATACCATGCTATGAATCTGTATTGATGGGAAGGAGTTTGAATTAGTTTGCAGTATTCTGTTGTTCTGCAGGCAGTTTCAGATGCTCAAGCATGTGTTTATTTTAAAGCCGTTAAAACGTGTGTCACTCAGAAAGAGATTTCAATGCTATTGTTTTTAGTTGATTTGTCATTTACAGGGTGCAGGCTTCACTTTATTCTGTGAGTTTCCACAACCAACAAAATGTACAGCCGATTGACACCAGAGAGGGAGTCTGACATACAGCCAAAGGGGAGTTTATGTATCATATGACAAAGTATGGCATTGTAGATCTATCAAAGATTTCAGGGTTTGTATGGCAGAGTTTGACCTCTGACCTCTCTATCCATCGCTCACATAGAAGTCTCACCAAGCCCACCAAGGCTGCATTTACGTGATCAAATATACAGTAAAATCAGTAATATTGTTTAAAAATATATTATTTAAAATAACTGTTTACTATTTGATTATATTTTAAAATGTAATTTATTTCTGTGATGCAAGGTTTTCTCAGCATCATTACTCCAGTCTTCAGTGTCACATGATCTTCAGAAATCATTCTAATGCCGATTTGCTGCTCAAGAAACATTTCTGGTTATTATCAATATTGAAAATAGTTTTTTGCTTTTCATATCTGTGTGGAAACTCTGGTGCATTTTTTTCAGGCTCCTTTGGTTTGTGATCGAAATCTTTGTAACATTATAATATATTTTTCCACTTTTGATCAATTTAATACATCCTTGCAGTATGATAATGACCCCATATTTTATAGTGTATGACATATTTTGATCAATAAGCCTGGTGGTATATCAGGGGTTAAAAATCTCTCCTTGTATCCCAAAGGTCCTCGTTTCTAACCCTGCGCAAGGATGATTCATGAACTGAAATGTTGCTCAGTTACACCATTAATCACCATTGTGTCCTTGAGCTCCAGGGAAACCGTCCCTGCTGTAAGTGCATTTGGGTGTCAAGGCAATGCTAAAAATGCTTAAAGGAATAGTTTCACTCCAAAAAATAATCTCTTTCTTTATTTAGTGACCCTCATATTGATCTAAACAAGTATATTTCATAACACAAAATGAACCATCTCTTCTTCATTCTAGCTCTCGTTTGTGGAGATATCAAGACATCCATAACTACATCACCCTCATGCTCTTCCCCAATTATGACACACACACACACCACACACACACACACACACACACACACACACACTCTAAAATTGATGTGCCTCCATATAGACACTCACACACTCCAGCATCACTGCTTTAATGGAAATTCGCTGCTGAGTCTATTAATAAAACATATCTCTCTCTCATACTGCTATAGCCACATGACTGCTGTTGCCCTTCAACAGACCGTGCTATAAAAGGACAGTGTGTATGAAAGGCCAGAAAACAGAATAGACTCCCTGAATAACAGAGCAAACCCACGGCGCTGACTGTCTTTAGTCACAACCTGCTTCAACCTGATTATGTACCGCAAAACCTCTGTATTTATCTTTCATCCTGCTATTTTTCACCTTTTCAGCCTTTGCGGTGCAGAACTTCAATGCTTCAATTCAATGTTGTGATAGTTATTTAAATATTAATGAACTAGAAGCTGGTTTTCTGAAGCAATTTCAGGGTTCATCATTTCTCTTTACAACAGGTTCATTGACTTAGTGGCTTTTGGATGGATCGGGGATTTTGCTGAGTGCCTCATTGAACTGTCTGAGCACACTGTGATCACGTGAACGGCGAGAACTAGGTCTTATCCAAGTGGTCAACCGATAGGGGTTACCATCGAGTGTGTTTACAAACAGCTCAAAATTCAGCATATTTAATAAACACGAAAACAGAGAACTATTAGATGTGTATTGATCTTGTTTTGATGTCAAAACACAAACAGTCATGCTCACAATGCATGCACACATTGAATGAACCAGTAACAGTGTTTACATGCGGAGTGAAATTGGGGGTAAAGGCCACAAATCCACGTGCTGATCGTTTCCCCAGATTTTATGCTACCAGTCAAAAGTGTGTAATAATTGCATTTATCTGATCAAAAACGAATATTGTGAAATAGTATTAAAAATAAAATAACTGTTTTTAATTTGAATAGAATGTTTTGTTGTTGTTGTGATTTATGTAACATTATTATTAATGTTGAAAACAGTTGTGTTGCTTATTTTTTTCCAGGATGATTTTTCTTTAATGAAAAATGTTCAAAAGAACAGCTTTGAAGCAGAAATTCAATGATCACTATATATATATTTTTTTAATCTTACTTACTACAAACTTTTGAATGGTAGTTTATCATGGGTTCATCAAAAACATTAAGAAGCACAACTGTTTTCACCATTGATGATAATAGTAATAATAATAATAACAATAAATATAATAATAATACATGTTTCTTGTGAAGCAAATTAGCATATTAGAATGATGTCTGAAGGATCATGTGACTGGAGTGATGATGATGAAAATTCAACTTTACTTCACAGGAATAAATGACATTTTAAAATATATTGAAATAGAAAACAGTTATTTTAAATTGTAAAAATATTTCACTTTATTTCTGTTTTGTACTGTATTTTTTGTTAAATAAATGCAGCCTTATCCACTGATTTCAACTCCCTGCTGTTTGTATAATGAGTCACATAGATGTACACATATATATATGTTTATCATGGCTAAGTGTGTGTATTTGTTTGTTACACTGTTTATTGTGGCACTGAAATGTGATACTGTCCATAAGAAGCTTTGAACACTGATGCTGTTTTATTGGCAAACTCTCAGCATGCAAACATGTGTTTGTGTGCGCGTTACATAAATACAGGGAAACAAGCTGTCTGCTGTAGTGCCACTGTTTATTATCTACACTCATAAACATTTGAATCAAATTAAACATCACACCCGAATTTAATTATGCACTTTAAACATTTAGAAAACGTGTTTCTATTCGAATTAGACACTGTAAAGAGACCACACGTGCTTTTATAGGTCAGTCCAGACTTTGAAAATTATATCCTGTGTGCTTAGTTTGAAAATACGTTGTAGAAATGGTAGTTTAGCTGTATGGTGTGCTGTCTCATGTCGGATGCTTCAAAACTGGAATAACTTACGTTCTGCGTGTATTCCACACGTTCTGCGTGTGTGTTTAGCGCCCTCTGGCGGTCTTAATGTGTTTTAACACTGTTGTGACTATTCAAACCTCCATGTCCTCCATCCAGATGAGACCAAGGTCTTAATGTGCAGTCTAAGAGAATGTTTGTGTTTTCAGAGCACGTTTTATTAGAGTAGAGAACACTTTTGGGCTCTTGTCTTAATATTTCTGAATACTCCTTTAAAGGAATAGTTCACCCAAATGGAACATTTGCTGAAAATGTACTCTCCCTCAGGCCATCCAAGTTGTAAATGCGTTGGTTTTTTTCATCAGATTTGGAGGAGAAATGTAGCATTACATCACTTGCTCTCCAATAGATCACCAAAAGTGAATGGGTGCCGTCAGAATGAGACTCCAAACAGCTGATAAAAACGTCACAATAATCCACACCACTCCAGTCCATCAATTAATCTCATGAGGAGTGAAAAGCTGCATGTTTGTAAGAAACAAATCCAGCAATAAAGCATTTAAACCATTGCTTCTGCGCTTCTTCCAGTGAAAATGAAGTGTGCTCTTACATCAAAATTCACTGACGTGTGTTTAAAACCTTGTATGAACAGTTTTTCACTTGTAACCTTGTTTGATCTGTGCATATTTCTCTCCTGCTTCAAATGAAACTACTTTTTTCACTAGACAAAGCATTATTATGCACAAAGAACTATTTCAGCCAGAATCAACAGTTTGATGATAAAAATGTCTTGATGATGAATTTGTTTCTTACAACCAAACAGCATTTCGGTTCACAAAATGTTAATTGATGGATTGGTGTGGTGTGGATTATTGTGATGTTTTTATCAGCCATTTGGACTCTCATTCTGACGGCACCCATTCACTGCAGAGGATCCATTGGTGAGTAATAATGTAATGCTTAATTTCTCTAAATCTCTTCTCATGAAAAAACAAACCTACATATTGGATAGCCTGAGGATGAGTATATTTTCAGCAAATTTTATTTTTGAGAGAACCATTTCTTTAATTAGTGCCATCAAAATTAAAAGGTTGCTCTTGCATTATGCATTTATTAGTTTTCTAAAAAGGAATTAATTTAGTATTTGCTTTACGTTAACTCTCACTAAATGCAATGCTGTGAAAATATATCATGCTTTTAGGCTATATAGGCTGTCAAAACACTTTCACTGCTCCTGAACCTCCATGACAAAAGAAAAGATGATTATTCCTTGATGGTCCCTCAAATGGCCAACTACTTGAATGTATTACAGAATGCTATTCATTTTATGAGTATAGACCACTAAAAAGTCTAAGGTTTTATGCGAGTTGCATAGGCTACTCTAAAAAATCTCTTGTGAGCATTTCATCCATGTGTATGTGAAAGTGGTATATGTGCCGGTGCTGAAGAATATCGTGTACAAAGGAGTTCTGTAAGTTGTTGTTTGTTCTGTTGTTTGTTTGTTTCTGCAAGTTAGATCAGGAAATGACCTCATAGGTATGATGTCATTGGTACACATGTTCAGATGTGTCTTGAGCGCACCGGCCACACCTGTTACACCACGCCGCAGGTGTGCTATTGTAATGATGAAAGGTACCTTTGGAGCTTTCAGTGACCATAAAAGAGGTGCAGGAAAATGTTTACCAAGAAACCAACACAGAAACAGGTTCTTTATAACTACAAAATTAGCTTTTTAGGAAGAAAGAAAGACTTCTTTTCACAATGAGTTGTACTAAAAACTACCTCTTCTTAATCTGGTCAAAAGTAGTTTTGTAATTGAGGATCATATGCATCCAATAAAGGGAGTCAGACCCCGCAGCATCCCAAAAACAAAACTGAATATGCTTTTCTACGATAATACTTGAGTAATCAAATTTCAGTAATACTGTAAGGAGGCCAAAAATAAAGTACAAGTAAAGCTTGCCCCGCGGGAGTGTTATTTCATTTACAACAGAGGTCAGGTCTTGCAGCAGCTGCTGGTAGAGACAAGTGGAAACAGGTTAAGGTGATGAGTAACAGGTCAGGGTTGGCCAGAATTAATATAAATTACATCTTTACCATGGTTCTCCAGCTGTTTCTACTTTACAACATCGACATCATTTTAAAATTAAATCCGTTTTAATAAAGTCGAATTAAATAAAACTCATGTGTCTTCAACTTTTAAATTACATTTTTACATTTTCAGATGCTTTTGCTCTAACACCACAAAATGTGGGCAAAAGTTAGACATCTGTTTTTGTATTTAAAGCAAACTAATTCACTGTGTATCATCAGTCAACTTTAAACAACACACGAGCATGGACACGTGACTTCCCTGTCTCAGGTTTAGACCCTTTGCATTGTGCAAAGTTTTATTTATATAGCCATAAGCCTGCATTTTAAATGTGCAGCAAAGGATTTCAGACATTTTGTTAAAGTCTGCCAGAACCAGTGAACAGTTCCCAAAAGCTAGATAAAATGTGCTTTTCTGAGCCAGTTTGTAAAATAACATTTAATTGTATGCTTAAAAAATATGTATAACAAATTACATTCATATTTGAGGAATTGTGCAGAGTGGTTATAGAACACAACATGGTCTTTTGACTAATGTTAAACACAGGACTTATTTTAAGAATTAATGGAAAACTGCTATTCTAAAAAGGTTTTGAAAATTCCCATGGGACGCCTACAAAATGACGCCACGATTAAACAACTCCAATCCGTGCAACCACACGCTCTTTCTTCTAAGCCCCGCCCACAAAAGCCTTGTCAGAAAACCTCAAGTCAGCAAACCTGAATGCGTAAAATGATTGACAGGTAGTGATTGGGTAAAAAAGGGCGGCTCGCTGTGACAGTGACTCAAATTTGCACTGAAGTATACAAAGTGTATGACTGTCAAGAAACAGAGACGTTTATTATTACAGTAATATCTGTCAGATAACAGAGACGATTTATGATTGGTAGATTATTCAATACAAATCGCTTACGGAACAGTTCTGGGACAGTATAAATGTTTAACCTAAATAACCGAGATTATCTGAGGCGAGAAAACTTAATATCCAGTCCCGTAAGGGTAAGGATTCAGTCAAATGTATTCATGAGTGTTACTGTATTTTGCTACAACCTAAGCACCATGAGAGAAAGGAAAGCAGAGTGCGTGCAAAATATGCTTTTTCGAAATATGAATTGGATGACTTGACCAGACATGTTATAAGAGTCGGTTTGTATGTTTCCCCAGCATGATGTAGGAGGACAGGGTGGTGATTTGACTACATTATTTCAACCACTTTCGGTCACAGTCACCACAGTACGTGATTTTGGGAGCTGTTGCATTATTTCACTGTGGCAGAGCGATTTGCACGGTTCGCGCATGCGCGTCACCATTCCGATGAACTGGAGTTTGGTGGAGGGGGGGTCGACCACAGACTCCCTCATCCATGGCTGCGGAGAGTTTCAGTGCATCAACAAGAAAAGAAAACTTGAAAATCATGTATTTTAAAAGCTGAAACGCGGGTTCGAACTGGTTCGATGGTTTTGGAAGCTCGTGCAGGAACTCTTCCCTTCCTGACAGGAATCTGCGCGCGCGTCGCTCGGTCTTTCTGCGGACGCAGTGAAATGAATCAAATTCTATTGTGATGTAAAAATGAAGTCGGAAGCGAGCAAGGGCTGACAAACGGAGTTTACAAGTGAGACCACTGAAAGTGGTACACGATATCAGATTTGACTTCTTATATGCAAATGTGATTTTTTTTGAAAGGTTGGAAAAGTTGTGTTGTTCCTTTAATCTGACCGGCAGGTAGGAATGTAAGGTGCTAGAAACAAGTATCGGGATTGTTACATTACCCTGCGATCCGGAATGAAGTAATTCGAGGAAATGACCCATCATATTATTAAAGTTTTGACTGAGAAGAAACATCTTTGGACGGAGTTTATTGGTTGACTGAGTTACTAAAGTTAAGGGACGACCTCGTCCATTCTTTCCCACAACATTCCAGCGATGGATAATAGTTTTCCAGGCAGCAACAGTGTCGTGGTCCAAAAGGGAAAGTTGGTGTTCGTCGAGGCTCAGTTGCAGGGCAGAGCGCCCTGGGGTTTCACGCTCAAAGGTGGGCTTGAGCACGACGAGCCGTTAATCATATCGAAGGTAAAGTATCACCTTTCTCACCTGTCTTTCAGATGATACATCTCTGTGTGTCTGAATATTACAGCTTCAGCCCTCAAAGGGTCAGAATGTGTCAGTCAGCATGTTACTCTATACACCGGAGAGAATCATAATGAGGGGTCCATGCTTTGTGGCTGGAAGTGAATGTAAAAATGCCAGAGAGCGTGTGATACGTATATTTGAACACTTAAGTCACACTTAACATGTATGAAATGTTATTGCATTAGATAACAAAATGTCAAACCAAGTTGCAACATATCACAAAAGCACACTTTTTAAGCAAAACCACTACATGGTTTAAAATGTTTTAACCGTATTTTAGCACTTTATGGTAGTTAAATGTTAGTGGGATGTGTGTATAAATGTGGGTTAATGTGATGACTACACCTGTGGTTATGATTATTTTGGTGTGGACACCTGTGATCTTATTGGTCACTGTGATGTTGCTGGTCTTTGGATCAACATCAACAACAGGTTTATTAAACAATCATAGTCCTAAACTTAACCCCAACCATTAACTACTTCTAAACCAGAGGGAAATGATCGATTGATGTATACAAGCCCCTAGACTTCACTGAACTCTGGCCCTTTCCCAATCGTTCTGATTCATTAATGTTGATCCATGATTATGTTTTAATTGGCAAAATCATGGTTGCTGAACTTCTTGCATCCACTAAAATAATTTTGGTGACAGATTAAAAGTCATTGTAAAAATAGCTCTGAAAAGTGACTTTTGTTAGTTCTGAGAAAACATCCTGTTTGCAGATGCTGCCTAGTTTGATACTGCATTTCAAATGCAATGACATTCTGATATTTCAAGTGTCCAAATACGTTTTGGGGCCACTGTGTTTTTTACATGTGTAAAGTTCATATTATATATTCAAATAATGCATTTATTGAAATATACCTCATGTTATGGATTTCACATATGAAGGTCACTTGAAGGATGAGTTCACTTTCAAATTAAAATTTCCTGATCATTTACTCACCCCCCTGTCATCCAAGATGCTTATGTATTTTTTTCTTCAGTCGAAAAGAAAGTAAGGTTTGTGATGAATACATTCCAGGAATCTTCTCCATATACTGAACTTCAATGGACCCCAAACGGTTGAAGGTCAAAATTACTGTTTCAGTGCAGCTTCAAAGGGCTATAAACGATACCAGACGATGAATAAGGGTCTTATCTAGCTAAACGATCAGTCATAAAAAAATAAATCAAATGCTTTATAGACAGACACAAATGCTCGCCTTGCTCTGTTCTGTGATGTGCGTTCGTGAAACAGTACCGTGTATTCAAGTTGAATGTGCAAATACTAAGACAAACGGCGTTAACAAAAAAAGGGAGTGAAAAGGTAAACAACGATGTCGGATGATTTTGAACTTGGAGGAAACTTTTTGAACCGGAATACACAGAGGAAGAAATTAGGCAGATGGAGGACACTGCTGCGGCGACACAAACCTCTCAAGCGTGACCTTTTCAACGTATTACGTGATGTCACGAGCGCATCGCAGAACAGAGCAAGGCGAGTGTTAGTGTTCATAAAGCATATACATGTTTTTTGTTTTTTTATGACAGATCGTTTCGCTAAATAAGACCCTTATTCATCGTCTGGTATCGTTTATAGCCCTTTGAAGCTGCACTGAATCTGTAATTTTGACCTTCAACCGTTTGGAGTCCATTGAAGTTCATTATATGGAGAAAATTCCTGGAATATTTTCATCAAAAACCTTACTTTCTTTTCGACTGAAGAAAGAAATGCATAAACATCTTGGATGACATGAGTGGGTGAGTAAATTATCAGGACATTTTTATTTGAAAGTGAACTAATCCTTTAAGGTGCAGTGCAGACTGCAGACCCTAGGGCAGGGCTATTCAATTGGCGGCCCTCGGGCCGAACCCAGCCCCCGAGGTAATTGGTTCCGGCCTTCCAAGTAGCCTAGTGTGAAAAAGACATCTCTAGAATAAATTTAGTTTAGCTGGAAAACGACCCCTAGAGTTCTAAAGTGACGCGCGTCTGTTTAATGCAGCACGAGCTGGAGTCGAAGGCTGCGCAGAGCATGAGTCACGAGACGTTAAGCGAGTGATGTGAGAAGTCTCTCTGGTGAGACGCGATGACTGACTGGACGATGATAGATGATAAACTTTGTTAGTTTAATTTCTTCTGTTTATTTCTTTCTTCGTTTTTTTCCCCCTCCAAAAAATCGTGAAATTCAGTGTAAAAACATTGACCCTACTACAGCCTTCTTTTTTCCTAATATCCACGGCACTCGTAAGGATGCTGATGTTGCTCTCTCTTGTTCTGTACAAGCTCCATACAGGGTAAGACGTCTTTTTTCATAGCATGCAGATAGCCCCCAATTTTTTTGCTGCCGAGAATCTGAGCCCAGTGGGATTGTGGTGTCAAAGGTAGCATGGCTAGTCTTAAAATGTATATTCTTTACACAGGATATTGCATAGTAAACATACAGGCTTAGACAGATGTAAACAAATAACGTTACTTCTGTCCATTCGCTGTTCAATTGCCTGTATTCTGCAGCAACTTTTGTTTTTTCAAAGTAGAAAGAGACGACTACTTCTTTCTACTTTGAAAAAAAAGAAAAGTTCCTCTGCTGTTTGTTTTCAGAGTGACGTCTTTCATCACTTGAATCAACTCAATTATGAGCTACAGGGCAGAGATCAAACAGTCACGCAACTTAAGGAGAAACCATGCATTTCAAAAAAGCTCACTTTTTTCTGCCGATCTATGTCCTGGACAAATGCTCAATTTCCCTACATTGCACACATCAGGTCAACAAATCACAGCGGTGATGACGGTTTCATAGACGCACTGAAAACCAACTTTGCCGATAGGTTTGATCATTTTAGTATCCCCGCAGAAGTGAGGAAATTTGTTAAGGACCCTTTCTGTGTGAATGTTGAGGAAGAGTTTGCATCAGAAGCAAAAGAGCTGGTAGTGTCAGATGAGGCGTCTTCACAACTTGAACTCAATGACATTCAGTCATCAGATGACCTGCGACAGTCATTACAGGTGGCCGGTTCTGAGATGTTTTGGACACATGAAGTCAGCGAGGAGAAATTCACTAATTCAAGGGGTCTCGCCATTTTTGTTCTCACAATGTTTGGCTCTACTTACACGTGCGAGTCATCATTCTCACACATAAATGCCATTAAAACGAGTAATCGTGCATCTCTCACATCCCAGCTCCCCCACCACTGTATGCGTGTTGCACTGACAACATATACACCTGATTTCGCTGCTCTTGCGAAATCTAAAAAAAATGAATTTGTATAATTAGAAGGCAGTTTTAATGTTTGTCAATTGTTGCGATGGCTGTTGTAGTTTAAATAGTGCTACTGAAATTATTTACTTTATCAAAAAATACCATAAAACAATTTTATATTCCATGTTATTATTTTTTTTGTTATGTGCATTAAAGTTTAACTTACCAGAAGGGCGTAAGTGATATTTTGGCAACTTTATAGCAGAGCCAAAACAAAAATATTACAATAGTTTGATCTGACTTTGTGTACTGATTTAAATTGGTTATTATACTAATTTGTACACTCGTGGATGACAGTACTTTTGCCAGTGTAGAAAGAGCTCACAAAAATGTCACTTATACCCTTCTGTTTCTCACCTCTCGTTATGTACAATGCACTGATGTTGTTATGCAGTTTCAAAACACAACATATGAACTTATTTGAATTTAGAAGAAGCCCACTTGTGCATCTTACAATGCACTGATGCTGTTGTTGTTGTGCAGTTTAAAATTACAACTTTGAACTTGTTTGAATGAAAAAAGCCTCCTTGAGCATCTTACAATGCACTAATTTTGTTATGCTTCAAAATACAACATTTAAATATGTTTGTAATAAAAAAAGCCTATTGTAAAATGCACTGATGTTGTTATGCAGTTTAAAAATACAACATATGAACATGTTTGAATGTAGAAAAAGCCTACTTGGGTGTCTTAAGGTGCAAAAATACAACATATGGGCTCCTATATTGCTGTTGTGTCACTCATATTGCAAGCCATCTCTCCGGCCCCTCATTTGGGATGATTTTCATGAACTGGCCCCCATGACAAACTAATTGAATAGCCCTGCCCTAGGGTCTGTATGTCACACACACTTCTTAATGAGAGGGAGCGTCCTTCAGGCATCTAGACAGTAATTGCTGAATACAGGGTCAGATTCTTGGTGTGACATCCATACCAGCGTGAGTAACAGATTTTGACCTACTACATTCATAAAACAGTTTCACATGCTCCTGTTGAATTCTCCACACGGCTGGAGCCCGAGCATAGAAAATAATAGGCATCAGAATTCTTGAATCCATTGTAGTTCTGTAAAGCTCAAGATGCTTTGGTGGCCATTTGGGTCATATTTTTGAGTTAAACTGCATTGATTCTTAAATGGGAATTTATTCTTTCTTGGTATGTTTGGAATATTTTTTTTTTGTATCAACATAAGTGTAACTTAGGCTTTTAGATGTTCAATGTAACTTTTTTTTCTTTTTCTGCCAATGTAGAAGTTGGTGGTGGTAGATGCACCAATATTGTTACTGTTCTCAGTTTGGTTTTAAGGTGTTGCTAGGCATTTCTGGGTGGTTGCTAGGTTATAGGTAAAGTTGTGGTCACATTTACTTCTATTCAGCTATTTTTCATTGGCGAAATCCAGTCATTTTAATAGGAATCCACACAATCGTAAATTATGTGTGAGGGTGAAAGATTTATCCACAGATTCAAATTGGTCATGTGTATTTGCCACATTGAAAAATAGAAATCTGCTTAGTTTGAAAGTGATTTTTATGTGGGCTGTCCTTACATCGCACACTGTTGACAATAGACAATGGGCTTTTTTTAACAAAAGTTTGTCAAAAGTAATGTGACCTAGAAGTCTTTATGATATTATCATCACTAGATGGCTTGTGTGCCTCTTTAAATATGTGTTTATGAGATTATGGTTTCCACCTGTTACATTATCTGAGGATCAAAAATGATCACATTTTGAAGTATCATTCAAGTTTGTATCAAAAGTGGGATGGTTACTTCACTCACTTGTATGCTCCAAGTCACTAACCCTAAGTATTATCAGTAGTTATAGTGATGATTTTCTTGCTAGTGGGTCATTGTCATTTTTTATTGCAAATTAATTGGAGATTCCAGACACATGTACTTTTTACCTTGGAAACAGGAAACATTACTCATGTCCTTCCCAGCAAGGAAGAAAACCAACAGAAGCAATAAGCTTTTCTAGTCACATTATTTAACTTATTACAAATAAGCAACTGTTTGCATAAAGTTTGCAAGTTTCTAATGAAGAGGCATTCTAATGAAAATCTGGTGTTTTTATGGTACTTGCTGACGAATGTTGAACTTCTGTCATATTGATCAGAATGGATTCATATATTCAGGTCTGAAGTGTCAGTCCTGACTGCAAACTGGTGGTTTATCCCTGACCTTGTGATCAGAATTACCTCTTTTGCACTGTAGTGGATCAGTACTCCTTAGTCATTTCGGCTATTCAGTGCACTGCAAGTAATGGAGACACATGGGAATTAAATAAAAAACAGACCAGAGAGTAAAACACCTAGATTAGGCCTCACATGAGAATATCTACTGTATTCTATTTTACTTCATATATGACATAAATGTATGGATATTCTGTCATAGTTGACCCAGAGGAGGTAGGGCTTTATCTTTTAAGAATAATGAAGACTAATTGTTGGCATCGTAGGGGTTAAACAAATTTCCCTCAAGAGTTTTATCACTCTTTTGCAGTGCCTGTGTTTGTGTGAGTTTTAGCAGTACAAGAGATTACAAACCCTTGAATCACGTCAGTCCAAAGTCAGCATTCAGCAGGATGTCTGTGGTAGATGACCAATGATCAATGAGGGGGAACTACGTTTGTTTTCTGGGAAGGAAAAAATTGTATAATTAGACTCAACATGAACTTCAGCAGGTGCGTACAATCCTGAAATTGAACAAAAATCCCTGAAATGGTTTTGTGACTAATCCTGGAAGATCTCATGGAGGAATATGAATTTCCCCAGACTCAACTTTATTGGGTTTTAATTGTGTAATTTCTATAGTCAGTGAGCTTTAATGTAGTTTTCATGGACTCAAGAATGATTGTTTTGGCAAAAACCCTTAAGTTGCTTCCTCGTTCTTTGGAAATGGATATTCTAAGTACTTCAGATCAGTGTTTTGATTTCTAGATTTTTTGAAGCATCGATACATGCATGAAACCAGAGAATTAGAGAATCTGCGGCGCTTAAAAGTTCCACCAAAGTTTTTGATGAAATCGGAGAACTCTCAGACCCTCCATAGACAGCAATGCAACTGAAATGTTCCCAGGTCCAGAAACGTACATCGGTAAAACATTCCATGTGACATCAGTGGCTCAACTTCAGTTTTGCGATGCTACGAGAATACGTTTTTTTTTTTGGCTCAAAGAAAACCAAAAAACAACCTCTCCTCAACAACCACCAGTGTGCAGCATCCACTTGGATGATACAAGACCATGATTGACAAGGGCCAGTGGTGGGAATTTGGCCAGGACACCCGGGTTACACCCCTACTCTTTACGAGAAGTGCCATGGGATTTTTAATGACCACAGAGAGTCAGGACCTCGGATGGTGCTTTTTTTACAGTATAGTGTCCCCATCACTATACTCGGGCGTTAGGACCCACACAGACCACAGGGTGAGCACCCCCTGCTGGTCTCACTAACACCTCTTCCAGCAGTAACCTAGTTTTCTCAGGAGGTCTCCCATCCAGATACTGACCCGCTCAACCCTGCTTAGCTTCAGTGGGCAACCGGTCTTGGGCTGCAGGGTGATATGGCTGCCGGTATGGAGAGTCTGAGAGCCCTCCGATTTAATCCAAAATATCTGAATTTGTGTTGCGAAGTTAAACGAAGGTCTTACGGGTTTGAAATGACATGAGGGTGAGTAATTAATGACAGAGTTTTCATTTTGGGGTGAACTAACCCTTTAAGTGTGGTTTGCATGGACTCAATAATGATTGTTTTTGGAGGGGAAAAAATCCTGACATTTAGGACATGTATTCTAGATTTTTGTACGTGAAACTAGAGAATTCGAGAATAAAAATCTTTGTGGAGATCAAAGTACTACTAAAAAACAATGTAAACCACTTTTTAAGAGTGTATACCTGTTTTATTGGTTAAGTGAACCTTGTTCCAAATTTTAGATTTACACGTTGATATGAAAGGTTAGTTTGATTAAAATGCATGGCTCTATTTGTTTGGAAGTGTTTTTTTTCTAAAGAGGGAGAAATTCCTGGATGGAAACAGGCAATAGCAGAGGAGATCCCCGTCCTGCCTGCCTTATTTGGTTCTCTGGATTTCTGGTCTTGAGTAATGTCCTCTGCTGCCCGACTCCAATCTCTCTAACCCCTCAGAAAATCAACACAAATATCCAGATAGTTGTGTATTTGCTGCTGCCATGACAATGGGATCCCATAGCCTGCGCTCTCCTGCGTTTGTATATACAGTACCTGCTATGTTCAACTGCATAAACAGGAATTGATTACAATGATGTTTTCTGCTTGGAAACAGATGTTTCCAAAACATGAGGATCTGTGCACCGTACACCCACCATCCGACCCTAAAAGTGTAATTTGGGACTGTATACCACAGCAAATTTAGTCTATCCTGAAATCAAAGATCACCTAATTCACATCCAGATTGAATAAAACCTTTGGCTGCACCAAAGTTTACATTGTATTTGTCCTAAATGCCGTGCAAGATTAGGGTTACGTAGTCAAAAGTCACAGTACATTGAAGAGTATGTCGAAGGTACAGCATACTGTTTCTGTTGTGTTTTTGAAGTATGCATTTGTGTGAATATTTAGTGATAGACTGAAATAATGGCTGAGATTTGCCTACTTTTATATTATTGACATGTTTATTTAAATAAGACTGAATTAAAAGAGAAGTAATAATGAATTGTATCTTGATGCAAATACATAAACTACAATCTATCTTGTTAATACACAATATTTTGTCATTACATAATGAAAAGTACTCTACCAATCAAAATATTTAGATTTTTTTAGTTTGTTTTTGAAAGTCTCTTCTACTCACCAAGGCTGCATTTATTTGATACAAAATATATTAAAAACAGTAATATTGTGAAATAGTACTGCCAATTAAAAAATATTTTTATTTTAATCAAATATAATTTATTCCTGTGATCAAAGCTGAATTTTCCGCATCATTACTCCAGTCTTCAGTGTCACATGATTTTTCAGAAATCATATGCTGATTTTATTCTCAAGAAACATTACTTATTATTATCAGTATTGCTGATAAAATTTTATTTTCAGGATTCTTATAGAAAGTTCAAAAGAGCAGCATTTATGCATGTATTAATGCATCCTTCCTGAATAAAAGTACTATTTATTAACCCACAACTTATTTTAACAGTAGTGTACTTTAACATCACCTGCAAAGAACATACTATACGTAGAATTAGTATTGGATTTGGAATGCAGCCGTATTTTTAAGTTTTAGCCAGAATGAAGCAATCTGTACTTGTCTCAACAGGAGATGTACTTCATCTGCCTGTAGTTTGTCCCGTGAGCGTGAGCTAGCATACTGCTGCGGTCTTGGTCTGATGTAGTTCTTTGTGCAGTAATGTGTGTTGTGCTGAATGGCGTGCTTTCTGTTGCGTGCTGTAGAGCAGTGTCTTGTTTTCAATGGTGAGTAGTGTGTTGTGTGTCATAGTGAGCTGTGAAGTGTGTTGTGCTGAATAGTGAGCAGACGCAAACAACAGCCGTGGCCCTTCACTCCCCCTTTAAGAGCTTGTCACCATTACCACCGGCAACAATATGGGCTCTGGAGTGCGGTTAAGACGGCCGGACGAAACCGGAGAATAAGGAGGAAGGATGAAGAGGAGCTATAGGCCTTGAGACCTGTCTATATCTGGGGAGGGAGACAGAGGAGTAATACAGAGGGACAGTGACGGACGAAAGGGTGAGAGGGAGCGAGTAGAGCTGAAGTCTCAGGGCTTATGGGGTGGTGTAAATGTCACCGAGGGTTTTCTTTCAGCGCCTAACACTCATATCTGCTCTTGAGAGAGATGGGAGTGTGTGTGTGTGTGTGTGTGTGTGTGTGTGTGGCAGTGTCAACACCAGTAACTGTTGATGGATAGATCTGCCTGGCTATATCCCAGTTCGTATGCTATCTGTCCTAAATAGTATGCAACATTATAATTGTAAATGCATTGATTCTTTTTCATGCTGTTTAGAATAATATGGAAGACATTTGTGATACTTTTTCAATTGTATTAGTATTTTTTACCTGTGTAAAATGGGTTCAGTAGGTTCAGTGTATGAACCTAAAAGTTCATTATGAATTTTAAGCAAATGCTGTTAGATATGTGCAAATATATTATGTACATGCAAATGCAAACAATACAAATGTACCAGATTATATCTATCTATTTTTTTTCTGTTTGATAAGCAGTTAAATGTGTTTGTTTCCACAGAGAAAAAGGACAAAGTGTAAGCTTTTAATAAGTCTAAGAATAAAATGATACATTTTGCCTACTCAACATGTTAAAGCAAAACTTTTTCTGCTGTTTTGTTTGGACTTGCACTTAACCTTTTCACAGGCATTTGTTTAGACAGATATCATGATGTATCATCATAGGATTTTCTAGAAATATATTGATTATCGCAGAATCGCTGTATGGGGATATTATCGTTATCGTGAGCCATGTATCGTGATTATATCGTACCGTGAGCCATGTATCGTGATTGTATCGTGAGGTACCCTGCAATTCCCACCCCTATTAATGCTTAACTTTTTTGTGAAAACAGTGATTTATTTCTTTAGGGAGCTCAAAAGAACAGCATTTATTTGAAATTATGTGTCTTACTGACACATTGAGGAATTTTACACTTGCTTGCTCAATGAAAATATTCAGTTCTTTAGAAAAAAAGCTTTTCAAATCAATCAAATCAAATCACTTTTATTGTCACAATCACCACAGCAACGTGTGCCTTGGTGAGTGAAATTCTTGAGAGCGTGCTCCAGACAGTGCAGAAACAATTTACATATGACAGTACATATTTACAGACCGTACAGAAGACAATGTGCAGAATACACATACATATACTCAGTACACACAGTGTACTATTTAAGACATACTTACAGTTATCAATACACGTTATGCACCGTATGTACACAATTACATTATGTACACATATATACACACAATAGTATGCGAAAAAAAGGTGCAACAGATTATACATAGTGTACAGTTTCACAGTAGGGGTACCAGTAAGTACATACTTACAAATACATTGTAAAAAGTAGTATGTAATTTGGTATACAGCCTTAATTTGATCTGAAAATCTGTACTTAATCGTTTTTGTTTGTTCTCTATTAATTTTTTTATGTTTTAGGATAGTTCTCCCAAAAATGAAATGCCCCCATTATTTACTCACACCATCAAGTCAAGATTGTATATTACATTTTTCTTTCAGATGAATTCAGTTGGAGTTATGTAAAAAAAAAGTCCTGGCTTTTCCAAGCTTACAATGCCAGTGAAGGGTGGTCGAGATGTTGAAGCCCAAAGAAAATGCATTCATCCATCATAAAAAGTACTCCACACAGCTCTGTGGGGTTAATAAATTGCCTTCTGATGTAAATCGATGCATTTGTGTTAAAAAATATTCATATCTAAAGCTTTATAAACCGTAGTCTCAAGCTTCTTCTATATGTCGTATGCGTGTTTACGAGAGAGTTTGCGTTCCAGCGGATGACTTAGACATAGCGTAAGCTCAGAGGAGAAGAGAATGCAAAACACTGTCAGATTAGAGTACAAACCGGAAAAATGTCGGAGGATTTCGATATAAGCCAAGAAGAGACTTGTTTGCCTTTGCTGTAAACAAAACTTGGTTCTCACGAGACTAGCATATTCTCACCATCCGCTGGAACGCCACTTTCTCATGTGCGCATACAACTGTTTACAGAAGCTAGAGATTACTGCTTTTAAAATCATTTAAATATGGATATTTTAGAAATGATGATTCGGTGTAAAGAAACATCGAGTAAACATGTATTATCAGCAAATGTGAGCAGATCATTAAAGGAGATTTGACGAGCGTTGCCCAGATCAGCTGTACTACATGCAAACAGCAACAAGTATACTAATGTTACATAGACCTTTCTTGTCAGCGCGTTATTTGAGCGGACTCTGCTTTTCCGGTGAGTATAAGCGGTAACGGAGCAGAATGATAGAGCGGAGCGTCACGCGGCGCAGTGATGACGGCGGAGGGAGAGGGCAAACCTGGGCACTGCTGGGTGGTGCGGCCCGGTGCAGCGCATATTCTCGGCTGCCGAAAATTCAGTGTATCCCTAGTAAATGGACAAAACGATTCTTCGAGGCACATAATTTGCCTCTGATTTTTTGTATTCGAGTTACTCGAGTAACTCGAGGAATCGTTTCAGCCCTAATCCCTTTTGATTAAATAGAAAGTAAAAAAAAAAACAGCATTTGATTGAAATAATAATCTTTAGTAGCATAATGATTGCTTACACCATAACTTATAATCAATTTAATGCATTCCTGCTGATGAAATACTTATTTTGAACAGTAGCATAAGATAATATATTTTATTTAGACATTTAAAAAAAATAGCTCCACTCGCTGCACTGTAGTTGACCTACAGTACTACTACAGTCTACTGGGCAGTCGTGGCCTAATGGATAGAGCGTTGGACTTGAAACCTGAGGTAACCCAAGGTTGTGGGTTCGAATCCCGGCTCCGGCAGGAGTCGGCTGCCCATGGGTTAAATGCAGAGAATACATTTCACTCCTCATTATACTCTGTATAATTGTGTATGTGACAAATAAAGCTCATCTGGGTTCATTTGTATTTGTTGTATCCATTTCAAATTAGCTTCCTAAACCCTGATATTTACTGCATACTGCAAAAAACAGTATGAATAATATGCCACTCAGAATAATATGCAGCGGTTTTATCTTATTCCAAACATCTCTTCTCTCTCTGACCCCCCACACTGTCCATTCCCCTTCATCTTCTCCTTGAGAGCAGGCAAATACAGGGCAGGATAAAGCCCAGGCCTCTGGCAAAGACCCAACAGAGAGAGCGGAATTTCAGCCGTGGAATTCACAAGAGCCT
>QVTF01006074.1:177500-199604 GCA_003573665.1 Oxygymnocypris stewartii | reverse complement strand
TATACACTCACTCGCACACTATAAAACACTTACCGAATTTTTGATCTGCCGCGGAGGCGAAACCGGCCCGAAGCGCGAAGATGGTGAGAAACAGGTGAAACGATTCCATCCTTCCTATCACGCGTCCATCTCCACTTGTTATTAATCCATTCCAGCGGTGGGTTTCCTTCACTGCGCGAGGTCTGAGGTGATGGGGATGGATGGAGACGGTGTGGAGAAAGAGGGAGAAATGGGAGAGAGAGTGAAAAAAGAGAGGAGACGTCAAGCGTACGCAAAACCTGAAAGCGCGCACCGCAGTCCGCGCGACTCGCGAATCAGCACTGAACAGCAACCCGCCTCTGACGTCACGGACACACGCGCACACAAGTGGAGACTTACAAAAAATTAACATTATTTTCCGTTAATCATGGTTAAATAACATATACCCTACACATGCAAAAACGGCTATATACGTTTTAATTGATCTCATACAGCTTTTGAACTTTTTTGACGGATAAAACGTAGGCCTATAATTTTTCATGATTGTTTTTTGCATAATTTAGTACACACTCACAAATCTATCTATATTTATTATAGTTAATTAAATCTAAGACCATATAATATTTTTTTGTGAAATAAAATTAACTTAAATATTGCAGAGGTAACGTTTTATTTAGTCTAACCACATACTAAACAAATAAATAAAATCCACTAGAGACATATTTGAAAAAGAAAAGCTCACAATTAATCAAATGTTATAATTGATATTTGATATTAACGTGTCATTTCTGATCAACTATTACAAGGCCAGCTGCTTCAAAAATGAAACATATCTGACAGCATTCGTGTTTACAATGTGACATCAACACAAATAATTATTCCTTCCCCCATTCAAACTATTTACTGGTGTAGAATAAAATGTTTAATGAAAAGAAAACACTGGACATCATCAAATACAGAAACTTTATAATGTAATATCTGATGACAAATATCCTCCAAGGTAAGTATATTGTTGGTCATAAGGCACATTAAACATACATAAGGCAAGCTCAGCACAGAGAGTTGCTCTGACTGCATATGTTTGCTTTTTGTGATAAGTATTAATCATAATAATAAACATCATAATATAATATTCACAATATTATTTTTTTACAATAAAACATTCTTGCTGACAGGAATAAAATCAAAACAGTTTGAGGTTTGACCATCTGCATATCATAAGCTCAGCTCAGTGACACTGCAGCAGATGAAACCACAACCTTCGCTTAACATCAGACTACGCTCAAGACATTTCCTATAACTCAGAGATGCAGATGACTGAGGAAGCACAGCTGGGATGCAGCGGGTGAGAGGTGGCCAGGTGTTTTCGAAGGAGTGAACATGTGACTGAGTGCTACAGGAAGGCCAAACAACATATAGAGATATGGCAGCATTAGATATCCAGGGTCATGTGACGCTGCAGCTGCACATGCATGTTTAAGCACTGACAGCCAGTGCTGTGATGGTGGATGCTGAACCACACCAGAGAACACATAACACGTAATATATATATATGAACACTTCGGCATGTAAAACATTTAGGTGCATATTTGGTTTAATCACACACTTTATAGTGAGTCGAGTACTTCTTTGGTAAATTTGTCTCCTAAAAGGAGCATCTGTAGGCATTAACAGAGATTATAATATATAACACTTTCAAAGAGTTCAGTGCTTGTTTAACAAGAACTCTTAGGTTTAATATTTTGCAAACTTTTTCAAATACTATAATTAATTTTTAAGATTTATTTGTATATATTTACAGTCTGAGCTATATATTATATAATCTCTCCATCATTAAAGTGTAAATGGCAGATTTTGTTAGAGTTTGCCGCTCTTGGATTAGAAGTCTTAATGTGTAAACAACTAATCAATCCAACAGTTGCCGCTGAACCGTATCCCTTTTTAACTTTAAAAAACATTTTCATTCTCTCTTTCACTCTTGCTTTGTCAGTGCACATTACATCAATAGCGTTTTTTCTTCTTTCACACTGTAAATCTATTAAAACGGATAAAAGCTGAAGATCCAACATGTAAAAATTTTGCCCAGGGCTAAAACACATAAATATTGCCCAGGGCTTAAATATGGCTGATGTTTGGAGTCTTGCGTAGGGATTTGTAGTTTTTTTATACAGTATGTGTAGGCAGAAAGAGTTTGCTTCCTTTGATTAAGGGGATTGTCGCTTCAGCCCATCCACTGAAAGCTCATACCTGCCAAACACACAAAGACAAACACATTCATATACACATATCTGATACCATATTTACACACTTTTGGCGAAATATTAATGAAAATCGTTTTTTTTTTTCTGTGCCATTTTCATAAATAACAGGCAAGAAATGTCTGGGTCATATTTTACAAAATTTATGTATATACTTTGCATAAAGAAAATGTGGCTTATAAATCTCATTACTTAAACTTAAACAAACATACTAATATTATTTAACCTTCAGAAGCATGATTTATTGAATCAGAAAGAAATTATTTTTTACTTTAAAACAACAAATCTACAATAAAATTATTATTATAATCATATTTTTCTTCTCCAAATGATGCACTTTGAGAGAGATTTTTAAATAGGGCACACTGTATATCAAGTTCAACTGTAAATAACCACTGTAAAGTACATTTTATGCATACAGTAATTGCAGTAATGGGAATATTCAGAATAATCGATATCATCATATTCATATTAAAGGCTTCAAAATGATATAAATGTTTTACCATTGCGTTGAGCTCTTTGATATATCCTCAGAGGTCAAGTCAACTAACACCTGGGAGAAACACACATCATTTATATATATGAATAATTTGTTTATGAGAGCCAAAAAATAATAATAATAATATTCTATAAGTTAGGATTTAGAACAATGATATTAAGGATATTGTGAATGTCAAACTGAATGTTTTTTATCTTATGAACAAGATTTAAGAAGTTATTTATGTTGTAAATGGTGTGAGGACTGTTATTTATGATGTCAGGGATGTCACCTTTCCCAGCAGCCCTCTGTGTTTTGACAGAATTCCTCCTCCATTCTTCACGGCCACATCTAGTGTTCTTCTGTGCAACTCCACAAGTGACACGCTGAATTCAAACCTACACAAACAAGTGCACGCAACACACAAACACTTTATTTAAAAACACAAATACAAGTATTTTTATTCAATGCAAATCTAGAAGACTTAAAGAGACTGGAAGAGGAAAAAGAAACTGACGTTTGATCATAGATTGGATTGACTGTTTTCTTCATCGTGTTTGTTTTTCTGCGTCCGGAGCGTCGTTTATCAGGCAGCAAATACAAACGGACGTATGGATCAGAACCATTTTCAGTAGAAGAGATCAGATTCCTGCCAACACAAAAATATGAAGCCTTTGATATTAAAAATATATTTCAGAAGCACTCAAATACATCAGAAGGATCAATAGTCATATGCATTTTACCTGCAGCTGTGTACCACGATAATTAGTTTGTTTCTTTGGGGACTGTGTCTGATGGTTAACTGAACTTCACCCAATGGAGCGAATCCAGGTGAGGCTCCGCTGTAAAAGTAGATTTTTTTAAATGTTGCAGTGTTGGAATCTCAACAAACCATGAGAGAAACTTCAAAATAAGTTAAAAATGTTCAAACATACTTCTGTAACTGTTGTATTGTCCTCTGGAGGTCCTGTGCGGTGCTGGTGTTCGAGATGTCAGATGCTATGCTGGGTGTCGGCTCTTTGCTGTTTAGGTGTAGCGCAGAGCCAGAGACGGCCAGGTTAGACATGCTCCGCCCTGATTTGGCCAGAGGGGTAGGTGAGTCCTCTAATGGCCTGCTGTCTATTAGGGGCTCCACCCGCCAGGAGGGTGCTGGGGTGGGTTGGCTTCTGGGTGCTGGGGTCGGCTGCTGGGTTTTGGATGCTGGGGTGGGCTCTGAAACATTGGGCTGCTGAGGAGAGGGGTTGAGGGTCGTGCTGGAACTGGGGCGACGGAATTGAACTGAGGACGGCTGATCTGATCCTGCCAACTTATCCAAAGAGAGGATCTAAAATACACAGACAGATATTCATTGGTTACAGATTTGTTGTGTGTATTTTCAGCAAAAGTGACACTTCCTGCTGAGATGGGCCCTCTATATAGGGCAAAGTTCAGTTGTTTCTTTGCCAGTTTATTGCCAGTTTAACCTGCTCACTGAGGCCATTTTTTATTGAAGCTGCTTTGAAAATATATATTTCTAAAAGCATAAAATTAAGAAATGTATTTTTGGTTATGGTTAATTGTTTAATTATTGCTGTGCCCACTTCCAGTTTAGTTTTTTTCTTATTTAGTGGGCATATTCCTTTTTTTGTTATATTTATATTAATTTAAGTTTTAATTTAAGGTGTGATAGTTGAGGAATCTACAGAACATTGATAGAGCTAATTACATGTAATGATTAAGATTATTGAATTGCAAAACCCGCTAGGTAATATTTAAAATACTGTACTTTTAATTTGTACTTAAATTGTGAAATGTTTTTGACTCCAATACAAAGAGTAATTTAGATATTTAGCTTGATGAAAGACACTTTAGTTTGGGGTCCAATTCTCACTATTAACTAGTACTTTTAACTCAAAATCTAAATATGCTGCTTAATAATAGTTAGTAAGGTAGTTTGGTTAGGTATGGGTAGGATTAAGGGATCTAAAATATGGTCATGCAAAATCAGGCATTAATATGTACTATTAAATATGCTAGTAATATGCATGGTTAGCAACTAGTTCATAGTGAGAATTGGCCACTAAATTGTTACCGTTTATTTTAATTTAATTTCAGTTAGTGCTTCAACCACTGTTTTTAGTTTTGTTTCTATTAGTTTTCCTTTACTTTCCATAAATTATTTAATATCAGTTAACACAAATGAGTGTGTGAGATGTTTGTGTGAGTGTGTGTTACCCTAAGTGCTATCTTCATCTTAAGCGAAGAGCCGGGTCCTGAGTTCTTGAGTAGGAATCGTTGACTGACAGTCATCTGATCCTCCAGCAGCAGCTTTGACAGAGGAAGAGAAAACGTCCCTAGGGAACACTCGTGCTTCTCATCCTTTACCTGCACACACACAAAACATCAGACTGTGACTCGAATGAGACACACCACTGTGTTGTAAACACTGCAACTTCCATACTATATATATATACACACTTTCCATGAATAGGCAACTAAACCTTGATTTATATGATTTAGTAATTTTCCAGAAATAAATAAATACACAAAAATACATTTAAAAAGAGAACAGAGCAAAAAAATAAAATGTAGCAAAATGGATAGCAGGGCAACAAATCCAGTCTAAATACATCATTTAGAAGGAAATAGCTAGTATGATACCAAAGTTGGGGTTGTAATTATTGTTAAACTTTCCTACAATATCAATAACAGTATTTGCTGTCCCTTGCAGTGTTCAAAACCTTCGCCTTCCAGGGACCAGCCCAAATGTTTAACCATTAAGCCACAAAACCCCTGTGCCTGCGAGTGCATGTTTGTGCTTTACCTCCACTTCAAGTTCTTGACACTTTGGATTGTGGATCAGGAATGTGAAGGCCTCCTCCCAAAGAGGCTCGTTGGTTTTATATCTGGTCTGTGACGAGAAAAGAATGTAAAACATTTAACCATTTAGCAACAGTTTAAACACAAAGGTTCTGAAATGGAATTATTTAAAATTCACAGTAAAGTCTGACTTAAGCAAACTTGCAACATTTTGCAGTGAAATACTGTTATACAAAGACAGCTAAACAACTAATAAGTGTAATGAATTTATATGTATTCATCTCTTTTCATGCAAAGTCATTTCAAAGAGCCTCACACTATTTAAATTTGCACCTATAAGAATAACACAATATGTTATGCACATCTAAATTTAAAGACAAATGACTTGTGTGCATCAGTGTGTTTACCTTGCTCTCAAAGGATTTGTGTCCCACAGTAAACTGGACGAATGGACTGGGCACACTGGTGACCTTTTTACTAGACTATAGAACATAAAAATAGTTATTAATGCTTCCATATTAAACACATACAAATAACAATATGCACAAATAACATTATCAACCTTAGCCACACTCTTACTAAAGCAAATAACAACAGGATTTAAATCGAACAGTAATAGAGTCATAATAATCTACAGTAGTATATTTGCACACTAATGACTTGAAATTATTTTTAGTAACCATATGATATCTACTCCATCTAAATCTGCAATGACTATGAACCACACCTGGCATGCTGTCCATTACCACAGACACTTACTGTACATGTAAAGCTGAGCAGGCAACACTAAATAAATGTTGAATCTATGTGATTACCATAAGTATAACAGTAACAATTAAAAATTTCATATGTTTACCAACATCTTTTGTTCACATTCACACTCTTGTTATGGACCACAGGGAGCTGTTTTCTATACAGTTTATACACATACAAACATATGTCCTATTTACTTGAATGGGAAAAGTCCAAAATCTACAAAACTGATATTCAAGATTATGATTTAATAACATTTTCGAATTAGCACTGTAATCAAATTAAATGCTACTGTAAATTCTGCTTCTTTGGTTCAAATCACAATATATTAGGCTGGTCCAGTTAATGCACGTTCACATTTAAACAAAGAAGCCATTTTACTGAGCAATACATGCTAAAACTAAATTCTTGACCCTGATAATAGACAGCATGCCATTAGTCCTGATGTGGTAAACATTACATTTGCAAATATTCCATTAGAAAGAAAGTTGAAATATTGTATTTATTCCATTAAATGAAAACAACAGTAGTCACTTCCCCTTTTGAATGCCATGCACTATATTACTATCTGGACATAAAACCTAAAAACTTGTTCAATCCAAGCAAGGTCTTATATGTTGCATTTCTGTAGGACGCTTGTGTATGATCTTGATTCATATATTGCTTGATTTAAATGCAATCGATTCAGAATTGGGAACATGGGATTGGAAAGCTGGCTGAGCTTTACATAAGAGAAATAGTCTCTGTGGCATTCAGAGTCTGAATTCAGTGCGCTTCACAGTCGCAGGTCTGCATGCGGTTAATCAAAGCACACACGGTACCTGCTGCAGGAGGATCTTAAATCGACAAACAACTTGCTTTCTACATCATTATGTATGTGTGTAAATTATGAGAAAACTGGTTGTGTTACCTTTATCGCTTTATTGACTGTACCCTTCTTCAGACCTGCATTGTTGAATTCTAAAGGATTGCGCTTATTTTTCCAAGCAGAAAAGGATGAGACACACGCGCACACACACACACAAACAAATACAAATACAGGCAGGATTATTAGGAGGATGGCATGCAGAGTTAAATTTATAATAAATTGCACAAAAACACAGACATCCTGGAGAGCTCACTCAATCACACACAACAAAATGGATGATTACGGAATTAATGCATGGTTAAATTGATGAAAATGAGAAAAGATGATGCCTCATTGTATTTTATCCGTATGATTGTTCAAATGATGAACAAATGATGAGCCCTAGCCGAACACATCAGCGTATTTTTATTAATTTGCATTTGATTAGTCATGCCTGAAAACTGGGCACATGAGAGGACACAATTCAGGTGTCAAGAAAAGTGATGAAGAAAGAATGATTGAAAGTAACATGAATGAGAAATATAGACAAGGCAATCCAAAGAGAATCAGTCCAACCCACACTTCACTGTAAATCAATCCGCAACAAATCTTGCAGAAACATGTCACACAATGTCGTGGGCACTGCAGGACAAAAGACTCCTGAATTAACTCAAACACTTTCAGTGACTGGTGAAAATGATCAAATGAGGCATGGGTTGATACAGCCACAGTTATACAACAGTTACAGTCAAACCAAATGTGCTGATATTTAATGAAACAGCCCTGGAGCTTTCTCACGCTTTGGATCAGCAACGTTTGCTTTCTGTTTGGAGACACACAGCAGTTGATTCTGTTTTTGTGTGGAACTTGTTGTGCAAAGAAAATCTAGACAGAGTAGCTTTCCAATATTATATCTTGAATATTAAGTTTAATCTGTGTGTAATGTATAATCTGTTGCTTTCGTGACATTGCTAAATCATGTATTTCATACAGTGAAGTGCAGAGTGAGACCCGCTTCATTCAACATGCTTTCAAAATTGACACTCTACTCTACTGCATTTTCCCTGAACCAGCTCTGATGCTCTATATTTAAATGCCCTCTTTAAAGGAAAGAGTGCACATTTACAGTGAAAAAACAACTGGACACACAAAAATGGCTGCATTAACACCTCTAATATAGACTATTTATATCTATGCAAAATGCAGGCAGGGCCTCGGTAAACACTAGCATGCTGACAGAACAAACAAATTCAAACAAAACAGTCCTCAGTGTTTGAACAGCATTACAGGAAGATTTGACATGCAAAAGGGAAGTTGAGATGTAACTATGAAACATTTGTAAATGAAATAACCAGTTGTTAATGCACCAAATGCAGGTCAAATGCAAGCAGACCAATCTAATGTAAATGCCAGCAGAGTGACTCACAAACATTGTCCTGTAGAGGGCAGAAGTGTTCTCACAGAACACCAGTCCGGCAGAGCGGCGCTCTCTCAGACACCCACTGCCCACGTGCCCCTCAAAAACACTCTTCACCCAGAGCGACAAGAAACCAGAGCGTGACAACAGAAAGAAACAGAGGATGAAAGGAGAAAAGGCAAGGCAAGTGTAGTAGTAGAAGTGATACCTGATGAAAGAGGGAAGGTGGAGCATGGAAAAATGAGGAAGAAAGAAAGAAGCTAGAGTGGGTGAGTAATTGTGTGTGTGTGTGTGTGTGTGTGTGTGTGTTAATGCTCACTGGCAGATTTTTGGCTGAGTCCAGATGCACCAACAGTAATGCTGATGACAGTCCATCATTGGCCTGCCCTTTACCTGCTTTAATGCTGCTTAAAACCTGAAAAGCAACACATTAAACATGAATCAGTGGCAGTGCCGGCTCTTTAAAAGGACTAAATGATGTCTTATTTTACATGGAATAATTATCACAAAAGGATTTTGTATTATTTTACAGAAATTGTTAATTTCTGAGTTTAAAAGTAGAAATGTGGAATTTGTATTTTTCCTATAGTTCTTTTATACATACTACGTTTGGAGTCAGTAGGATTATTATTATTTTTTTTTTAAGAAATTCATATTTTTATTCAACAAGGATTCATTAAATTGACCAACAATGATAGTTAAATACATTTATAACATACTAAATATTTATATTTCAAAGAAATACAGTTTATTTACATTTTCTGTTCATCTAAGAATCCTGAAGAAAATCAGTTTCCACTAAAATATAAAGCAGCACAACTGCTGTTTTTAACATTGATAACAATACATTTTTACTGAGCACCAAAGTAGCATATTATAATTATTTTTGAAGGATCATGTGACACTGAAGATTGGAGTAGTTATGCTGAAAATTCAACTTTGCCATCACATTAATAAATTACATCTTATTTCACAATATTTCAATTTTTACTGTATTATTGGTTTTACTGTATTTTTGATCAAATAAATACTGCCTTAGTGAGCACAAGAGACTTCTTTCTTACTGACCCTAAACTTTTAAAGGGCTCATATGATGCGATTTCAAGTTTTCCTTTCTCTTTGGAGTGTTACAAGCTGATTGTACATAGATAAGATCCCTGAAGTTGCAAAGACTTGGGTTGGGTATCGTTTGAATTTTATCGATTCCGATTCCCAGTTTCAATTCCAATGTGATTAAATAATGATATTAAACATTTATCATGTGTCTCTTTTTAGCAAACCATTTATTGGAGCTGAATATCATGAAAAATCAACAGGCTACATAAAAACTGGACTCTTTAAGAGCTGTTTGTGTGCAAAATAGAACTGCATGATTCTGGATAAATTGATTTTGTTTATTGTTTCCAATGGAAGTTGTGGTTCTCTCATGATTCTGAAGAAAAAAATATTAGAAAAAAATAAAATAAAACTCACATGTAATTTATGAATTACTCACTCAATATGTACTTGTTTCATTACTGGATGAATCCGCATCCTTGAACGAATCTCTTGTATGATTCAAAGACAAATACATTTTAACAGACACTTTTCACCCCCCACTGTCGTAACAATGTAATCGATACATCTTCATTTGAAGGATCAAATTACTTTCAAAAGGAAATGTACTCTATGTTAATCGCTACCGTACATATCAGAGTTTATATATGAACTATACACTTTTATAACAGTGCTTCTGTAATTTGAATGTTTGTAACACAGTAATAATGATACTGTGTGGTTGAAAAGACTGTGAAGCTGTTTCATTCATATACATGACAGCTGCTCTCTTTAGGTCAGCGGCAGCGCGAATGCAGGTTTAAATGTTTAAATCACACTGACTGATTTGATCATTGGCTGCATGGCAGTGGCGGAGCCAGGATGTTTTATAGGGGTGGCCAGGGAGGGGGCCAGCAACCAGCCTGGGGTGGTACAGAAATCTACATTATTTCTATATAAAAATGTGGTTGACTACTAGACTATTTTAGTGCTTAAAACACATAATTGCGATCTTTAATGGTCTATTAAATTAATGTAATGTTGGTGGTGACACCTCTCTTGCAACATGTTTAGCTATCACAGATATTATACTTAGCTTTTTTAGCTTCTGATGCAAATGCAGCCAAACTTTGGAGCACTTAGTTTAGCGAGCAAGGTCCTAGCAGATCGCTAGGTCACACCTGTCCTCACAGATGAAGAAAAAAAAAGCGCATAGGAATCGATAGGCAGAAATCAAAATTTTTATTTGACAACAAGTATCCGATTCCTGACCTTAAGTATCCGATTCTGGAATCGGAATCGATTTCGATTCGAGAGAGAGAGGGTCACAGCGCAGCGTCGTGTGTGTGTGTGTGTGTGTGTGTGTGTGTGAGAGAGGGAGACACGCGGTCACATCACAATCGCGGCTTGTGTACAAACACATACGAGCATCATTACTGTGTCTGTCACACGACTCTGTTCCTCTTTCGGGCTTAAACTGATGGTAAAACTAGGGACATTATTATTAACTGTCTTAACATTCATTTTGAAAGCTAAAGCTCACAATTATTGTAAGGGGCGTTGCATTTCCAACAACTGCTTGTGGTGTTCGGCCAATCACAATGCTCTGGGTCAGTTGGCCAATCAGAGCAGACTGTGCTTGTCGGAAGGAGGAGCTTTGTAGAAAATGAAGCGTTTGAGAGAGGAGGGGCATAGAGGACCTACAATAATGTGCAGTATTTGAAAAATAATGTTTTTTTTTACATTAAAGCATGCCAACATATTCTGTTACACCAAATACGGAAAATAATCATATTTAAAAAAAGCATCATATGACCCCTGTAAAGGGTAGTGTACATTTGTTATTTAATCAGTAAAATCTAAATCATTAACAGAAGTCATATCATATCACTTTGATGTGTTTATACGAGGTGTGTTATGTTACCTCATCGAGTTTATCAGGTGTAGGGAGAAGAGAAAGCCATTCAATCTTCAGGTGAAGCTTTCCTGTGGCAATATCATCAAGTACAAACCACTACACACACCCAAAGAAACACACACACACGCGCGCACACACACACACACACACACGCACGCACACGCACACACACACACATATAGGTGAAACAGGGAGTAGATTTATTATATGACAACTAATTTAAATTTGATTTAAAATATAATTTTAAATTATATTTTAATTTAAATACAAATAATGTAAATAAAAAAAAATAATTTTAAAACTTTATAATAATAATGCTTTATTAAAGGTATAGTTCACTCAAACATGAACATTCTGCTGTCATTTACTCATCCTATGATACCACATGCATAAATCAGGTCCCTGTCATTTTTTGGAAAAGAGGAGGCAGGACATTCTTTAAAAATCTACTATTCATGCTCCACAGGTTTGGAACATAAAGTAACAAAGGTTTGGAACACAAGGCTGAGTAAATGATGCTAGGCCAATTTTTGAGTGAACTAATAATTTAAGCAAATTTTCTATACAAGTTTGAGCTCATATAAAAATAAAGCTGGACAGATGTAAGGTTGTTTTTGTACCTCATCTACTTTCTGTTCCTTCTCTAGTTCATCTACGTTGATGGTAAGGCTAAAGAATACAGGAGGACAAAAATCAAATAATTAAAATAAATACACATCCACGCATAGATCTTTCAGGTGGAATTCTGAAGTATTATTGCTTGTAATTATTTAATGGTTGATTAGATTAATCACAGCCATTACCTTCCCAAAAAATCATCCTTATCATGGTCCTCGTCATAAAGCTCTATCTCCACATTTTGCCCTGCGTGATCGTACACAAATGCCTGAAACACACATAAACACCTTGGGTTGGTAAATATAAATCATGTCAGAGAGGGACCGATTCAATCACAAATTAGTCCCTTACCTCATAAACTTCGTTCCATTTAGGATTAACGTTCTCTTTGATGATTTTGGATCTGAAGAGCTGATTACCCATCTTGATGACGCCATACGGGTCTGATTTTCCTTTTATCAGGCCACCCAGAAACTTGTCCTTCCCTACCAGGTTCTCTGCCTCCAGAAAGTGAATCCGCAAAATACCCTACAACAAAAACACACATTATATAAATATTCTGTTTAAATGCATGTGTATGTGAAGTGTACAAGTGTGTCACCTTTGGCATGGGGAAGCGGAGTCTGGAAATCTGTGCATCATTTACAAGTGGAATAGTGATTTTGTTTGGCAGCACGAGAAAACTGTATATGATATCCTGAATAATGCCGTCACACAGACCACTGTGAAAGACAGAGAGAAAGAGAGATTGGCGATGATGTTAAATATTAGAACAAATCAGTCAAATGCTTCAAATTCAATCTATCCACCCATACGCAATTTGTTCCTAAAAAATATGTGATATTTTGAATGGCAAGACGCGTTCACAATCTGTACAGACCACTTTTATTATACTTTTTAGGTAAATTGAGTTTGATAGCTGCAGTTGTAGTCCATTGAGTAGAAAAAAAGCAACCTGAATATTCTTCTAAATAATAACAGTGTACAAAAAAGCTTGTTTTTTGGTTGAATGCCTATTCTTGGTATTTATCCTAAGATATGAAACAAACACTTTTCAATGCCTTTTAACACACATCACTTTGTTAAACACACATCTTCAGGCCCTTTTTTGCTTAAACCATGTGAAATTAAACATTTGGGATTGTTCTCAAGGTGGCCAGGGCCCACTAGAGGGCCTCAGCAAACTTCAAAAAATAATACAAGTTCATTTTAATATTATAATTGATATACTGAAATGTTTTATTTCAACTGAAATGCTAAAAATATACAATCAATATGAAAAAAAATATTTTTGAAACACTTCCCCTTTTTTGCCCACAGTTCCTGAAATTTCTGAAACCACAAAATGAATTGTGGTTAATTAATTCATGAACACTCCCAGTTTCTGTGACCAAAAAGCTGGAAAGCAAGTAGCTTTGTCTTAATTGCACCCGAAATATCAGAGAAAACATTTATTGGAAAGCCTTTGAATATTGTATTTAACTATGTGGGGCATTCAAATATAAAACATTCGAGAAAACCACTGGGATAAGGGGAAGAATTAGAGCACTATACTACTTCCTCCATCCTCCCTCAGCAGTTCTACAATAGCACAGTTTTCATTTAAGTACTGCAATTTGTAGTTGTTTATAGTCCCTTCACCCACACTATGTTAATGACTGTATCTATAGCATTATTTACCAATTATCTTGCATTTTGGTTTGAACATGTAACACATCAGGATTAATTAATTCATGTTTTCAGAGATCAAAGAATTCAGATTGCCTTCAGCACTGATGTCTAACCAGAAAAGTGCATGAAATGTGACTCTTCTGTGAGAGTGTGTGTATGAGAGAGAGAGAGAGAGAGAGAGAGAGAGAGAGAGAGAAATATATAACAAAGGACAAGATCTCGCCACGCCTAAACCACAACACCAGCTCCACCTATGATATGACTATAAAAGGAGAAAGAGGGAGAAAGAAAGAGAGAGACTCCTCTGGGAAAACATTAAACTCTTCTTTATACACACACTGATGTTAGGGAATAACAGGGAACACTTTAAGATAAAAAACACTATTAAGACCCCATCATTTTCCCACCATCACAAGTGAGTGTAAACGTGGATCGTCTGATGTGGTCTAACAGGAAGAGCAGCATTTCTGAAACTGAAGTGAGCGTGTATAATGTTTGTGTGAGAGACAGTTATTTGTGTCACCTCAAAATACAAAATAGGTCATGTGACAGCACGTGTGCATTTCAAAGGCTGGCTTATCCACTCGCCAGTTTTATGAAACTGGCATAATATGATTACATGATGTGTGATGGCTGAGACGTGTATCACTCACTTTATTCCAGGGATGTCCAACATATTTGTAAGACCTGTCCAGTTTATATCCAGAAACTGAGAGAGAGAGAAAAAACATGCAACAATATTTAATACATACAGGTTGTATATGTATATATCTGTATATATATACAGTAATTTTTTTAAGCCATGAATAAAACTAATAATAGCTGAGATGAATCACAAACTTTGTTTTTGTTTAAAAAAAAGAAGGTATTTGAAAATAGAAGAAAAGACAAAGGAACAAGAATGTGTTCATATTTTATGAAAGAAATAGAATCCCATAAGCACTGCAAATTATGCAATCTAATAACAAAATGACAAATTAACCAAAGATATTGATTTGTAGTCATTGGTTATAAGTAAAATTAAACATATTTGACGTTTACTGTTCAAAAGTAAGTTTAAGAACTTTCTCCCCTTGATCTATTTAATCAAATATACAGTAAAACAGTAATATTGTAAAATAATATTACAATGTAAACGTACTGTTTTCTATTTGAACATATTTAAAAATGTCATTTATTCTTATGATGGCAAAGCTGAATTGTCACGGTCAGCATCATTACTTCAGTCTTAAGTGTCACATGATCATTTAGAAATCATTCTATTATGCTGACTTGTTGCTCAATAAATATTTCTTCTTCTTCTTATTATTATCTTGTTATTGATAATTAACTTCTTATTAAAATCTTGTAATCTTTTTATTATCTTATTATGTTGAAAACAATAATACATATTTCTTCAGGAGTCTTTGATTAATTGAAAGCTCTTCAGATCAATATTTTGGATCAAGACATCCAGTTAACATGAATAGCTGAGAATGGATAAATGAATCAGACAAGTTTAAGAGGAATAGATTTAGATCTCATTTGAACACAGTTTCTGCAGAGCAGGTCAGAACAGTTTTCTGATTCTGAGAAATACTCCTAGTGAAGTTAAAAGGGTGTGGGTTATTATTAAAGAACAGGCCCGTTCTCATCATTCTTTATATTGTATGATTGTCTAATGCAATTAATGCCTGGTATGTACAATATTCAGACACAAAGACACAACGAAAGAATGTTCTTCTACATATGACACAGTGTGTGTGTATATGTGGTGGTTAACGTACAGGTTTCTTGAGGAAGAACACAGACAGTGCACCAATCAGTGGCATATCTCCTAGCAATGGCTCCATGATGACCCTCAACACACCATTAAGCTACAAATACAAACAACAAACAAATTAAAAGTAAGTGGATAAAATATAACCGTGAGAAATGCTGAATTCAAACTTGCTTGCATGAGCACTATAGCTCAATGTACGGTGGCCGAGAAGTGCAAAACCTAATCACAATTCTGAAATTAAAATAACAAATTACAAATGCAAATGCAAACCTAAACAATCAAAATAACAGTTCAGAAAACATTATAACAAGTCAGAAAACACAATGACAAATCCAAAAACAAAACAAGTCAGTAAACACAAAGACAAATCAAACAAACCAGAAGAGGTAGGTATAGTTTGAGACAGATCGTTAATTTTTATTGAAAATAAATGCCTTTAAGATGCAACACGAGATTTGAAAATGGAGAAAAAAAAGTTTGGCAAAAGGTGGCATTGAACCCGGGTCGATCGATGACAGGCGATTTACCATCTACGCCACTGGAGCTGATGTTACAGCTGTCTCTGTTGTTCTTCTTCTGGTTCTTCCTGTACACCTTGATTGACAGATGTCTCGTGCAGTCAGCGGTGACTAATCGATTCCCAAACCAATGGCGCTGTCTCAAACTATACCTACCTCTTCCGGTTTGTCTGATTTGTCATTGGGTTTTCTGACTTGTTATAATGTTTTCTGAATTGCTATTTTTTTTCTGAATTGTTATTTTGTTTTTTAGATTTGCATTTGCGTTTGTAATTTTGTTTTCAGAATCATGATTTGTTTTGCACTTCTTGGCCACTGTATCAATGAGTCGCAGCATACGCAGTAACTATTAGTCAAATTATTCTGACTTGCATAAAGGCCTAATGTACATACATAATATGTGCAGGTGACCGGAGTTTGAATCATGGGTCATTTCCCGATAGCATTACCTCTCATAATGTTTCCTGTAACATCTCCACTATCCTCTTCAGTTAAAGCCAAAAAGCTCATATACATAATTAAAACACTTCCGCTTGCAGACATGAGAACAGGCTAATATTAAATCTAATGCCTGACTATAAACTAAGAAAGCAAAGAAGCTCTGTTATTCAGCTCAAACTCATATCAAAGCTCCTGTGTGGTCACTCTGATTGTTATCATGGTTATGGGGCCATACTCAAATGTAAACAGCTTATGTAAACTACACACAAACATGCATCTGTCACACACTCTTACCTGTATGCTCTTGATTCCTGCACGGCAATAGTATTTCTTAATATCCACATCAATTTCAGTGTTTCCGACAAAACTAGACAAATACAATAGCACACAAACAGACTTTCAATATCTCAACTCCAGTAATGAGTCTCAGTGGTAAACGTTATCTGTGTGTATTTTACCTGATCTGTAGATCCATAATAATCTGTCGTTTATCTACATTCTCTGTATAAACTTTCACTCCATCCACCCTGAGAGGCTGCAGACAGATGAAAAATCAATATACTGTGAGTATAAGAGTAAACAAATGTGTGTGATGGTTTACTAAGTTTTAATTTGAGGACAAATGTCTTTAGAAGTGAGTTAAATATGATTAAACCTTCCTTTGCATTTGCTCTCAAAGGTAAAAGGGATCTAGAATATTATGTTTTTATTAGCATTTTTAAATACCAAAGATTTACTTTTAGGGGTAGATTTAGGGTTTAGATTGTTTTAGATTGCGTTTGGTCTCGTACTGTATTGCGTCTCTTTTTCAGTGTCTGCGCTTGTTTGGCCATTTGTTGTGATAAACAGGAAAGTGTGTTCTGCTGAATTCAAATAGTGATTTGTTAGACGGGTTTAAAAAAGGTTAATATACCACGGCAGCCGTCGTGTGAAGCCCTCCTCGTGTGCAGACCAAAGAGTGTAAAGACCATCGACTCTACCGTGTGACTCCACTGGGCAGGGACACCTGCCCGGGCAAGGGATATAAGTATCGCTTTTTATTTATCCTCTTTCCTACTACTCGTTTCACTTCTGTTTTAGTTTTTATAACCAATTCTTACTATATAAAAAGAAGCATACTTAGGCCTTTAGTGTCATGTTAGAAATCATTACTTTACTCATACCTTTTCTTGATTTAATATTGTGACTTGTTTTTAGCTTTATTTTTTATTTTCAATTTTAATGTTTAGTTTTGAAACGTTGTTGTATGCATTTGTCATATTGTCATGTTAATTTTAGTTACTTTGTCTTATTTGTAAGTCGCTTTGGATAAAAGCGTCTGTTAAATGACTAAAAGTAAAGTAAAGATTGACATGTTGCAATTATAAAAAAATCTAATTAAAATTAAATGTTTTATTAATAAATGCAGTCATTTGATTTGACATGAATTTAATTTTAATACATAAAGTTGTCTTTTTGGGTTGTTTTAGCGTTTGAGTTTGTTAGGTCTATGGTTTGCCCTCGTTTGGATGGCTATGTAAACATGTGCATGTACCTTGTCCCCCATGTCTATCTTGGAGAAGGTGAAAGTACTAAGGTGAGCATTGGCTCCCTGCACTGCTGGTTCAATGGTCTCTCTGAAGATTTTATCTACAAACTGACAAATATATGGCCACATCTGATGTACAGTCTGTTAAAAAAGAGAAAGAGAGAGAGAGAGAGTTAATACTCTTGAGGAGACATTTCTGGGTTAGCATAGATTCAGATCTATTTTTATAGAATCACCACAGCAGCACACACACATACCTTGTTGAGCCACTCCACTCTCTCCACATCTGGAAAATGAACCTGAAACACAAAACAGACTGAATTTTATTTTCATTGATATTTTAAACGCATTCATTAGTCACCAGCTGACAGTAACATCTCTCAAAATAATTCAACAAATCAATATTTTTACACTTCATCACAATAACACATTGATTCTTTAAATGCAGAGCATGTAGTGAAATGATGCATTGGTATAAACAGAAGTGTTACATTTCCACTTCTCTAACTCTTAAAATGAACTAGTTTATTCCCATTACTCATCATATCCATTGCTCATTACATGACCACATTATTATGACATAATGTGGCTGTTTAACTAGAATATTGTGTTACTCTGCTGAAGACCAGCAGACTAAAGGTGCTAAAAGTAACATAAGTATCGCTTTTTATTTATCCTCTTTCCTACTACTTGTTTCACTTCTCTTTTAGTTTTTATAACCAATTCTTACTATGTATAAAAGAAGTATACGTAGGCCTTTGTTTTTGGATCACATTTTAAGATATTTTAGATGAAAACCGGGAGGCTTGTGACTGTCCCATTGACTGCCAAGTAATTCTCACTGTCAAGGTCCAGAAAAATATGAAAAGCATCGCCAGGATAGTCCATCTGCCATCAGTGGTTCAATCTGAATTGTATAATGCGACGAGGCATCTCTTTGTACGCAAAGAAAATAAAAATAAGTGATTAATGACAACAATTTAATTTTGGGGTGGAGTAACCCTTTAATGCTATGCCACGTCCTATAGAAATTCAATGTGTAATTCAGGTAAAATTCTGTTTAAAAATACATTCTGATTTGAACTGTAGTGTTATAGTTTTCATCGCATCATGCTGCTCGCTCACAGTGTAGACAACATGCATTCGTGTAAACTCTGGTGAGATAAAAGGGCCTATGTGGAAAGTTGTAGCACAAAAGCATGTAAGTGAGAGATATGCCAGAAAAAAACAAATGGAAAATCCCTGACTTGTCCTTGGCTCCATTTCGTTCTTATATTTTCCTGAGGGAGAAAGCCAGCCTATGACTCAAAGCTGTGTTATTTCCTGATTATACGAGCAGAGAGCAGACAGCAGCTAATGTTAGCGAGCTAATTCCCATGGCCTGTCATAGAGCAGCCGACGCTGAGCTGATTCGATCTGATATTACAAACTCTGCATCTCTACATGTCTTATCTCTGACACAAACACATATCTCTGGCCTTCAAAGAGCTTAGAAAGCATTGTTAGGGGTCAAAGTCTCATTCACAGACACATTGTGAATGTATTTGTACTGTTATCCTGGATATTTTTGCCTTGTTTCTATAACATTGCACACTAGATTTGTACATTTGATCCATAAATACAGTATATGTGAATGTAAATGAATCAGAAACTTCCATGCAGTAATTCCAGTTTCAATAGCACAGTTCTGACACAACACAGGCAGCTAGTCTAAGCACGTAAACCTGATTCATGAGGACATGTTAACGCTCTGACAAAATGCAGTAATGTGTGTGTGATTTATCCGCATGGGCGTGAACGTGTGCATCTTTGTAAGATATAATCTGTTAGGCAATGTAATTTCCTAGGCAAGCAAACAACTGTATCATATACAAACAGAAACAAACACACGGGCACGTTCATTCTGAAAGTGACTAGCAACCAGGAAGAACTTCGTATAGATCTGACATCATCGAACCTCTAAATGAATCGACCAGAGGTGTAGATTGTATTGTGAACTCGATGAAGGACTGACAGTTTGAGCTGCTAAATGATTTTGTGAGGTATCACAGGCATGTCTGAGATGATTCATCACGACTGGTGAACAGGTCAAAGGGCATTTGCTGCTTCTTTTTTTTTAGCTGAGCAGAATGTATCAGACAGCCAGCATGTCAGACAGTCACTGTGTCAGATTCAAAGCCAGGAAGCTGATTGGATGGTATTATTTTTGTTGATTGGTGGAGCGGAAAGAGCACAAAACCGCTCTTACTGTAAGGATGCACTAATTAAATAATTAGCCAATTATGATGTTCATGTTATGACCAAAAAAAGGTTAAAATTAACATTTTAAACTATTTGTCTGAAAAAAACAAAACAAGCAATAGAAATATAACCATTAGTTATAAGTACTAGAGAAAAATCATAACATTTTAATGTAATAAATACAATTTTAATGTAATAATAATTAGTGTTATTAAAGTGTATTAAGTGTGTGCTGCTTGAATACAAAGGTCATCTAAATGTTAAAATAGATGGAAATGAGCATGCACAATTAAACATCCAATATTAAACCATACATATTTAAACAAATTAAAGTAATATTGGCAGACAACTAATACTTTACTGCTATATCATGTATCATGAAACTCGTAAGACTTGTATAACTGAATGATTAGAAAGACAGAGGAAGATCAGTTACAAGCAATATGAGGTTTAGTAAATGGCAGAATTTTTATTTATGGGTGAACTAAACCCAATAAAACAGCTCTATTTATTCATTTCTTGATCAATAAGCGTTTGTTTGGGTTTATGAATGGTGAAATAAACAAGCATCTCAGCTGAGAGAGAACAAACAGGCTGAAACCACAGCAATTGACAGACAGTGATGACAGGAAGACGAGATGAATGAGCCTGGCGATGGACAGATCCGCTGATATAAGTGAGTTGTAGTTATTCAGTCAAAGACAAATAACAAGACAAGGGGAGAGAGACATTCTGTCTTAAAGAACAAGGTGCCTCCTGAAAGAACAAGAGGATGGCTATGGGTGGAAATCAATGCAGAAGTTGAGTGCTTAAACCTCTACCCCTTAATAAAAAACTACTGGAGCGGAGCAAAGCAAGGAAAGAAATGGCCATATTTCTCAGCACCTCATACAGAAGAAGAGACAACAGAAGGACAAGCTAAACAAACACTCTCTTAAGGCCCTTGTGACTTTGTGACTAAGTTGCTTTGGATAAAAGCGTCTGCTAAATGATTAAATGTAAATGTAATCAGACAGTTAAACAAACATACTGTAATAAATCTATCAGTCTCACACACACACACACACACACACACACACACACACACACACACACACACACACACACACACACACACACACACACACACACACACAAAGTAAAGGCAGTTTTGCAACAGTCTGTTCCTGTGTGGCTCAGTGGTAGAGCATTGCGTCAGCAGCGCAAAAGGTTGTGGGTTCGATTCCCAGGGAACAAACATACTAATGAAAATGTATAACCTGAATGCAATTGTAAGTCGCTTTGGATAAAAGCGTCTGCTAAATGCATAAATGTAAATGTAATGTAAACGTCTGTTGGAGCTAGGGATGGGTACCGAAACTCGGTATTTAATCGGTCTCGGGGCTAAATTATAAAAGACCGGAGTATCGATAAGCTCTGACGTTAACGGTTCTGCTATCGGTACTGGAGAAATTAAGAAAACACACATACATTTATTATTGCTATATATATACACATTATCTTGCAAATTATATCCCGCCAGAGTCACCAGCTGTTTTTATATCCAATAATATTCAAACTCTTGTCTATGATGCATTTTTGCTATTCCTAATTCAGAAGCGCGATCGCTCACGCGGATGAGTTCAGCGGGAACATGAAAGCCCTGTTTATGCTAGAAGAGAGAACTAATCATTAAAACATGCTTACACTTTAGGCCTGTGGCTGTTATATTAAACTGAGTTTATTTAATGTTTTTTTTAGCTTCTAAAGATTATAGCCGTGTTTCTTCTAACACAACTTCCTTCCCTTCATAGCGGCGCGCATTCGTTCCTCCCTGACCAAACCTGAACGTCAGAATCAGA
>QVTF01006074.1:0-172500 GCA_003573665.1 Oxygymnocypris stewartii | reverse complement strand
GCTAATGGAGTGAACACTGGAGTTTTGTGTCCATGAATGTGCCGCGTTCAGCACACAGGCCTGCTAATATGCCAGAACTATGATCTCAGGTTAGACAGCAAACTCATTTGTTTAAAATAACAGAAAACTGAAGTCTGTAGGCCAAAAGAAACAAACTTGACAACCGTACTTGTCCTTGTTTGTGCTTAGAGCTTTGAAGATTCCCCACAAGGATTCAAATTCATGAAAAAGGACTCCGAATGCAGTTAATATTTCATGTTCAGAAATTTATTATCAGAGTCGCACCCACCATGGATGCCTCATCTAGTATTTAAAGTAGTGGTCGGTCAATACACATTATTGAAAGCCTTAAAAGTCCACTAAGGGCACAATATATATTTTTGTGCATTTTATGTGAATCAATGTGCCTAACATGAAAGCTTATCAAATTTGTGCAAATACTTACTAACATTACTATTTAACTACACTTCATTGTAAAATAAGTTTGTCCTGGAATCTATGGTGGTGCTGAACAGATATATACACTATAGAAACATAAAAAATCTAATGTGGATATCACTTCATTATAAATCAGTCATTACAAATACAAATAATCTTCATTGGTCATAGTAAATGTGTTTATATATTATAATAAATATATTATTTAGAATAAAATTATTGATTTTTAATGGCTGAAGTGTTTTTGTAACACTAATATTTTGCAGAGTGACAAGTGAAATGATTTAAGTTGTATAAAAATATTAAAATTACTAAAAATGATGCTAAATGTTAAATTACATTTAAGCAAAGTTTTACTTTTACTATGACCAATAAATATGATTTTAATTTATCCATTGTCAAATAAGTAATATTCACATCATCATAAATATTTTGTATTATTAATTTCAAAATAATATTATAATTTTGTATTAGTTATTGCACATTATAGTACATGTATGCAAAGTAGCATACATCTCTCTCTAATGGAGGACCTATCAAATAAAAATATTTTAGAAGACCTTAAGAGTCATTTTGCTCAGATAAAAATGTTTAATGGGTGAAGTTCTGATAATTCAGTTTCAATTTGTGGTCTTGATTTGTGACTCATTCGGGTATGTAAGCAATGTCAGTGACAACACAAACTTTTGACAGCATCATATTTTCACGACACAGACACACACGCACGCAGAGTAATGACACACCGGTTGGACAGGGCTGTGTAAGACCTATAGGTCAAGACTGAGGTCAAAGTTCCCCGTGTGAAACATTAACATACTGAAGTAACGCGGTGTTCAGTGTGTAACTCACCCACGGCGGCAGCTCTGAGCTCCGGACGTTTTGACGCACCGCTCGATCCTCTTGCTCCAGAAACGCCAGCGCCCGGTTCACCGGAGCGAATCTGCTGCCCTGGTTCCGTCTGAGCCAGAACAGCGCGGCCAGGACGATGAGGACCCAGCTGAAGCTGAACTCCAGATATCCCAGCAGGTATATGGGGAAAATCAGCAGGAATGTTTTGGCGAACTTGATGCCCATCTGCGTGACGTCTGTCACCGAAGACTGCGGCTCCTCGTCCGGTAGCACCGGCTCGGGTGTTTTGACATCCGTGGGACTCGGCGGAACAGAACCCGGTCCGTTCTGACTGACCGCCGGTGCGGGTTTGGGTTCCACTCCGTTCACTGACGCACTCATCTCCAAAGTAATCCAAAACAAACAACAAAACTAAAACCTAGACAACCAAAGAAACAAGAGAGCTTCTACAGAAACATCTCAAACGTTTACAAATCTTTGTCAGAAAACAAAACGAGTCGCGTCGCTCGGTTCCGGGCTCTTCCCAGGAGCGCAGATGATTGGATCAACGCTGCTCACTAAATTGCTCCCCACCCGACCTTGCCTTGTATGGAGCGTCCGTCGACTCGTGATTTTCCGCCCTTACTAACGAACTTTAACTCGCTCGTGCCTTCCAGCTCCTGTCCGAGCCACGTCTCGCTGTCCCGACCGTCACCGCGCGAGCTGAGAGCGGCACCACCTCTCGCGCTCACCACATCCTGCGAGAACACGCGCTGAGTGACAGTGTGACCAAACCCGTTGCTCAGGGTCACACACCCAGGAAGACTCGCTAGCAGAAGGAGGGCGATGCAACGAGTGCAGAGGCGGTCTACATGCGCCACCTAGTGGACAAAATTGAACACACTGATTTTTACACGAGCTAGCTAGCACAAGTCAGTCAGTCAGTCAGTCTGTCTCAAGAAATACAATACCAAAAGACCAAAAACTTGCATTACTCTGATTAATATAAGCAATCTATATATCTGTCTGTCTGTCTGTCTGTCTGTCTGTCTATCTATCTATCTATCTATCTATCTATCTATCTATCTATCTATCTATCTATCTATCTATCTGTCTGTCGGTCGGCCTGTCTGTCTGTCTGTCTGTCTGTCTGTCTATCTATCTATCTACCTATCATCTGTCTGTCTGTCTTACATTACTCTGATTAATATACACGCTCAATCAATCTATCTATCATCAATCCATCCATCCATCCATCCAACATCCATCAATCTATCAATCCAGAAAGACCAAAAACTTGCATTAATACTGTATATGTGCAAATATTTCGGTTAAAACATACTTGAAATATATTTAATTGACATGCAGTAGTAGCTCAATAAAGCCAGTTTAAATCATAATAATAAGACTAATCATATATCACAATATATTAAATACTTTAGCTTTTTATTTATAGAACCGAATTCTGGAAATGTTGGGACGTTTTTTAAATTTGAATAAAATGAAAACGAAAAGACTTTCAGATCACATGAGCCAATATTATATTCACAATAGAACATAGATAACATAACAAATGTTTATATGGATAAATGTTACACTTTTATCCACTAAATGAGCTCATTTCGAATTTGATGCTTACTACAGGTCTCAAAAAGTTGACACGGGGGCAACAAAGAGACGAAAAAGCAAGACATTTTGAAAAGATTAAGGAAAGGAAAGGATGTGATGTGTGGCCAAGTATGATGACCCATAATCTGAATGTGTGCTCTGCGTTTAACCCATCCAAGGGCACACACACAGCAGTGAACACACACCCGGAACAGTGGCCAGCCATTTATCTATGTTCTATTATTAATAAAATATTGGCTCATATGATTCGAAAGTCTTTTAGTTTTAATTTAATTCAAATTTAAAAAACGTCCCAACATTTCCGGAATTCGGGTTGTACTTGTATCCATTCAATTACAATAAAACACTCACCTAAACATACCCTTCACTTCATATTTTACAGGATTAATGGGTTATAGATGTGATGTATGAGAAAATGCTGTGATTGGAAATTAGCTGGTGTTAATGCATTTTATTCACTAGATGGCAGTGCATGAACATTGTGGTCCTTTAATAAATGTTTACAAGACAGATATGTATTCTCCATAAGAATAGTTGAAAATATTTTATTGACATATGAAAAGACATCGTGACATAATCAAAGTGCTTTTGTATCTTACAGGAAATGGAAGCTTCAAAAATAAATAACGATATAATAAACATACATTGTGCATATGTCCTCTTTCTGTCACTCTTCCCACCCCTCCCTCGCTCTCTGTCTCTCTAGATATAGACATAAAACAGGAGAGATCAGCTGATGCTGGGCAATGAATCTAGAATGCAAATTCTAGTTCACATAGATCTATATTTATGCATATCACAGTGCAGATATGATCTTATTCATACACATGATGAAATTACCTAAATGTTAGCCTAAACTATGAAATTACAAAAATGATATTGCAAAAGCGACAAAACTGAAACAACATTCTGTACATAATTAACAAATATGAAAATGACTTAACATAAGTATCTTTAAAATGATAAACATGCTAAATAAGTCAGTTTGTGATATTCTAATACAACTTCAAAAATGTGTGTCAACAAAGACAACAGCAAAGACAAGCATAAAACAACGATATGCAAAGAAGCGTACATAAAAGCACAAATATGACAGGTATATTTGTGACAGCAGGTTTAAAAACACAAATAAATAACATGAATTGAATTGGCAACAGCAATATTTATTTAGTGTGCAAGTAAAAAAAAAAACTAGCAAAATGTTGGGTGACAAAAACTGCAAAAGATATGCTTCAGGAGTCTTGCAAGTCCCCCTGTGAATGATACGTGAGTGTGTGCGTTTGCTATTTTGAGGGTGTTCAATCTACAGTTAGCAGGCCGACAGAAGTGCTGACAGTGAGAAAGTGCTGGAAATCATGGTTGTTGTGCCTGAGCTCATGAGAATGAGCCTGTCTTTAAGATCACCAGTGTGCGTTTCTACATGTTGTAAGCCACATATATGGGGTCGAGCTGGTCGGCGAGGAAGCCGTCCCGCAGGTGCATGCGTTGCTTCTCTCCGCGAGAGTTGATGGGTATTACCCCCGTGTCCACAACCACCACCACGCCAACAATCAAGTAGTGTTCCTCTAGAACCACATTAGTTACCATGGGAACCAGATCTAGAGCTTCCTGCTCGGAACCGTCCAACTCCACTACCACCACTAAGAGATTCGTCCATGTGAACACCGCGCTGAAGGAGAGAGAGAGAGAGAGGAAGTTTGAACTGTACTCTATGGAAATGCAAGCAACATATCACACGTTTGCGCAATGCAACTACGCTAGGTATTAGTATAAACTCTTGATCTGCAGTCAGTTTTCTCTCTCAGGTCAGAGAGAGCCTGACCTGAGGTGAGACCTGAGAGCCTGACTCTTATGCTTTTGTTTTTTTGTAATCAAATACATGCAGCCTTGGTGAAAAATTAAAATTAAATCTTACCAATTTTGAACGGTATACTTTTATTGCAATATAAAATTATTACATTGGTCGACATAGTTCCCACCACTAATTAGCATATTTACATAGAGTGTACTGGCCTTAGTTTTAACATGTGTGTGTTTGTGTGTGTTTGTGTGAGCTCACCACTCTGTGATATTCCGGTGTGCCCTGACGATGGACGTTTCAATGTCAATGGGATGGTATTTCATACCTCTCAGCTCCATGACTTCATCTAACGCTCCCACCACATAAAGGGCATCGTGCCTTTCTGAACACACACATGTGTAACAACTCATGAAACAACTCAATGCAAATCAAACATCTTTGTGACAAAAAGCACAGTATACACTGAGCACACACCTCCACTTGCATCAGTGAGGTCAGTCCTGCGCAGGAACCCCAGGTATCCGGTTCTGGCCCACACAGTCTGAGTGTCTCCAAAGCTCAACCTGGCTCCGAAATGATCCGAACGCACATTTTCCTCTCCGAACACAGTGAAGTACCCACTGGCATTCTGTGGACTATGGACCCAGATCTGCACTCGTTTTAAAATAGAAACACAAGTGAGATGCTTGATAATGAGAAGATATTTTTGATCTATAGATGAGAGATGCTTTTGGTCTAACCTCCCCTAAATGAGAGTCTCCGATTGGTCCCTTTGTCTCTGGGTTAGCAATGATGATGCGTACACCAGGTAAAATCTGTAAAAAAAATGAAGGAAAAAAAGAAAGAATGTGGTTTACAATTAATTTAAGAAAATAAACTTTTTTTTTTTTAAGAAACTTTTAATTGTCTTTCTTACCTTCCCAGATTCCATGAGAGGCAGACTGTGTGGAGATCCTCTTTCAACCAGTCTCACCCTGCACGCACACACACAAAATGGCAAACCAGAAATAAAATCATACACAAATACATTAATATTTAGAAATATATTATATAGTAATAGACATTTTGAAAATATGTAATATTAAAATAAAATATGAAGAGCTCTTTTCCAAAACGCGATAAACGCCAAATTTAAAAAAAAATGAGTTCGTCATGCCATTTTGCTGTGTACTGAACCTATTCACTGCTCCATCAATGTTTCATGCCAAATCGCTATATTTCCTTGTTTAAAATGTACTGCAAGATGCAGTTCTTTTCCAAACCGCTATAAGCGCCGAACCTGTTTTTAGCCTAAATGCGATATATCCTCTCGATCAATCAGAATTCGTTCGATGCAATTCAACACGACGACGCTTTGAAGCGTTTGTTTGTGATCAGTCTTCAAAATGAGTGCTTTAAACTCTAATAACACTTTTGATGGCCTGGATGAGCCAGTGAGACCTACACCTGGGGTAGAAAACGCAGACTGGACAAAGAAAATCACAAAAAACAACAAAAATAGAAGGTTCTCAGGTGGCGCGTTAATACCCATATTAATACCGCGTTAATATGGGATGTCAATGTAACAGATGTGTATACCAGTAAAGGTGGTGTGTAAACCGATTGACACTAGAGGCTGTAGCCTTTGGCGTTCCTTGTTAGAGCGCCCGCCTCCCGCGCCGGAAACCCGTGTTCAAGACCCGCTCGGTGTGATGGTGCGGACCCGGGGGGCTAACATCAACACAAGGCTGGTGCGATCGGTTTATAGTATGAGTCCCTGATGTCATATGTTGCATGTTCTCTTTTTTTTTTTAAGACATAAACCAACATAAAAAAAAGGATGGATTTGTAGCGTTTTGAAAAAAAACAAAAACAACTTTGCATTTATAATCGACAATATTGTTGTTTCATTTAACAATCATTGTTTAACATGTTCAGACTGAGCCAACAGACCATTTTAACAGGATAAATTGAATATTAACTAAATGTATGGGTCTAGGTAAAAAAATGTCATTTTCATGAAAACTATTAAAATGGATTTATAGCGTTTTGGAAAAGAGCTTTTCATATGTATTTAATATATAATATTATATATGAGGCTATATATATTATATATATATCAACTGAGGCTGACAAATAAGGGCCTTAGTAAAGTTTCAGGCACTATGTAGTACCCAATTTATAGTTTTTTTTGATTGGTAGTGTATCTGTTCTAATTCTAAGAATGGAAATATGCAAATACCTAATATGTGACCCTGGACCAGTCATAAGTAGCACAGGTATATTTGTAGCAATAGCCAAAAATACATTGTATGGGTCAGATTTATCGATTTTTCTTTTATGCCAAAAATCATTAGGATATTAAGTAAAGGTCATGTTCCATAAAGATATTTAGTACATTTCCTACCGTAAATATATCAAAACATAATTTTTTATTAGTAATATGCATTGCTAAGGACTTCATTTGGAGAACTTTAAAGGTGATTTTCTCATTATTTAGACTTTTTTGCAGCCTCAGATTCCAGATTTTCTAATAGTTGTATCTCGGCCAAATATTGTCCTATCCTAACAAACCATACATCAATGGAAAGCTTATTTATTAGAAAAATGTACCCTTATGACTGGTTTTGTGTTCCCATATGTGTGTGAAATTGTGTGTCTTGCCTGTCATGTCTCAGTGCTCTCATGTCCACATAGACAGTCGTAGGATCGGGTCCTGATGTTCCCTGCACAAACATAAAAATCACCTTCTATAAAAGGCAGTCAAATTTACTTTAAATTATGAGGCATCATGCTCATCTGGCGGATAGTTACTATTAAGGTGACTTGCATTAACAGTGAACAAAAATGTACAAATGTATAGTGCATGGTGAAGATTCAATCAGTCAGCAGAACTGGGAAGGAAGAGGAACTATACAGTAGTGTTGCCTAGTGTGCGATATTGACAAAAAACAAAACAACAGCAACAATATCTGGTATATTTCAATTATGATTAGGTTACATTTTTGCAGTTTGTTTTTGTGCTGTTACTTTATCTAGTTTAGGCTGACTCTCGAATATTCTATTTTTATACTCTGTGTGATGGTTAGTTCACAGTAGTGACAGAAATTCACGTTTTGACTAGGGACAATATTTGCCTATTCAATGAGATTTTCTGGTGCATTATTACATTCATAATGGCAATTAGATGTATGCATCATGTTTTATGTCAAATTCTTAGAATTAATCAATTAAATTAGAATAAGACAATATAATCGGTTACCAATCAAATGAAAATAACATCAACAAAGCACATCTTTGCACTGCAGAATTGGCATCGGAAGGGTCATTTAGATATATTTACACTGAAGTTACAATTGAATAAATAACGCTATGAGATTAATGTTTTTATATGAACATTTTCAATATTGAAATACGAAATAATAATTAAAACATAAAAAAGACACTTAAAATATGCTACTAAATATTCAGGAAAAACAGCATGCTTGCTTTTCCACTGCATTTGAACAGGCCACACCATGCAGTAAAAGTGTGCACTCTAAAGCCATGTTTTTGTTTGTTGTTATATATTTCCCACATAACATAGCTGTGGTCAAAACAGTTTATGCCAAACAGGTTAGACTTTTGGAATCCATCATTTGGAAGAAAGAAAACCTCTGTTCCAGTGTAGCTGTGAGTTATTTGTTTATATAATATGTAATGGCCATATATATTTAAATGTACACAACAATTAAAATAATAAACTAATAATAAATAGAAGCTGGTGCTCACTTATTATGAGCCACCGTGAAACTAACCAGAAATGTGAATGCAACATGATTGATCCTTTGCATAATTTATTACCGAATCTGGAGATAAACATGCATTTATTTCTCACTCACACACACACACACACGTTGGTTTTTATGGTTTATGGGGACTCTCCATAGGCGTAATGGTTTTTATACTGTACAAACAGTATGTGCTGTTGCCCTACACCTAAACTTAGCCCTCACAAGAGACGGTGCATTTCTAATCCCCCCCAAAAAACTCACTCTGTATGATTTATAAGTGTTTTGAATTGTGGGGACACTGAAAAGTCCTCTTAAATCACCTTTTCCTTGTAATACCTATGTCTTACCCATGTCATTATACAAATTTGTGTCCTCATAAACCACATAAACATGCACACACACACACCGTATCAGCTGTGTGTATTACCGAGTCATTTCAGGTGAGGTTAACACTCTGTCGATAAGTCAGCTCGTAAAAATTAGTAGTCATGCACACAGGACAATAATTAGTGAATTTCTTCCCAAATCTAAATATATGATTTTAGTAACTGAGCTATGAAATGAGGATCAGTTAAAAGTTCAGTCATACCTGCTCAGCAAGCTTCCCCAACCTATGAGGCTACATGAGTAGAGGAGAGGAAGATGGGACGTATAAATATAAAAAAAGTAAATAAAAAACTGAAAAGAAAACAAAATAATAATACAAACTAAAATAGAAGGTTGAATGAGTTACATGACTAGTAAAAGGAAAAAACTGAACACTGGGGATGCAATTAGACTATGAAATCAGATATGGGTCACTTTCTGGCCAATACTGACCTGTAGGCAGATGGCGAGATTGACCCTGCAGCCGAAAGCGGTGCTGACGGCACGCGGGTGTAGCCCCACATCCTTAAAGAGCTTACAGAAGGACTGTGTCAGAGCAACACGAGGCCTCTCTTCCGCCACAACCACACACGAACGCACACGGGTCAGATCCATCCCACGGGCCTGAGAGACACACAAAAATACAGTGAAATAGGAAGCAATTTATTTCAAGTAAAGAAAATGTTGTTTAACGGTATGCATATTAAAATTCTGTGTGAGTGTGTGTACGTACCTTTAGAGAATCAGTGAGAGAGCTGAGAGATCTCGTGCAGAGCTCCATCACAGAGTACGAGCAGAAAGTGTCTCGGACTTTAAACTGACTGACGGACTGCAGCCACAAAGAAGGATTCACCTCTAGATCCATTGGAGAGATCAGAACAGACTGCTGGCCTGCATAAACGCTACACGCACACATAAATAAACATGTACTTAACATGTGTGTTTTGCATCTGTGTGTGCATCTTAAGTGAGTGCACAGGTGGTCCGTACCTGCAGAGACACCACAAGACGAAACCAAGGCCACAGTACGGGTCGAGACACACGGCCACCTCACGAGAGGGATACAACTCACACTGCAGTTTAACAGAGCGACACAGGGCACTGGTTGCATTGTGAGACATCTTCAGAGAAAGATAGAAAAACAGAATTGATTGTTTTTAAAAAAAATTGTAATCATCAATTGTAATTTTAAAAGGTTATCATTAGTAATAAAACAATAATCCATAGTCCACACATACAAATATTAGTAACAATTATGAGGAGTCAAACCTTCACTCCAGCGAGCATTCCTGTAGTGGACACACTGAAGTCCAGATACGCCAATGAGTCTGGATCACATGGCTTATACAGCAGGGGACAACGCCTCTTTGGCAAGTCGTCTAATAAATACACACACACCTTTAATGAGCATCTGACAGGCGCAACTCTGAACAAAGATGTCATGTCCCTCACATCTCACCTGTTTCCAGGATAGGAGGCCATAATTTAAAGTCCACAGCCACTGACGCATCTCTGGACTTCAGAAGTTTAGAGATTGCTTGGGTGGTCGTAACACACACTGAACGACTCACCTGCACACACAAGCATGTTTATATTATATAGTGTATATTGTCTCATTCTATAATGCACCACATTTACAATAATTGGTATTCAATTTAACCCTGTAAAGGGTTGATTTAATCCTGACATGGAACAATTTATTGCATATTTAGACAACATTTTTTCAAAAAACCTAAAAACAAAAGTTCTGCACATGTTTTTGTTGAGAATCCTACTTGATACATCTGGCTTATAATATAGGAGAATATGAAGCTTAAACTCAAGGAGGAAAAATTCACCTTCATTTTAATAAGAGGCCAAAACTGAGCCAAAATATAAGATGAAATTCTGATGGCTTGTAATGAAGATCAGGGAGATCTTTATAACAGTATAGAAAACGAATTCTATAATAGTCATTTAAACATCAGCCATCACTCTATATTTCAAAATAATATGTTTTAGTAACATTTTTAATGGTTAGTTTTATGATCAAAGCTGTATAGTTTTAATTGTGGAGGACATAACAATGTAATGCAAAACAATGATGATGCTTTCATCCACTGTTCATCTTGAAATATTACTAATGATGTAAAAATGCATTCTTACAATTTCTTTATAAAAATCTGTGAAGATTTTACAGCAAAAATACATGTACCTGAAGGGCGTGTTTAGAATTATACTAAAAGGCCCGTTACTTGCTAAAAAATATAAACTATTAATGTAGAAGATCATGTTCAACAGGTTCTTCAGCAAAGTTTGGATCATTTTGAAAATGTAGAGGTCATACATTTGAGTATTACACATGATTAACTATAGTTAACTATTAGGTACTTCTCTGATAATTGAATTCATGTAACTGTAGGTGTGGTGGAGATATTTTGAGTGTGTCCTCACCTCGAGGATCATTTTAACTGTAGGTAGTGTAGTTGGGATGTTCTGAGGGTGAGGTGGTCGTACAGTTATAGGAATACAGCCTGCATACAGACAGCCATAAAAGGCGGCGATCAGATCTAAACCTGTAACAGAAACAAACACAAACATGAAATCTTTGTAAAAACAGAATTACATTCGTACGGTGAAAAAAGGTGGCATTCAGTGAACATTTATGCATTCTTATTTGTGATTAATTTAATTGTAACGTGACATGTTTAAATGAATGTTTTATTAAGCAAATTTGATGTAATGAGATTTAATTGGAGTGGATGGCTCTTGAATGTGAATTACAGAACAGGACTGACTGCTGTAGCTGGTCTGACTTAATGAAATGCTACAATTAGCACCACAGAAAAACAACTACAGATGGGATTTCTACCCTGAACAAGAATTCAGCATATTGCTGATGTGAAGTATATCAACTAGTGCTCTGACAATAAAAATTGTGATCATTTATTTACAGATTAATTTGGCAGAGATGCATTACTGCAGACTTATCGGTACACTTTAAAATCTGTTTAGTGCCTTTGTCTTTAAATTATCTTCATTTGGAATCTTTTCTCAGCAAATATTGAAATTGTATTTATTTGCAAATAATTTGATGAATTAATTTGCACATCATGCAAGTAAAATGAAGTTAAAACAAAGTGAGTGAGCTTACCTGGTGGATAAACTAATGCTACATGGTCTCCGTCTCGTAGCTGTCCTCTTTCATACAGCAAAGTGGCGATTTTCTCTGCTCTCTTGTGAAGCTGTAGACAGGTCAGAGAGCTTCCTATTGCCCCCTGAAAAATAAAAACGCATTTATAAAAACACTATGACACACCTGAATGCATAGAAGTCAGAAATGCTCCTTATTTTTGATCATTTTATTAACACTCACTGCTGAAGGGAACTGAGAAAAGTAATACAGTATATGTGTGATACCCGTGAGTTAATGAGTGTGTAAAGTATGTGGTCAGGCGTTGTCTGAGCTCTCCACTGCAGCACCTCCGACAGAAACAGGAACTAGAATTCACATAAGAGAAAGAATAATCTGTCACAGCGAAAAAGACACAAACATACACTCATAAGACCTATTCAAGGTTTCCTTGAGGGGTCAGCTGAATGTGTTTCACAGATATACTTTGTGATTTCATTCCCATTTTTGGCTCTCCCCAACTTTTCCTATCTACAGAAAACAACAGAGGTCCTAGAGCTGTTTGATTGTGTGTGTGTGTGTGTGTGGGGGGGGGGGGGTTGTCAATCTAACTGCATATTTTACACTATAACTTGCAATTGTGATTTTTTCACTCCAGGTGTGTTGTGTTTTTTTGTAGGGCTGCACAATTATTACTATTGTTAAATAAAAACATTAAACTAAATAAGAAATACTACTATTGCAAACACACTATTTCATTATAACAAAACAAGTATTTAAGTGAAATAATAATTTAACGATAATTGCAATCTACTCATTTCTAAACACTTCTTATTCTAAATATGGTAAAATGGTTGGTGCGTGTTGCACATTATAAACAACTCAAACGCACAACACATGTAGAGATGGAGTTTGTGTGAAGCATCCTTTACTGTGATCTGAGCCCCACAAAGACACTAAAAACACTGAATCATGAGCTGCTCACATATAAATGAATAAACTCTGAAACACAGAACACTTATTATTCATTAAATTAAATTGCAGCCTTTCATTTCACAGTATTGGTCTTGTCGTGATCGGTCGTTCAGCACTCCTAATCTCTGAATTTACCTGCTCATTTTCCTCCATGTGACTCAGATCTCGTCCGCTGGCCTGAGCCATTCGCTTTCCTGCAACAAGATTCCCCACCATCACAGAGGCAGGACCCACCTCTGCAAAAAAAACATGAAATATTTACTCAGCGTTTTCTATGTAACACAAACTCAATGCTCTATAACACACACAAAGGCTTGTGTACCAGGTTGTTTCTGTCTGGGTTTGGGCAGGTTGGTGATGCAGGAGTGAGGGCACATGAGGATGCTGCAGGGGTGTAGAGCCCCCTCCAGGAACATCTGTTTGGTCTCAGACAGGTGGATTCCACCCAGTGGGGTTTTGGGGAGGGTGTTGGCAGGAACCAATGCCAGACAGTACACTCCTACCTGATGAATCCCATCTATAGCCTAAACACACACACAGGTTTGAACAGAGAATTATTTATTGTTAATTTAATTCATTATTAAGAAAAACGTAATCATTTAATTGATACACTGAAAAGACAAAAGGTGTGACTTTAAAGCCTTCAGTAACTAAACACAGCTGAAGCCAAACTTGGAGTTTCACTTGAAATAAATATATTTCTAAACAAATATTTTTAGGTAAGGTTTCGGTAAGATTTTTTTTATATTTCAATCATAATATTTTTTATATCATAAGTATCTTATGTTAACCAAGGCTGTATTTATTTGACCAAAAATACAGTACAATTATGAATTTATTATTATAAATTAATTATTACAGTTTTTGTATTATTACAAAAATTAACACGTTTACTATTTGTCATGTTGTGGTGGGTTGCCACACCCACAGTGAAATCTCATTGGTGCAAAATATTCACCAACATAACTATACATTAAATATTAAAAACGATGTGCTTGGCTATGACTTTGTTGCTTAGTGCAGAACTTTTTTGCTTTCAGCAAGGACAGAAAAATGCAAACTTTGAGCCTGGTAATGTGTGTGTGTACCTGCAACACTCGGCTCATCCACTGGTAACTCTCTTCTTCGGTTGAATCTGGTCTCTGTTCTGCTAGCAGCACAATCCTCTCATCATACAACACATTCACTGAGAACACCACCGTCCTATACAGAGCGAGCAGAAAGAATAATCAAATGGATTTAAAACAAGGATCTTTCAAGAGTAGTATTCTGGTCTTACTTTTAATACATACCTTCCTCTATAGATGAACTTCATGGGCTCCACAGCGAGAGCAGTAGCGATGATATCATCAGCATTGTGTTTCCGACCCCCGACCTGCATCAGACCTTCCAGTGTACCGGAGATGAAGATCATCCCACCCGGACCCACAAACCCCAGCAGACCAGACCTCACAAACACACAATCGCAGACCAATCCACCGTCACACGCCACTGGACACACCTGCACCACAGAGACACAAACAAATTCTCTGACTGACAGAACACACACTAAATGACAGGATACACACACTTTCTACTTAAAATGCACCATCATTTAATCATACAACTGTTGCAACTTGAACCAGCTAATTACTATAAATGACCAGCTTGGACCAGAAACATTTGAACACAATGGATAAGATGTTTTACACTGCTGTTCAAAGGTTTGGGGTTGGTAAGATTTCCTAATATTTTTGAAAAAAGTATCTTGCTCACCCAAAAAACGAAATGCAAAGTTTATTTGTAGAAATAAAAAATATTTGTAAAAATAATTAAGTTTATATTTAGAATATGTATAACACAATAAAACTGCAATACTGGGAATTACACTTTTAAAATATTTTAATAGATTTTTTAAATATTTAATAACTGAAAATATATAAAAAAAATTGCTCAAGATGGTGAAACTGTTGAAAACAGTTGAGCTGCTAAATATTTATGTGCAAATCCTGATTTTTTTTTCAGGATTCTTTGAGGAATAGAAACTTCAAAAGATACGCATTCATTTGAAACAGAATTCTTTTGTAACATTGTAAAAGCCTTTACTGTCACTTTTGATCATTTTAATATGTCCTTGTGGAATAAAAGCATTAATACAAAAAACTTTAAGTGATTCTTAATATAATGAAATTAGGTGTATATACTGTGTATAATGTATTTTCACACCTCAAATGTGTTCTTGCTCATTCCTGTAAGCCCATAATATGACGTTCCCGTGGCAACAGACGACAAGCAGATCTCTCCAATCTCATCGGTTTTACACAGTTGAGGAACACCCTCCAGTTTAACAACACACACCATTGCTGAGAGAGAAGGAGAAAAGTCAGTTTTACGAGAACCATAAAGCCGTTTGATGAGGTCTGTGGTCACATGAGGAAAACAGAGCTGAACTGCTCTAGGCTGGTTTACGAGGGGAGGTAGATGTTAAGCAAAATATTTTGGGGATGTTCATTCGTTCATGTTCTCGTAATTAATGTACCTCCTGGCATGGCCGTGCCCACATCCTGTAGGGTGAGAACGGACAGCTTCTCTCCTGTGTCCACTCTGATGACCCCGTGACACAGATTCGTCATACTTAGGACCCCTCGGCCTGCTGACTTAGAGCTGCCCTCCTGAGGCCTGACAGAAAACACATGCATACAAATAAATGAAAGAATAAACATGTCCATATGTGTTGCCAGAACATTATGTTACCATAGACACAATATTTTCCAGATTTCATAAACAATTTGGAATTCTGTAGTTTGGCTTCTTGGAGCTGCAAAAGCTCTGACAAAAGAGGTTTGATTGGCTGGTGCACATATTACTTGGCATTCTCCCAGTCCTTAATAAAAGTGTGTGCAAGTTATATCATTATGTAGATTCTACCACCAAATCCTGGCATCTGCACCCACAAAAATCCCATTGAATGTGTCACCAAAAGAACAGAAAACATAAAAGCATAAAACATGAGGAGCTTTGCGGTAATTTATTAAGTTTTGTTAAATAGCTTGGGGTCGGTAAGACTTTAAAATATTTTTGAAAGAAGTCTCTTGTGCGCCACCAATGCTTTGTTTATTTGAAAAATATTGTGAAATATTATAACAATTTAAAATAACTGTTTTCTACTTGAATATATTTTAAAATTAGATTTATTCCTGAAGCTGAATTTTCAGCATTCATTACTCCAGTCTTCAATGTCACATGATCCTTCAGATATCATTCAAAAATGCAGATTTTTGGGTGCTCAAGAAACAGTTGTTATTATTATTATTATTAATGTTTGTGCTGCTATATATTTTTTTGTGAAAACTGTAATAAATGTTTTTCAGAATTCTTCAATGGATCGAATGTTCAAAAGAATAAAATTATGATTTGTTTAAATACATTTGTTACAAAAGATTTCTGTCACTTTTGATTAATTTAATGCACCACTTCTAAATAAAAGCATTTGACATCACTTTCTCAAAACAGTAAGCTCTATTCTGATTCTGATTCTGGTTGGCTTTACACAATTTCTGGAAGTCCTGCCTTTACAAATCACATTTTCGAATCTACTATAATGAATGCTTCTGAGAAAAAAACATATTCACTAGATTTGCAAAAGTTTTTCTTGTAAGAGATTTTCAATAGTTTTGTTTGTATCTACAGTCACACTTTATATATTCCATTTTGCACTTTAGGTAGTATCTGATTTCAGATTTATCAGCCTACAAATGGCACATATAAAAGTAAAGAGTGGTTGGTAACTTTATACGTCGGTCAGGCGGCCTTTTTTGTTTATTTGGACAATTCTTGACCACGTGAACCAGACTTTATGGTGATATAGTGCAATATCTGTCTGATAACACTATTTAAACTTAGACCACACACAAACACAATTAAATGTATTTTAATGATTGATTAAGAACCAAGCAGTTTTCATTACATGATGTTCAAATCTGAGTCAGATGTATTTCTTAATAGTTTTGTGTGTGTCTTTGTGCATGAATGTGAGTAGGCCTGGTTATGTTGTTTGTAATGTGCGACCACAAAAGACAGAACCTCTCATTTTAATGAGTTTAAACTGAAAACAGATTCCTGAGCACAAGAATGACGTGTGCATATGTGTGCCTCCTGGGCAAAGAGAGTGTGAGTGTATTTATACCTCCTCACAGCTACAGTTAGGGCCTCGGGGGAGCCAGCACATGGGCATATGACCTCTGACCTCAAGCCCAGGCTCTGAAACACGTTCAGGAATGCATCGCAGGAGGATGTTGACCCTGGGAATGAAAGACAGATAATATACATAGGGGCTTGATTCACAAAGTAACACACTCACAAACTTTATTTCATCAGTAACACACACTCACAGGGGTTTGATCCATCAGCGATCAGCAGCATTCGCAGTGAGCTCATGTTGGTGTCACTCTGGTCTTTGTTGGCCATCAGAGCCCAATGTAGATCCCTACTCTTCACACACGCCACCTTAGCTGCACACACATGGAAAGAGACCGATTACTGAACAGAATGTAACACTATGTGTGTTCTTGTTTTACACATCAGAATTTGCTTCTGATTAGAGTGATAAGTGATGTCACCATCCAAAAAGCCAGGAGACCAAAAGTGTGTGTTTCTGTGTGTGTGTACCTTTGTACTGGCAGACTTTCTGGATCCAGGACAGAGGATTCACCTTCATAAGTGCATATGGAACACTAACCACATGTAACATATTCAACACACCCTACAGAGAGAGAAAAAGAAGATAAATCATGTGTTCAAAAAAGACAGGCTACAGAAAAATCTGATAAATGACACTTCTATTACCGTTTGAACACTGTGCCAAAGGCCGATGCCTTTCTTAAAGTCTAACACATTAACCATAGTCTCAGCTGAAACACAAACAAACACAAACCACTAAGAAATAAAGTCATATGATTTTGGAAAGACATGACAGTAGTTTCATTTCAGCTACATGATACCTTTAAGAATCTGAAGTGTGATATTTTGATATCTTACCCTCATTGTATCCGCAGGTATATGTAAGTGTTTGGCAGTGTGTGAGCATCGCCATCCTTGTTACAGTTATTCCCAACACACTCCCATCCTTACAGGTCTTATACTGTCAATCAACAACAAAATACGGCCACTCTCATTATAAATGCAATGAGATCAGTGTATTGCCAAAGAACTACAATACAAGCTCCCTTGTATATTAAGAAGCCTTAAAATCTGCCATATAAATTAGAGCCCTGCACAGGCCTAAAATATATGCCCTAGCCCGGCCCTGGCCCGAGACGCTCAGGCCCTAGCCCGGCCGTGTCCGACAGCTTATCAGAATTACCAGCCCGAGTCCGACCCGAGCCAGTATTTTTTTCCCCTCCTCGCAAACTACTGTTTCAGCTATTAAAAAAAACTTCAGTTTTGTATAAAATGGTAAAGTTATAACGAAATCGTTTTGTTATTTTATTAAGTTAATTTAGAAAAACATTTGGAGCCTATTTCTTATTCGTTAAAAGTAAGTTTTTGTTTTTTAAAGTAACGACCAAGCGGCCAGCGGCAGACAGTGAGTTGATCATAGCTTTTGTTTGATAAATGTAGCCTTCTCAAATCATCACGACTTGTCTAAAATTAAATCTATAGTTATAAAACAGCTCCAATGTTAGTTTAAATGCTTAACCTAGATATATATTACTGCTCCCCGGGCGCTGCACAGTCGGCTGCCCACTGCTCCAAGTGTGTGCACTTGGATGGGTTAAATGCAGAGAACACATTTCACTCCTCATTATACTCTGTATAATTGTGTATGTGACAAATAAAGCTCATCTGAGCTTAATTCGCATTGTATTTGTATTGTAAATGTGCACTGACGCATATCCAATCGTTTGTGTGGTGTGGAAGCTGAAGAGCGCTTTACAGGACATGGACGCGCCAGAATGATCATTTGCATTTAAAATATTTCAAAATTTTACTTATTTCAAAAAGTGAAACTTTTACATATTTTAGATTTATAATATGTAAAGTAAAAAACTTCAAAAGTTTTGTCTTAATTTTGATGATTAGAGCTTACAGCTAATGAAAGTAAAAAATGAGTATCTCAAAATATTAGAATATTTACATTTGAGTTTCAACAAATGACCATCCATACAGTATACATTCTGGGTATCTCTTGTTCTTTGAAACCACAATAATGGGGAACACTGCTGACTTGGCAATGGTCCAGAAGATGATCATTGACACCCTCCACAGAGAGGGTAAGTCACAGAAGGTATTTACTGAAAGGGGTGGCTGTTCAAGGAGTGCTGTATCAAAGCATATTAAATGCTAAGTTGACTGGAAGGAAGAAATTGGGTTGGAAAATGTGCACAAGCAACAGGGATGACCACAAGCTTGAGAATACTGTCAAGCAAAGTCGATTCAAACACTTGGGAGAGCTTCACAAGCAGTGGACTGAAGCTGGAGTCAGTGCATCAAGAGTCACCATGCTCAGACATCTTCAGGAAAAGGGCTACCAAGCCACTTCTGAAACAGAAACATCGTCAGAAGCATCTTACCTGGGCTAAGGAGAAAAATAACTGGACTGTTGCTCAGTGGTTCAAAGTCCTCTTTTCAGATGAAAGTAAATTTTGCATTTAATTTGGAAATCAAGGTCTCAGAGTCTGGGGGAAGAGTGGAGAGGCACAGAATCCATGTTGCTTGAAGTCCAGTGTGAAATTTCCACAGTCAGTGATGATTTGGGCTGCCATGTCATCTGCTGGTGTTGGTCCACTGTGGTTTCTGAAGTCCAGTCAACACAGGCATCTACCAGGAAATGTTAGAGCACTTCGTGATTCCTTCTGCTGTCAAGCTTTATGGAGATGCTGATTTAATTTTCCAGCAGGACTTGGCACCTGCCCACACTGCCAAAGGTACCAAAAGCTGGTTTAATGACCATGATGTTACTGTGCTTTATTGGCCAGCAAACTCGCCTGACCTGAACCCCATAGAGAAGCTACAGGGTATTGTCAAGAGGAAGACGATGAGATACACCAGACCCAACAATGCAGATGACCTGAATGCTGCTATCAAAGCAACCTGGGCTTCCATTACACCTGAGCAGTGCCACAGGCTGATCGCCTCCATGCCATGCTCCATTGATGCAGTAATTCATGCAAAAGGATGCCAACCAAGTATTGAGTGCATAGAAATGAACATACTTTTCAGAAGCCTGACATTTCTGTTTAAAAAAAAAAATAATTATTGATCTTATGTAATATAAATCTTTTTCTGAGACACTGAATTTTGTGTTTTCATTATCTGTAAGTCATAATCATCAAAATTTCAAGAAATAAAGGTTTGAAATATTTCACTATGTGTAATGAATCTATATAATATATGGATTTCACTTTCTGAAATGAGTGACAAAAATATTGACCTTTTTTATGATATTCAAATTTTTTGAGATGTACCTGTAATTACATGAACAACATCTCCGTAACTGCTCTGAGAGTCACTTCATCAGCATTTGACCATTTCATTTGAGTAAAACTATCCTCATCATATCATATACATACAGAAATGTAAAGGTATTCATGGAAACCCGTCAAAATAAAAGTTCGGTTTCACTTGAAGGGATTGGGCAGAAATAAATTACTATTGTTCGGTATAACGTACGTAATAGGCTACTACTAACTACTTAAACTATTAAAACCTTATTTTTAAGAAATAATCATACAATATGTCTTCAATGCTTTCATTGTAATATTAAATCCCCTTTATTTTCCAAAAAATAAGATTTGTTTAATTTCCATTCATGAAAAGATAAATTAAATGAATGCTTTGTTGCTGGAAAAAAATCCTTACTGAATAAAAGTATTCACTAAAACAAAAAACTACTTCTGAACAGTAGTGAATATATATATATATATATATATATATATATATATTATCATTCATTAATATTATCATTAAGTCAATTATGATATAAAAAAAAAATAATAATTTGCCATACAATCGAATGGTCTGTTACCTCTATGTATGCTGTGTCATTGTTAGCATCTTTAATGAGAGGAAACCATTCTCGTGGGGGTTTAGATACATTTTTGGAGTCAGTCAGCACCCAGAGCAACTTTGGCCAGCCTGAATACACACACACACACACACACACACACATACACATAACACAAACATATATAAACTGGATAAAACCACACATATATGTTTAACACACAACAATGTTCCTTTATGAAGACTCATGGGCAGGTGGGTCTAACAAATATTGTGAAGTCTCTGACCTTTAAACTGCATGACATCACCACTAGTACTCTTGAGAAGACCTTTCTGACATGCATCACTTGTTAATGCCACAGCAACTCCACAGCTACCCAACAGGAAACCAATTTGATGACTCCCAGCATCCTTTGAGGGGACAGAGCAGTAGGGCACACCTCAGGCAAATTTGTTCTTGTAAAATTGTTTGTAAAACTGTAAAGGTTTTGGTGAACTATTCTTTTAATAACGACCAATTACTCAATCGTTGCAGTCCTGCCTAAACCGATGTACTATTGCTAGACTTTTTTACAGTAGAAATTACCTTCTTTGTAAGTGGTACTTCAATCGGGACAGGAACAACTTCAGCCAAAAGACAGCCATAAAACGCCACCATGAACGCTACTGGGTCATTATTGGGATAAACCAATGCTACCTACAGTAATACAAACACATAGTCTTCATACTTAATCGATTTTTTTATATAGTGTGTATATATATTTGATTTCTGTCTTTATAATAAAATTATGCTTACCGTTCAAAAGTTTTGGGTCAGTAAGATTTTTTTAAATGATTCTGAAAGAAGTCTTTTATGCTCACCAAGGATGCATTTATAAGATAAAAAATACAGTAATACTGTGAAATATTATTACAATTTAAAATAAATGTTCTCTATTTGAATTCATTTTAAAACGTAATTTTCACATGTCACATGATTCTTGGAGACATTTATTATATTATCAATATTGAAAACAGTTACGCCGCTTAATCATTTTATGGAAACAATTCTTTAGAATGATTTGATGAATAGACAATGTCACTTTTTGATCAATTCAATGCAGCCTTGCTGAATAAAAGTGTTTTTTTTATTTACTGACCCCACACTTTTGCATTTTTTAAATATACAATGTATCCACTCTCTTACCCTGTCTCCAGGGTGAATGATTGGCTCTTGTTTGGATCCCAGTTTGTGGAGAAGGTTATAGGCCAACTTCATACTCTTGGACCAGAGCTTACCTACAAACACAGAAGCAAAGAGATATAAATATGCACCCTAAACAAAGACAATAAAATACAATGAATGGCTATGAATATATATGTATGTGTACCATATGTAAGTGTGTATGGTTGTTTGGCATTGCTGTGTGTAGTGGTCAGACAGGGAGCATTGGGTGCAATGGCTCCCCAGCGCAGAAGGGCTGCTTCCAGGGAGGTGGGGCAGTTCTCAAGTCCGTTGAGCTCTTCTCCTTGTATGGGGGTTGACTCCCGCCCCTCTGGGCATGGCAGCGAAGGATCAGGCTGTTGCACTGCACATGTCAAGAGAAGGTAAGCAATGCATTTGCATGTTGATGAGACCCATGTTCTACATCATGAGAGTTCATAGTACATGGATTTAAAGGAATAGTTTACCTAAAAATTATTATTTTATTAAATTCTGTCATCATTTACTCACTCTCATGACATAGATGCGAAAAAAGAGTAAATGATGACAGGACAAGCACCAAATGATATCCCTTCAAGCTCCTCGATATCTGCAAAAATAGCTAGATCAAATTAACTTGTTCTGTGCAGGGTGTGGAGCGTTTAATATGAGAGTAATGAATTTCAAGACCTTTGACCTGTCATTAACGTTGAAAATGTAAGAAGTGTTTCTGTGAACTTGTGCAAGGTATTATATTCATTGACTTTTACAGTTATAGTATATTCATCTTTGAAATTAAGCAAGGAGACACAAAAAGAGGGGAAAACATTTTAACCTTCCAGAAGTTCTTCAAAATCCTCCACAAAGAATTCTCTCAGGGGTCTTCTCTTGGGTCGCTTCAGGGTGTTAACTAGCTGCTGGATCTTCGCCGACACATGGCTACTGACAGGCACACCTACACACACATATATGCAATTATACAACAAATACAAATTCTCACAATGGTAAAAACAGGGAAAAAAATTATTGAATAGTATTTCTTTTATAGTAATTTTAAATTAATTTAATTCCATGGACACTGAATAGCTTCCAAACTTAATAGATGGCAAATTTATAATTTTACAATAAACACACATTTAAAAACAAACCTCTGAACACACACTTACCATCTCCTGTCTCCATCAGCTCAGCATTGCCATATTTGGGTGGGGGCCTGGTTATCATGGCGACCTGTGGGCGTTGAACAGAGATGGGGGCAGGGACTTGCATGTAGCTGGTGATGTCAGGTGGAGCCGGCAGACTGTCTGCAGTGCACAAACAAACAGGTTAACTCATCAGTATTGTAACATTTACCCCAATAAAATGTGACGCTTCATTATCAGTTATTAGGAATGAAATGCAAAAGCGCATGCAGGTAAAATTAAATTGTATACATATCAAACAGTGTTGTGGAGGTAAACCTTTTAACTAGAAGCAAATGCCATTATTGACATTGATATATAATATGCTGATAAAATACACAAGTGGACCCAAAAGCAAATAGAGACACAGTAAGATTAACCCTTGTGTGCTTTCATCTTAAAGGGACAGTTCAAACAGAAACTAAAAATCTGACATCATTCACTCAAACCTCATGTAATTCCAAACCTGTGTCTTTCTTTCTCTTGTGGAACACAAATGAAGATATTCCGAAGAATTCTGGAAACCAAACAACACACTGGAGCCTATTGACTTCCATTGTATGGACAAACCAAAAAAATTGTTCCACACCAGAAAGAAAGACAAATCGTTTGGGAACAACTTGAGAGAGAGTAAATAATGACAGCATTTTAATTTTCGGTTGAACTATACCTTTTAATGTCAAACAAGTCTTTAGCCCCAAAAAACATGAAATACTGACCCTCAGAATCCAGAGACGACCAAGGGCGATCGGATTGGTAGTCACTGGAGTGCCTGCCAACTATTCCATTCTCAGCAGAAACGCCCATTTCTCTTAAGCCCCACCTTTTTAGAGACAGATGAGACATCGGACCAACTGAGGGGATAAATGGAAGGAGAGAAATCAGAACGCTCACCTATAGCACTCATAATAGCAGTAAATTCTCAAGTATATAACGCTTTTTACTATGCAAGAAACGTATTGGCTGGTTTGAGTCAAGCATGGAATATGGAATATTCCAGTTCATTGGCTGGAATAAGTTGAACAATATAAGCTACTTGGCTGAAATTAGTTGGGCAGATAGAATTGATATCTGCCTTGTGTATATTTGCATGCATTCTTACTGCCATATGAGTGCATGTTGGTCCCTGCGAGTCGGGCTGCATTAGCAGAGCTGTTGCTGTGCGACGATGATGACGAGGATGTTGAAGGAGAGCCATGGAGAGCTCTGCTGATCCAAGAGTCCACACTGACACCTCCCGCCCTCCCCAGAGACCCCTCATTGTCAGAGCCGGAGGACGAGTCTGCAGAGACACAGAGAGAACAGTCACACACATACACACACTCTTACTTACTGGCTCTTGCACACAAACACATGCTCTCTCTCTCTCACACACACACACGCACGCACGCACGCACGCACGCACACGCGCGCGCGCACACACACACACACACACACACACACACACACACACCTGGAGGTGTGTATGTGTCCATGGAGGTTTGACCGATGAGCGACTGCCGCTTGGATGGCAACAGCACAGCCATCTTTCTCTCACTGTGTTGCTCCAGTGCAGCCTGAACAGCTTCTGAGTGAACATCTGAAAGAAATAGACAGAGTTTTTATACATGCATAAAAAGTGCAAATGCTTCTTATGTTTATGTATGTGTGTGTGTAGAATAAAGTTCAGTAGAGTTGCTCTTTTTCTAGCCTGTGCAGAGGTTTATTTAGGAAGAGTGTTTATTCAGTGGTTTGATAAATCTTACAGTGGGGGAAAAAATATTTGGTCGCCTTCTGATTTTGCACATTTGCCCACTGACAAAGAAATAATCAGTCTATAATTCTAATGGTAGGTTTATTTGAACAGCGAGACAGATTAACAACAAACAAATCCAGAAAAAACCCAAACCCATTTCAAAAAAGCTATTAATTTATTTATAACAGTTATAACAAATACACAAACAAAAAAAATTTACAGGCCAACCTTCTTAAATGTATTTATTACAACAGATGCAAAAAAAAAAATATCTTGAAAGACAGTAGTATTTTTAGTGATACATTTTACATAAGTTTATGTTACAAATATAGATGTACTTCAGTGACAGTAATTAATTTTTCCATTAAGGAGCTATATTTGTTCCCTTAAACTGACTTCTAGAGAAATATTTATAATTATAAGGGCATTTTTTTCTAACCTTATTAAATGTATGTGTAATCTTTTATGTTAAATTCTTACATTTCATCAGTAAATACATATTTTCAAAATTAATTAAATTCAATGAATTAATTTACAATTAAAACTGTATCTGCAGATGTAAATTGTACAAATAGTTATACATTAATGTTTTAAATATAAAAATTTGAATACAGAAATATGAAAATAAAAATAAAAACACCAGTATGTGGTGGCAAGTCAGTGGGTCATTCATGCAACTGATTTGTTCAAATTAAGAGTTGACCAATTATCGGCACTGATATTAAGCATTTTTATGGTTATCGATATCAGTCATTTTCGAAACCGATTTGCCGATTAAATAATTAAAAAGCATTTAAAGGCAGTTTTTTCAGAGCTCTTTTTATTCATAATTTTAAATTAATTACATTTTTCATTTTTACACCAGACATTTATATCAGTTATCGGTCTACTTGATCTGTAATAATTGGTATCGGCCCTGAAAAACACATAGGTATAGTTCAAATAACTGGTTCATTCAGGAATTAAATGCGTGACTACATTTATGAGTGAGTAATTGGATAATTCATTTCACCATTTCATTTAAAAATGTGGATTCATTAAATAAGGAAACACTCTTGTGTTCTGTTGAGGATTTGTCTGGCGAAACAGAGCAAGAATAGACAATGCTGACATCTTGCTCATTAAACTGTTGCATAAAATCTTTATCATATTTCAAAATGTAATGATATTCGGAAAAAACTATATCATTTGTTATAAACATAAAAAACAAGAACTCAATAACAGTGCTTTGCATAATCAAATTTTAAAATAAACAAAAAGTGTATTTAAAAAAAAAATAACATCACTTTCTGAAAATGAGCTGGTGCTGCTCTACAAAGAGCTTGAATTATGTCTCGTGGATATCAGATTGTGTGTGTGTGTGTGTGTGTGTGTGTGTGTGTGTGTTTGTGAATTTGTGCCCTTTATCTCACCTGAGCGGTAACGTTCATCCCTTGTGCCAGTGGACCGTCGATGTTGGTAGCGGGAGGATGAGGAAGACGATGAAGATGGTGTGACAGGGATGCGGCGCTCTGCCCCTACAGCAAACACAGTGGGACAAATGTAATATTAACACAAAAACTGTAAAAAACTGTATGCTGCTTGATAAAATATTGTGTGTGTGTGTTACCTGGTGTGTGAGGTAGGTAAGCTTGTAAAAGTTTGGATCTTTTCTTCTCGTAGCCCTTCTGGGTGATATCACCTGAAAAAAAAGCTAATTTAACCAAACCAAACTCCACACAAAATTGACACTTTTCATCAGACCAGTAAATGCCCTCCAAGACGCATTCACGTTGGATAGTCAGCCACTCAAAACACTTCAGTAGATAGTTTTTGAACATATAACAAACAAGACTTTTATTCTCAATTGACACATGAGGAGCATTTATGGACAGATGAGACACATGGATAGAGCAAAATTGTGCAGCAATCCAAACAAGGACAACAAACCTGGGCCTTTTTTAAAGATTTAAAAATAAACACATAGCAATTACATTTTCCCCCAGATTATGCAACTTTTACAAACATATTTAGGAGACCAAGTGTAAATGAAAAGTCATGAAAGCAATCTGATCAAAATCTTAATACAAATGCATTATAATGTAATCTCAGAAAATAAATCACATAAGTCACAAAAATTTGTTTTTCCAAAACACACAAACACATGCATGCACTCACACAGCGGAAAACAGAATTACTTATAGGATGCTGCTCAAATTAATATTTCAAATAATTCCAGTGTCATCTATTCCTAAGGGATTCAGTGTTGAGCTAGTGTGGCTGACGGATTCTAGTAAACAAACACAAGTCTAAACACGCTGCATTCCTGCATCCCAAAATAATATCACAAATAGTATCCATGACAACATAGGTGTGGTGGCCCCCTCAGAGACCCGCAGGAAATTAAGACATAGAGGCCCTTTTCTCACGAGACTCTCTCTCCATTATGATCAACAGAGGGAGAAAAAAAACTTAACTTTAAATACATTTCTGCATTCAACATAAAAAGAAGATTTGATTGTACACACATGCACAGACCTGGAGGGGAAAACCAGAAAATGCCATGCCATAAACTGGGTTACTAGGTCAATCTGCACGGAGCTTTACATTCGTGCACATTCAAAGACAACTTAACATATGCATATCCCAAAACCTGAGCAAACACACACAGACAAAATCAAATCAAAGCCAAGATAATATATGCATGTCCTTGAGAGCTTATACACACATACACACCAGCTCATGGCCACTTTATTAGATATGGCTGCTTGTCAAAATAAACAGCCAAACATGTGGCTGTGAACCCTATTTAGAAAGCATGCAGATATTATCGCAATGCTTTAGTGGCTTTCGGACTATCGGCTCATTAGAATTGGCACATTACGGCATGTGATCTGAGCAAATGAGCGTGGGAGGATTGTTGATACAAGGTTTCTCAGAAACAGTCGACCCTGTGGGATTTACATGCTTGGGTTCACAGACAACGCTGTGTGAATTCAGCCAGATCTGTGAGAGAAAAGCCCTTGTTAAACAGAGCTCAAATGAGCTGGAGGTACAGTTCTCTTTACTGTTGTGGAAAAAGGCACTACAGGTCAAAGCTCAAGCAATAAAGGTGAATGCAAGAAGAGCTTTTAAATGACAATATTGTGAAAAATTATTGCAATTTCTGATACTGGTTTCCTATTTTAATATACTGTAAAATATAATTTATTTATGTGATGCAGCGCTGAATTTTTACTCCAGTCTTCAGTGTCACATGATCCTTCAGAAATAATTCTAATATGCTTTATTAGTAGTATTGAACTATTGTGCGGTTTAATATTTGTTTGGAACCTTTGATCATTTCTTCTTTGATTCTTTTATGAATAAAAATTTAAAAAGAACAGCATTTATTCAAAATAGATTTTTTTGTGTAATATAGTTATTTACTATCATTTAACACATTCTGAATAAAAATAAAAGTCTGAATAAAAGTCATCATAAATAAATAAAATGTAATAAAAAATAAAATAATAAAAAATGTACTGACCCCAAACCTTTGAATAGTTCTTTTTTACTTTTTATTTATGAAATCCTGAAAAGTATGACCCAAAAAATATTAATCAGCAGCACAACTGTTTCCAACACTGATTATAAATCAGCATATTATAATGATTTTTGAAGGATCGTGTGACACTGAAGACTGGAGTAATGCTGAAAATGTAGCTTTGCTTCAAAGGAATCAATTATATTAAAATAGAAAACTGTTATTTTATATATATTTGAATATTTGTCAAAATTATTTTTTTCCGGTATTTTTGAAGATACGGCCTTAATGAGCATAAGAAACGTCTTTATAAAAACATAAAAAATCTTACTGATCCAAACGGCAGTGTACATCATGGTTTCTACAACTTATTTTAACATTAATCACAGAAATAAAATACATTTTAAAATATTAAAATAGTAAACAGTTATTTTAACTGCAATGTTATTTCACAATTTTTTGGTAAATCTGAGCTCAATGTGTGACATTTTGACATCTCTTCTTACTCTCTAGATTCAAAAATAACTATTAATTCACGAATCCATATCACGCCTTCTCTGTTGAACTCCCATCAACACTTCTAGAGTCAAAGCACAAACATCACACTTGACATGGATTTTCATTTTGCCCCAAGGAATGCTCGCAGCATCTTGCTTGATCCAGGTTATATTCAACGTCTAGGTTGTTTGGGAAGCTAGAGGGGGTTCTACCCAGCAGAAGGACCTCAGACAAGCTTGTAAAATCTGGTATAGGCCCACAGTCAAACTTGCTGACCTGCTGTTCCATCAGAGCTCAGCTTACTGGCCTGCAGCAATGATCATGACAGGAAGGCATGATAACATCAGTATAATAATCATTTATGATTCTCTGAAACACAGGCTACATTGTTCAGACCTTCACTGAAGGTGTGAGAGTCATCTGACCTGAAACTGATTATTGATAGTTGATTGTGCAGATTGCTTTCTTTTAGACTTATTTCACTCTAGTAATGATAACAGAAGAACTACAGAGAATAAAAGTACACGTGGACATTTTGTCTGGGTTGTGTAACAAAATGATTAAATTAAGTGTAACTGGAAAAGATGATTTAATCACTCTAAAAAAGATCAGTAATATAACATGAAATTATGCATGACGACCCGAGTAGGCTATCTGTGACTGCAATCGTATTATTTTGATAAAAACGATTACATTTACTATTATTTTAATTATTAAAATAAAGTGCAAATCCATCCCTTTTAGGAATCCCTTTAATTGATGTAAAAGCATGATATTTCTGTCAGACAGAAGATGACCGCTCTGAACTTCAGTCTCTGGCTGATGTTCTGCACGTTTCCCGTTTAGAGAAGTAAGACTAGCAGGTGAGCGCTTAACCAACCGATCTAATACAAACATCATAAACAGCATAATAAAACTGTATGTAGGTCACGTCTTACACAAACACACACTCTGCTCTAAGATAGCCTGCAGCTTTAGATGAATGCAAAAGCATGGAAATTAGGAGAGAACAGAATTCTTCAGAAAAAAAGAGTATAACATTCCCTCTATAAACCAACAACATTTATGATTATAGCAACTTTTATAAAAGGCCCATGAATAATTCCAATAATAAAAGAGAAATGGCTGATATTTTTGAGGCAGTAAGCTGTATGAGAGAGAGAGAGAGAGAGAGAGAGAGAGAGAGAGAGAGAGAGAGAGAGAGAGAGAGAGAGAGAGAGAGAGAGAGAGAGAATAAAAATAGCATCATGACAGGCTTTTGGACAGCTGCAGTTGTGGAAAGAGTAACTTCCCATGACAACCCCCCAATAAACATACACACACATTAAGCATCAAACTGTTCACTTAATAAACATTATGAGGTTACATTTACAAATACAAATCACAAAATATTTATTGTTGGAAAGTGACCAGTGGTCAAGACATTGGAAAGAACAGGTAATATATATATATATATATATATATTCCCACTCTTTTAGCAGTTTGAACGCAGACTTGAATGTCCGCGAACCTGAAACAAGGTTTCCCAAACTGGGATTTTTACATGGATTTATTAATTATTAAAACATAGAATATTACATTTAATTAAGAAATAATAAAAAATTCAAACAATCAAAATAAAACTCAAAAGATTATGTGTTGAATTTGTTTACCTGTATATTATGTGACCATTAACCAACATCATAGAACCGAGAACATGCAAATGGTACGGTTCAATCATTGAAATATAAACTTAAAATCTCAGAGTACTTCAAGTAAATAGTTTAGGTCAAAGGGGTTCCCAATTTACATAATAATTTTGGATAACCCTGGTCTACTCTGGACAATATAATAGAGAACACAAAAAAATGCCTAAATAAGAAACAGACCTGCTTCACACTGAACAGTCCATCTGCTACACCGGCCATAGAAACTAGAATACAAACTCTGTTTACTGACAGCTTAACATTCACAGTCTCTGCAAACTATAGCACACATTCAAGCTCATGGCCAAAGCCTTTCTTACCAAAATGACTTGGAGAGATGAGAGCGCAATTACTGAAAAACATATTCAAAACATAACACTACATCTCAGAAGAACGTTAAATTGCAAACACAAGCATTGCAACAGTGCCAAACAAAGACAAGTCGAGCTAACAAATCTTGTTTTAGGCTTCAAACTGCCTTGGGCTGAACAACACAGGATGACTCTGTTTATTATACATGTAAAGAGTTGGTTATGAAAGCAGAAATGAGGGTAAAGGGCTTACTAATAGTTCACTCAAGGTGAATATGACTCCTGGAGATAATGAATCTTTCCTTAACAGAATCATTTTGCCATTATTTTCTCACCATTGTAAGCTGTTTGTAGTTCCAAACATGTATTTCACTTATAGATCAAAAGAGATTAGTTTTTGAAGAATATCCTGGTCGCTCTATTCAGTATAATGAAAGTGGATGGGACTGGGGCTGTCACACGTCAAATTTAGAATAAAAGTACTATAATACAGCAGAATATATCACGACTTATGAGCTATATTTATATAAGTCTTCTAAAGCCATATGGTGATTTTGTGTGATAAACAGACGGAAATAATTAATCATCGTTATTAATGTAATCGTTTGTGCATCTCATTAATCATTTATTATGTGAGTTATGATGCTAAATAAAGCCCCCAGAATACTGCAAAATGTCAGCAGGAAACGTGCACAGACTTATATTCTCCTTTCATGCAGTTTCTACAAATGCAGCATTTTGACTGCATCACTACTTCTTTAGCTGCAGGAAGCTTCCCTCTCACATAGTCAGAAACGCGCACTTAAACACGCTGATAAAACACAAGTTGAGATGTTTATGTGCAGGTGCAATTGGGGTAAATGAGCTTTTTTTATGAGCTTAAGTCTAAATGAATTTCCTCAATGATCCAGTCAGTTAATAGCCTCCTGAAGGGTAAGGCAGGACCTGATTTTACCAAGTCTGACATGTTCCTGGATCAACATCTTTATTGACCCTGGAACAACATTGTGATTAACCAATCAGATTTGAAGAACCAGTTTATGGTTTTTGTGAAGTTTACGCTTACAATCAGTGTACATCAGTACACTGTACGCTTGTACATCTGTGTCATTCATATACAATTTCCTCTGATTTGAGGGATCACTCATAGTTAAGGTTAAGTTTAGGTGTAGGGATATGGTCAAGACTACATTTTTGGATTAAAATTGTTCCAGGGTCAACAAAATATTTTGACCATCTAAGATGTCAATAAACTACTTTAATTTCAGCATTTTCATCACAGTGTAAATTTTTCTCATACGGTCTCAAAAGACTTGGAATATGGCAAATAAATAGTTTTTATAATGCTTCACGGGGCTTTTGTGTCGTTTTTGAAGCTTGAAAGCTCCAATTGCAGGCACGGTCATTCCAGTCAGAGCAATCTGTGTTCAACAGAAGAATGAAAGTCACACAGGTTTGAAACAACAAGGTGAGTAAATGATAACAGAATGAGGTGGCGAAATACCACTTTAAAGGTGAAGTATGCATTTTTTCTTTTTTTCCTAAAAAGAAAACCTGTCATCCTTTTCTCACCCTCATGTCATTCCAAACCTGTACGGCTTTCTTCTGTGGAACACAAAAGAATGATCATTCTGCTCTTTTTCATTCAGTAAGTGACTGGGGAACAGGGGCTGTCAATCTACTGAAATAACAAAACAAGCAGCATAAATGCATCATAAAGGAAGTCCATATGACTTGAGTACAATTTTCCAAGTCTTCTGAAGCTACAATAGCTTTGTGTGAGAAACAGACCTTCACTGTACGAAAAGACAAGCCTGGAAATTCTGATAATGACATTCCCATTTGTGTTCCGGAAGAAAAAAGACATTAGGGTGAGTAATGACAGAACTTTCTTTTTCGGTTGAACTATCACATTAAAAAACAGCCTTTATATAATTGATGAGTAAGCTGGGTCACAACGACCAGAAGTTTGTCCAATAACTGAAAGTGGCAGATGGTTAAAAAAAACAATAATACGCCTCTAAGTTAAACCTAAAAATCTCTATCATTTAACATTAATGTACAATAACTTATGAAACCCAGTATACAACATACACACAATAAACAAAATTGATTTACAGTATATGGACAAAAAGCGCAATGTGTTGATGCAGTGCTTTCACTTTTAAAATAAATGCTACAAAAGAGGGAATTGCAGCAATGCCATAAAATAACAATTTTTGGTTCCACAATTAACCTTTCAATAAACAGTTCTTAAAAGAAAAACTTTTTATTGTGAAAAACATTTCATCTAAATCTAAAGACCTTTTTCCACTATAAAGAACCTTTTTTGAATGGAAAGGATCCATTGATGTTAAATGCTCTTCACAGAACCATAAGATGCCAACTAAGAAACTTTATTATTTACAAGTGTATAATATTTTTCATTCCCAATACGATGAGTCCTGCTGTAACACCGTAATGCCCTGCAGAATCTCACACTTAAACACAGTAATAATTGTGCCAGTACTGACACCTGTACACACAGGTGAAAATGTCATTCTAGCACACCCATATTTACACACAGTGCTCCTGTTTGCAATCATTCAAAGCTGCTCTCCAAGGATATATTAATAGAATATACAGAATCAGAATTATTGTGTTGGATCCATAATAAACCAGAACCATTATTAAAACAGTTTCTTTAAAAAGAAGTCATAGAAGTCATCGTTTAATAAACTATGACAGGCACTTGTCAGTTATCAAAATCAGACCACATAAATACACGATTATATTCTGCATGAGTGCATTAGTGTAAGTATATGTGACTCTGATCAGATGAAGACCCTAATCCTCCTGAATGACTCTTCTGCCCCCATAAGCCTTTTTCCACAGAGCCAATCCGAATACAGCATGAGAGACTGTGAACCAATGAAACAATTGTCTGTGGCAAGAAAGCCAATCAAATGACAGCATGCGTGGAAACTAGGCCAGAAGCCAAAGCAACAGAACAGTGACAACAGATGCCCCAATCCATCCTCACAAATAGGATATAGTAATATACGACATGCTTATGAAAACACATATCACGTATGCTAATTTATTGAAGCACATCTGACGTATTTGCACATAGAGATATTGTAGTCTGAAGAACACAATATAAAAGCTCCAAAACATGAGGTATTCTGGGAAATATTTCCCCCTTAAGTATACTACCCCGTTTCACTGGACCGGGTCAGAAGTCAACGGGAACATTCTGAACTGTTTGTGTTGGAACAAACATCATGATGGATTATTTAATATCTGATTGAAGTACACAAAATAACAGAGCGCTGTCTCATGAGCACAGGGATGGTGGCAGATGTGGCCTAATAAGGGGAATCTTCCTTCTCTGGGTCTCTCTGTGAGGAGGAATGATGCAATCTACATGAAACAAACCACAAAACACAGACACCCTTCTGCACTCACTGACTGACCATGTGGCACCACTGTCTTCATGAACCGGGTCAAGTCTCCACTCATTACAGCAATGGTGTGACATTCATCCCAAACTATTTTAAACTATTTTCCCATTCTTGTATAATTATTATAAAAGTGGGGTTTTCCTTTTTTGTAAGCAGCTTAGAAATGAGAAACTACATGGAATATTTGTACTTGTAAGATATATTTCTCACATTGCAGGAATAAGAAATACAATTATCTCTCATTGACGCCGTCCAAAAAGTGGGGCAGACTTCTGACCTCTGTAGAGGGGGATTTCAGACTGGGGTCCACAGGCCCCCAGGGAGACTTCTAGGTGGTTAGTGAAATACAATTTGAAAAAATGTTTTTATACTAAATCTATTTCACCGTTATATACATTTATCTCACATCTCCTTTGCAATGTACATGTGCTCAAAATTAGTTTTTAACACAGTTTTCCGTTTGCTCATAAGCTTTTATGGAAAGCTGCTATGGAAAGACATTTATTATGCAAAGTTTTTTACAAATACTTAATACATAGCAGATCATATTTCAATAATTTTGGCTTTAGTACCATGATAAATAAAAGTAAATAATTACTGATTTTCAATATCACGTCGTAAGTTGTTCACACTATAATCAGGTCTGTTTATACATAAAGATATAAAGCTTCATTAAACAATCAATTTAGTTTAGGAAAGGGGTCCCTCACAGAGGGATATCCTTATATTTGGGGGTCCTTGGAATAAAAGTTTGAAAAGCCAGGTCAAGGCTGGTCAAAATTCATGGTAGTCATAAAACATTTTCACTGGCCTCCAGGCCACCCCGGAAATGCTTTTTTTATGATCATCATAAATTCTGATTATTTGCTTGCATGCATATTAATTGACTTGCTTATGTATTTAATATTCCTCCGGATATGTGTGACCAGAAGACTATGACAGGAGTATCTCATATCACATGGGTTTCTCATGTAATATCCCAGAGTGAGAGAGATGCACTGGGTGTTTGAAACTTCATGACCTATGCTTTACTTGCAAAAAGCACAACAAAGGAAAGCCAGAGGACTGTCCCAATGCTTTACACATACCAGCTTCACTTATAACTGATTTATATATTCACAAAGGCGGTGGCCGTGTTATGAACAGCACACTGGAATGGAGAACGGAAACAGAATATGAAAGGGAGAGAGAGAGCGGGAGAGAGATAGACGTGAAATTCCAAAAGAGACATCTCCCTTTATACATCCCAACAGCAGCGTATTAACAGTGTTATAATGTCTTAAAATACACACGTCTGTCCTCATCCAAGGTCACCGGAACCACTCTGTCCGGTTCTGCAAACGTAAACACGCGCTCACTTAATTCTGATACATGTATCGAGCGCGCTGACCCGTTCATCTCTTCTTCTGTCGTTCACTTTCTCCCTCTCTAACCGGGGAAACGGGCAACTACTCACCCTCCGACAGCTCCAGCTCGAGCTCCGCGAACCGCGCGCGCACCTCCAGCGGCAGCGGTAACGAATCACGGTCTGCCATTGCGACTCCAACACATCCGAGCCTCGGTGCCTCTCTGTGTCTCCCGAGCACACACGGTGTCAAACGTGTATTTCACGGTGCAAAAATAGACCGCATGAGTGTGAGCGCGGATGGACAGCGAGCAGACGCGTCACTGGAGACCCGTCATCACCGGTCGCATTTTTCGGTTTTCGGTTTCGCTCGGCTTCTCTCTGATCTCAGATTGTAGTGGTGCACAGGAGCAGAGCTGCCCGTGTATCCACTGCGGTGCCACCGTCCCCGCCGCTGCCGTCTCGCTCACGTGACCTCGGTGTTCGTTCAAACGCAGTGGAGAGCGACAGTGTGCGCGCGCGCACCGGCTGTAACGGAAAGCGGCAGCTGTGTAAAGATACAACGACCTACAGTGGCATCAAACACACCCCGGATGAATGAGGGGGCCACACCGGCTCTTTCTGCGTCACATTTTGAAGGATAATCTAATATAAAGATTCTCACATATTTTACGAGATAATAGTGTAAAGCAAATAAAATTATAATTCACGATTCAGTCACATTTTTCACGCATTACAGTGATTAAATATTTGTACTATCAAAAGAGAAAAGTATGCTACTTTATCTACGTTACACGTTTTATTATGCTATTTTTTAGTCATAATGATTAGCTATTTGTTAGCCTATGTCATGTTTATATATAATAAAATAAAATAATAATAATTATTATTATTTGTTTATTTGGTATTTAATATTATTTATTTTGTTGGAAATTATTTTACTAAATTGTACTGCACTATTAAAATGTTTAGAGTGGTTATGATGCCTCCTGCTGGTGAGCGGTGGTATTAAAGCAAACAGTCAAATCAGAGAGCAAATATTTTATAGCCAAAATGTGCATCTTTAAATCAACTTTAAAAAAGTGTTTAATTTAAGCATGGATGTTGAAATTCATTTTCATGTAATCTATAGCCTACATTATCATTATCATTTATTCAGATGGCACTGATTTTGTGTCTTTGTCTCTCTGTACATGTTGTCACTTAACCCCCTCCCCCCCCCCCATTTTGTATTTTATTTTATTATTCAATTTCAAGCTGCTGTGTCTTCCATTACTCCAAAAACAAAAACGACTTAATGTGTTGCACAAACTATTGAAACATCATAAACATCTTCTGACATGGAATTTGAAATTCATTATGTGTTGCTTTGGTCACTATGGTTCTACTAAACAAGTGAACATCAATTTAAACCACAGCAAACCACATTATTTCCTTTCTCACCTATATACCTTAGGGTTGACACCATACTGAATTTTACAAAGAATGAAACTAAGGCTGTGAGGGATACACTTACAATCTTTACAACAACGTGGACGGTATTATGGACTGTACACTTATGGAGTGCGTGTCTATTTAAGTTTGTGCTTTCCCCTGAAATATGTATTATCACATAAACATTTGGCATGTGTTTAACAACTGAAAGCACTGTACTTCTATCCCTCACAGTCTTATTTTCATTCAGGTAAAAAATTAAATAAGGCACTACTACCCTGACTAAGGTCTTACAGGGTATGCTTACAGCAAAATCATAAAGTAAAAGAAATAGGTTTATAACCTCTAAGTAAAGACAAATCCAACCAGGAGTTGGATCTATACCGTTTTATTACCTGTGGTAAGCAAGTTATGCACATGTTCCAAGGCCTATACCCTTGAGAGAAACACACAACATAAAGCCAATAACTGAGAACCAGACCGTAATAACCTCAGAGAAACCATAAAAAAGAACAGAGAAACACCACATCAGTTGATGAACTTTAAATCTGGTAACAGCACTGCATTTATACCAGTAAATATGACAAAGGCACCCATAAAGATCTGTGGAAAGCTAAAATTAAACTTTTGAAGGCCTGTTTGATGAAAAGTAGGAGAAGAATCTTACAGTATCTTGGTACACATGGTACAGTTTTAGCTACAGTAACAGGACATTCAAAAATAAACACAGTAAAATCACAACAGAACACGAGGGTTAAATAAGTACAATTGTAAACTATGCACAGATTAAATTAAATGCTTAGATAAGAAATGACGCAAACACCTGAAAGCAATGGGCTGACCAATCAAATTGACCTCATTTACATATTTCCACCTCGACAATTTTACTGGGAACAGTTTACATTGTTTTAAACAGAATAATGCCGTTAAATTGGAAAACATAGAAACAACATAGAAACATGGACACGTTTTTTATTTAATTAACGTTTTATTCGTTAAGTTTTTTCTCTTTCTCTAACGAAAAGTGTGTCTCTTTCGAGGGGGTACATAAAGATACTCCTATCCACATTCTGATATGGAGCGGAAGGAAGTTCACTGTACAGGTTGCAAACTGAGTGTTAATCACTCATCCAATCACCTCGGGGAAGGTCTGAGACAAGAGCCAATCGCTGTCCTCACAGGACATCATCTGAACAGATGGGCGAGTGCACAGGAAAATGGTTCCGAACGCGGTGTTTACGCACAAGATGTTGGCATGTACAATAACGAATCAACTGATGCGATCCCCGTTGACTTGGAAACACTCGCGGCTGGCGCAATGAGTTCAATGTGTGAACTAGCACAACATGCTAGAACCCAATTCAGACTACTCTCCTACCACTCCTTTATTTTATTTGGAAAATATATAATCGGATACAGTGTTGGATATGTTACTTTTAAAATGTAATAGGTTGCAGATTACACCCTTAAAATGTGTCCTAATAGTGTAACTATTTAAATTACTTGATTAAAGTAGTGTTGATTACATTTGATTACTTTTCTAAATCTCTAACAAATGTTTTTAACTTAATTATTTTGAAACTTTTAAACCAGACAAGGTTAACCTTACAGTAGTAGGCCTACTCATCACTGATTACTGCAGACTTTCAATATCCTTAGTAACTTGAATTAAGATTATAATCATTTCATTTCATGTTTAATAGCTATGATACTGTTTTTAAAATCAAACCTTATCTTTGCATAGCTAAGAAAAGCTATTGCTTGGAAAAGAAGTTAGGCCTAATCTTAAAAAAATAAAGCATAGGCTATACATAAAACCAAAAAGGAAATAAAACAGCATTAAATAAACTTGTGTCCTGTTCTGTGTACATCGATGTCTCATATTTTTAAAGCAGTCAATGCAATTTGGGAAATAAATCAATCAAACTGTAGCCTATGTGTGAAAATATTCAGATGTAACCCTCTTTGTAACCGTTAACGCTTTCGTTTTTGCTAAAATTCCTCTCAGTACCTGTAACAGATAACTGTTAGCTTACATTTATTTTGTAGGCTAATTAAATTATGTAATTCCTAGTTACTCCCCAACACTGAATAGCATATATAATAAAATATATATTCCAAATAAAATAGCCTATAATAAGCTTGAATTTGCCAAAGGAATGGATACTTTTACTTATCTTTTTTTTACTTGTGTATTTATTTATTGTTTGTTTGTCTCTTTTAAAACGCTATCAAGCATATAAACAATAGCCTTTCTTTTTTTGTATTCGCTAAGTAAATTCTTGAATTATTGGAATTCAATTGCTTTCGTAATAATACTAATAATAAAATGTTAATGTCTAAATCACTTAAGTTGTCAACTCTGTCACCGCTCTAAAGGCAAACGCCAAAATATATTTGATAGGCTATATGTATTTAGCTTTATTAATAGAATACTTAATGTTCAATAATCCACTTGAAAATGAAAAGGTACCTGTAGGCGAGCATACACCCACTTTCAGAGTCTTTCTACTTATTTGATTCATAATGTGGCTTTTATTTCATTTCATATTAGGGATAATAGGCTATCAAATGACCACCGTTTTATCCTATCGGTAACTACGGTTACCATGGTAAATATCGGAAAGGGCAATAAGCGCAGAGCGCGTGGCTCCGGGGCGGGTGGCTCGCGGGTCCATCATAGAGCAGTTACCCAAACGCCTTTGCCGTCAGAAGCAGCTTCATCGCTATCTCATCACTTACACACTCAACCGGTACACCTGATTCTTTTGTGGAGGTTGGCTGTGAGGATATGCGTGTGTTGTGCCTTCACTGGTCAGTGTTCCAGCACCGCGCCCGGATGGAAATGTGTCTTCCGGGGAAAAGCTGCTTTCAGCCAACGAGACAGCGAGCACAACACGCCGCACAGCCTGGATATTTGCAACTTTCAACAGAAGCGAGTGTCTTTCTGAGAACGCGTGCGGTTTGAGACGCAGATCTATGGCAAGACCTATGCGTCCCAGAGGGGAGAAGAGCCGTGGGAAATCTGACAGAGGCCCGTAAGAGCTCAAAGCCATAATTTTGCTATTTCATTCCGACCCTAATGCCGTCATTCATGGATGTGAACGCAGAGGCGGATCCGTTGCACGTGCAGACGGTGGATGAGCCACCGGGAGGCGCCACCGTTACCGTCGCCGTCGCAGAGTTTCAGGTCCAAACGGTGCTGGAGAGCGATGGCGAGCTCAGCGAGGATGACCTGCAGACGGGCTCTGGAGCTCAAACACCGGCAGCGGGTGATCCGATCACAGAGATCGAGAGCGAGGAGGGTGCGCAGGCAGGGACAGACATACCGGACGAGGACATCGTCGGGCAGAGCTCGGGGAAAGCGGAAACGTTGGGCTCCAGTTGCAGCAACGAGAGCTGCATCCCGACTCCAGGCTGTCGGATCTGCTTCCAAGGAGCCGAGCAGGTGAAGTCGGGCCGTTCATTCGTTCCGTCTGCGTTATTTATTCTCGGTCTATGTATGCGCCATCCAGTATTGAACTCTTTTACATTTTAATTCAATACCTGAACTTGAACTGAATTTGGATTGGAGGTAAAACAGCAACCGAATCTGAATGTCATGAAGATCATTATTCATTTAGCAGATGCTTTTACCCGATCGACTTGGGAGGAACATCACAAGCATCGAAAGAGGAAACATTAATAGTATTACATAAATACAATTGCAAATAAAATATATATAACGGCAATTATATAGTTTGCTTTATTTATTATATATTGTATAATTCTAAATATATAGTGTTAAAAATGTAAAAGGTACCTAATATAGTTATTTGTTTTTCATGTTTCATATCATTAAATAAATTAAGTTTTGTGGAGCAGAAATTAATTTACCTGTGTTGAATTTATTTGAATTACCAGTTCAATATATTCTCAATTCAGTTTCAGCTTCCTGTTGGTTAATTAATAAATAAATCACATTTTTAAAACATATTTTCAGCCAAACCAATGAAGTTCAGAGTGCTTTTGACAGACAAGGTATAACTATAAACAAATAACAGGTAACTATAAAATAGGATAGAAAAAAATGATATAAATAAAGAGTAATATTGATAAAAACAAATACTAAAATCATGAAACGTAAACATTCAATGTTATAAGGCATTACAAGAAAGCCAGACTAAATCTAAATATTTTCTGCACATCTCATACTCTCCAGATGGTTAAGGAATTACTTTAAGGTATAATGACTGAAAGCAGTATCACCAAATCTTTTATTTCTATACTTTGTGATTCAGTTCAAACAGAAGAATTGGAGAACCCGAGAGTTCTATTTGAGAAGTCTGGTGTGAGGCCAGTAATCAAATTCTAAATTTGGTTGTCTCATCCTGATGTTGGGTCCTACCTCAGTCACGGTGGTCAAAGTTCAGAAATCCATGTGTTAGGACAGTCTGAGAAATATAAACCTTGTAAACACCTTTTAAATTATAGGCCTGCATAATTAATGCAATTATTAGAATATCGGAAACCTCAATGATTCTTAATGCTTTAAACAGACAGTGTGGTGTGTGTGAGAGATGGTGAGATCCATTACCTGCTGCGCCATTCATGTCTAGTGCTCTTCACTTCCTGCAGCTAATGTGCTTCCTCGAGGCGCCTTGTGTTTGTGTCTGTAAGTGTGTGTAAATGTGTTTCAGACTCATTATAGTTCTAAATGAGGATGTTTCTGAAGTTATTCATGAATGCACAGATGAATCATTTCCCGTCCACTCACAGAGATGAACCTCTGTCATTATGTGTATAGTGTTTCATTCACTCCAAACGTTCTCCTCATTTAGACGAAACAGCTCATCTGCTTCATTGTTCAAGGTTCCACAACCTCAACGCTCAACTCATCTGCAAAGACACACAAAACAATCATGCAGCAGTGAATCATCAGCTCAGCTGAATCTATCTTTAATCATGATGTGTTTTGATTGGCTGATTGACATGTCGGTGTGTTGTGATTGGCTGTAGGGGGAGCTGCTGAGCCCGTGCCGCTGTGCCGGTTCTGTCCGACATGCTCATCAGCAGTGTCTCCTCAAGTGGATCAGTGAGAAGGGCTCCTGGAGCTGTGAACTCTGCAACTATAGATTCAACATCCTGCCTATACACATCAAACCACCACAACAGGTAAACACACACACATGCACATACTGGGATTTATGAAATATCGGTCAGGGTTTTGGACTAAAGCATTTAGGAGCCAACAAAAATGATAGAATTGCTCAATTGTTATTCAGATGTGCTTTAGTTCCATTTGATGCTAGATCAGAATCATGCTTGCTGATCGGACACCACAGCTTGTGCTTTGTTTTTGTTTTTGATTGTCGCCAATGGTGACTAGATTTTAAATAAAAATATGTTTTATTGCATTTGTGAGCATATTAAGGCTGGAATACACTACATGACTTTTGCTCAGATGACCAGATTTCCCAGATTTGCCAGGCTGGACAAATCTACTCTGTATATTCGAGTTGATGCATTTAATAGAAAATCACATAATTTATGATCGGTACAGATTTTTTTATCATCAGACTATGATTCCATCTATTCAGAGGATGTCAAACATGTTTGATATTTTGAGACATTCAGAGCACATTATTTGCTTTTGTCATGAACCTCATAGCAACAAAGCACGTTTCTGCCTGAATCTTTTAGTGATTGGAACAGCTTGAGTCTGTTGCTATGTTAACCTCAATCGTTAAGTGTACGATTCCCTCTGTGACCATTTACAAAGTCAGTAAGTGTATGATGTTTCAAAATCTGTTAAGATTTGAAGTCGTGTACAGTATTGCAGTATTCAGTCTCGGTCTGGAGCACGAGTTGGTGACCGTGTTTGTATGTTTTGCCAGTGGCAGACCGTCACCATGACTCTGGTGGAGAAGGTTCAGGTGATTGCAGTGTTGCTGGGTGGCATCTTCCTGTTGGCCAGTGTATCATGGCTGCTGTGGTCAGCACTGAGCCCTGAGGCACTATGGCAACGCAGTGACATCCTGTTCCAGATCTGTTACGGCATGTATGCAGTCATGGACCTTGTGTGTATCGGTGAGACACATTTATACACTAAAACATCCATTATTCCTGCACAATAACATTTTCTCAAGCTAATATGCATATTTAGCGGGTTATCATCTAAACAAAGTATTAGTGTTGTTGACTATTATATCAACAAAAAAAGCAATTAAATGTAATAATTTGAACTCTGTTTTATCCATTAATATTTATGTACCAACTGACACGGTTGTATAGATCACAGCTTTAGTTCAGATTTTTTTTACCTTAAGAAAAAATGATATGTATTCTACCATATACATACAAAGAAATAAAATCAAGTTGAATTGTAATGCAGCTTGTGAATCAAGTTGAATCATGAAATCTGTCAATACCTAGCCCTGCTAAAGGTGTGTTTACATGTGCTAATCATACGTTTGTGTTTCAGGTCTGATTGTTCATGAAGGTGGTGCTGTGTACAATGTGCTGATGCGCTGGCGAGCTGTTAATCTCTTCTGGGACGTCCAGAAATACGATAAAAGCAGAGACCTGGAGAACACGCACCATAACCTGTGGCTGCCTCTCACACACACACATACAGTCTCTAACACACACTCACAAACCACCCGACTGGAGTCATCGCCTCGATGCCCCCTTCGCCTCCTCTCTATGTGCCTGACCGTGACCTCTGACCTCTCCCCGCAGGAGCAAGGCTCAGGTGAGCAGGTCGTTAGGGTCACGTCAGTTTGACATCAAATTAAACTAATTCAGGGACCAATCAAACAGCCTTTGTGGGAGTGGCTAACTAGTGGGAGGGGCCTCCGTGTTGGGAGGAGCCTTACTTGAAAAGCACTTTAGAAGACATGCAAACTGAATTGAATGCAGAATTATGTTGAATTGCAAACTGAACAGGTGTTTCCAGCCTGAAGTTCTGGATCAGCCTTTGAGCATCGAAGTAAGACTGCAAAGCTCTCCGTGCACACACAGACTTATACAAAATTATAATGCACACAAAATGTATTACTGCTGTTAGACGAATGAATGTTTGTTTTTAACCAACTGTTTTTATGTTCAGGTTTTTAATAATTTCAGTACTGATAAACTACAACTTATCACAGTTTCTGTTCATTATACTTCACCTGCCATAATGTGCAGGTACCACAGTTACAGGCCTTTTCACATTAAGCTGCATTTCCACTATTTCAGACTCAGACATACGCGTGCAATCGTTACATTTTGCCACTAGTGGCAGCCGCATGACACTTTCAAATTGGTTGTGAAGCAACCGTTGCCCTTCGCTTATTCACTATGGTAAAAATAAATGAATGTATATCCATACAAATCAAATGAGCGTGATGTTGACAACGCTGTTGAAAACATTGATTTCACAAGTAACTTGTATAGAACATTTGCAAAAGGGTTGCAAAAGTCATTGAGAAAAATGAAAAAGTTAAAAAAAAATTAAATACCAAAAAATGATTTAAGTTTTTGCGTCTAGCAGACACTTTTATCCAAGCAGACTTACAATGGAAGAGCATAAGTAATGTGTCATACAGCCAACAATATTGACATATCATGGCAGGTTTATTAGAAAGCTAGATTAGGAAACAAGCTAACGCAGAGGTGAAATGCTATAGAAGCCTGTTTCCATCTCGGAATAAAAAATGTAAATGGTAATTGTGACATGTCACAATTCTGATATTCAACTCTCAAATAGAAAATTTTCATCTCCCAATTCGGACTTTTGTTCTCAGAATTGCGAGTTTATCACAATTCTCAGTTTATATCTTGCAATATAAAAGTAAAAAATAATTATTATAAATTGCAAATCGAGAAAAAATATTGAATTGTGAGATATAAACTCAGAATTGCAAGAAAAAGGGTCTGAACTGTGAGTTGCAATTACCTTGTTGGGCTTCCATAAAATTCAAAGAAGAAAAATAGATATTTATTTAAATATTTTGAGAAATGTCAGTATTGTTAGTCTGTATTTTATAGGTGGTCTTATGTGTGCTGTAGATGCAAATGTGGAAATATTTCAATGCATCCAAAGCTGCATACAGTCAGAACGCCTCACAGCTCCTGTACTACTCTACATTGAAAACGAAAGACTTCAGAGATTAATGCCAAGGAGGCAGTGGAGAAACTTGCAAAAGTTGAACAAGCAGTGGATTTTGTTGTAGGGATATGTGTCAATTTATTCTATTCCCACCTGATTTTAAATGACCCTCAGAAAGATCTTACACACTATCATCTATCAATGCTTAAGTGCCCTACATCGCATGTTGCGTATAGTACAGCACAGAAAAAAACTGACTTTGGACTATTAGTCTCTAGACTCATACAAAATTCATGAAGAAATGTGGTTAGATATTGTGATATTGATATTGTGATAGAGTTGGTGGTTAGATATGGTGATGCTGGTAAGCATTTTAAACATTGTGCCCTTAAGATACCAAGCCCTGGATGAGCGATTTCAGAAGCTTTCTAAGACTGATAGAAATTTAATATAAAATGTTAGGAGTGAAATAATTACAAATATTTTAACATCGTAAGCACATTGAAAATCTTCCTAAGCAGCTCAAGTCTACAGTGAAAATGCAAATCATCACAGAAATACTAAAAAGTTCACTGATTCCATCTGGGCACATTGCGTTTCTGTCCTTGAAACTTGACCAGCGTTCATGCTAGCTGATTAGCATAGCCTACAAAAGATTTCATTCAGATGTCCCAGAGATGTGAAGAGCTAAATGAGAAGCCCATTCTGCACTGCACAGAGCAAATGTGGATGAACATTTCAATGAATGTAAGAGTCTTTGAATTTTGTTATATTTATTGCCTATAAACGAATGCACAGTACAGATACAAAATGAGAAAGATTTTCCTGTTGTTTTAGTGTTTTATAGGCTTGCAGTAGAAAAATAACAGGACCAGAGGGAGTAAATCCAATAGTATTATCACAATCCTTCAGCTCAACAGAAAAGGTTTATAAAATATACAGCTCCTCAGAAATATATAACATACATTATAAACATTGCACATATAAAACAGACGTAAAGGGCACTCTGTGTATGTTTGCATACGTGTTGTATATTTCTGTGTATTTTAAAGGCACTGGATTTGAGTGCTGGTTTATTTTGGACTGGACTTTCTGCCTGCAGAATTCCAAAGAAATGCAACTGGACTGGACTTAAAATGTTAATACAATGTCAAATATGGGGCTCAGTGAACAAACATGTATGTGTGGCACAGTTTCAAGCACAATAACTCGATGTGTGTCTGTGGGAACATGATAGTGTCTGTCATGAAAATGTCTTTGGTATTTTGCTCTCAGCATCGAAGGGTCACTTTTTTGCGAATTCAAAATAAAACTGTTCCGTTTGCTGACGTTTAACCTCAAAGTCCCATTTCTGAGAAGTGTTTGTCAGGAGCGATCACCAGTTGCTGCCGTGGCTACTGATGGATTGACAAGTGCTGAAACGCTTCTTCACTATTAGACTGATGTAAGCCTTCATCAGCTTTGCGATGTCCATCACCTACAGAGACAAACACAAAGGAATACAGTGTTATTCTAGTATCATTGATATGCTGTTTTAGTTTTAATGAATTATTTACTTTTTTTAATTGTCATTTAGTTGTGTTTTTATAATGTATAATTATTTTTATTTTTTATATATTTTTATTTCATACCTAAACAGAACAAAAGTGAGAAACTCTTGCAACTATCTAAAATAAAATTCTAAATGGTTTTATTTTAACACATTCTTTTATAAACACATTTTAACGCATTTTTTATAAATACATTTTTTATGGTTTTAGTTAACAAACGTAATGCTGGAAGAAACTGAACATTCATGCCTTCATAATGACCAAAAAATAAACAGATTAATAAAACAAACCAATTAATGTTTTTTTTTATATTTTCTGAAGTAACCATGAGGGGTGTTCTCTTGTGTAAAACGTGGGTGTTATGGGTGGTTGCTAAGTGGCAATGGTGGACTCTGACAAAGCATTATTAGTCTATTACTGAAAAATGTTCAAGTATTTGTATCACACTTTACTGCATTTGTATGCATTATATCTTAATTTTATTCCACTACATAAAAAAAGCCATTCCATCACTCTGAGACATGATAGTGTTGTCTGATTCATGATTAATAATGTTTTGAGCAGATTAGCTTTTTTCAATGAACCTATTGAACTGATTCACTAACCACCCTGAATGATTCATTAACGAATGGACTGATTCTAGCTGCAATTCTCGAGCTAAAAACTCACTGATGAGTAGATTGATTCAGTTGGAGTGAGTCTCGAGTTAAATGTTCAATCTAAAATGATCCACAAGTTCGTGGAAGATTTGACTGATGAGGCAACAAGTTAATATAAATAACGAATGTTAGTTTTTTTTGCTGTGGAAGCATGCAAGTAAATATGGAATGTTTGTACCATGTTGGTGTTGAAGAGCAGCTCTCGTCCCTCCATGCTGATCTTGTAGATGTTTGGCTGCGGTGCACCGAAGGACAGAATGGCCTCATAGAGAAACACCTCCAGAGGCCAAGCCTCCCCACGCTTGTACACACACACTCCCTTACGACTCACGCCCAACCACAGCTCTCCAGGATACACACCATCTACACACTGACAAACAGAGAGAACTTGTTCAGCGACATTGCTTTGCTGATGGATCATGTGTATGAGTGTGTGTGTGTGCTCACCTCCACATCAAACAGGGTTGATCCATATCCCTGCCACTCCTTGACAAGATTCATGTATTTTTTCATGGCTTGTTCCTGTTCCATCCCCTGCAGTTTGCGCCATTTTTCCACCAAACAACTTCTCAAACCCGCCTTCTCATCTTGCAGCCACGCCTCTATGGCTGCAGGCCCCTCCCCTTGTTTCTGTCGCCCCAGTGACCCTCGCAAGCTCCGCCTCAGTGTGCCTTCCAGAAAACTACCCCTCTTTCTTTCTGTGGATGGCGTGGCAGATGCAAAGCACCGTGCGGATTGCTGTACTCGAGCACGCAGGCGGTCCATAGGGAACACCTGCTCCAACTCAGGCAAGGCACTCTGGGTAGTGTAGTCTCCCAACAGATACTGAAGCCGAAGAGCAGCCAGAAATTGCAACGTCTCTTCTGGAGCAGGATACTGACCCCTAATGACAGCTTCATGGGCCTGAGAGAGAGAGAGAGAGAGAGAGAGAAAGAGAGATTTAAATTGCATCTGTGAAACACTGACAGCAAAGAAATCATTCTAAAGAACTGTTATATTCATTATTAAAAACTAGGTACTTAGAGGGATAGTTCATCCAAAAATGATAATTCTGTCATCAATAACTCACCCTCAAGTTATTCCAGGCCTGTACAGAGTTTCTTTCCTCTGTTAAGTAAAAAAGTCGCTCATCAGTTGACGGTAGCCATTGACTTCCATAGTATGGTAGTCACACTATGGAAGTCAATGGCTACCTTCAACTGTTTGGATACCAACTGTCTTCAAAATATCTTCTTTTGTGCTCAGCAGAAGAAAGAGACTCATACAAGTTTGGAACAACCTGAAGGTGAGTAAATTACAACATTTTCATTTTTGGGTGAACTATCCCTTTAAGCTTGTATTTCTGTGTGACAAACGGAATATAACAGGATGCAGGGAACTCATGATACAAAATAAATGTGGTGCTATAAATGTAAGATTCTGAAAACAGAGAGATAATGCATTTGTTTGCATATGCACACACATTAAAAATAGACAATACAGTATTAGTGACTTTTAAAGCCACTTTTTGTTATTAGTAAACATTTATTCAGCTGACACAATGTAATTTATATGTGTATGTGATTAAACAATTAATATGATTAATTAAATGAACACAACTTATTTGTATGTGTTTTGAGGCCATATATTAAAGTGAAATAAAACCTGCTCAAACATGAATGCAAACTCCACACTGTCAGCAGGAACACTCTCAGGCTCTGAGAAACAGAAGAGCTTGAAATAAAACTTCCAGCTCTCTCCTTCCTGTTCTTTATTTGTTAACCTAAATGAGAGAAACAGTGAGAGAGAATTTCACAACATTATTCCATACAATTAAAAAAACTAATAAATGTGCAGTATACAATTATTTTCTGTGTAATGTGATGCATAAAATCTCCATAGAGTACCTAACAGAAATCACACCAGCATTAAACTGTGAGGAGTGACTCACTCTTTTTTTAGCCAATCAGAAAGCGCTCTCTGCCTCATGTACAATATCTCACAAAAGTGAGTACACCCCTCACATTTCAGCACAAAATGTAGTATCATTTCTCAAGGGACAATACTGCACAAATGAAACTTGTGCAGTATCAACAATCCTCAGAGAGTTCTTTGCCATGAGGTGCCATGTTGAACATCCAGTGGTCAGTATGAGAGAATTGTACTCAAATACCAAATATTAACTGCTCTAAAACAAATTTGTATGGTCCTGTCAAGCAGGCCAAAACATGAGCATGATGAATAGGACATGTGGCTTTGCATGGTTAAACGATGTATAGCTGTTATCACTTAGGGTGTACTCACTTTTGTTGCCAGCTTGTTTGACAAGAATTGTTGTATGTTGAGTTATTTTCAGAGGACAGTAAATCTTTACTGCTATAAAAGTTGCACATTGACTACTCTAAAATATATCCAAGTTTCATTTCTATAGTATTGTCCCTTGAAAATATATACTAAATTGATTGCCGAAATGTGAGGGGTGTACTCACTTTTGTGAGATACTGTATTTATGTTTGCTAACATGTTTTTAAAGGGCAAGGTTTTAAATCATTTTACAGCACCTTTAAATCATTAACATCAGATTCAATGACTCTTTTTATACATTTATAAATTGTATGGGATGGTAATTCAAGTGAGACTCACTTTTCAAATTTAGCGAGGACGTCGGCCACCACAGTCCTGCTCTCTATGGCTCGGTCTGTAGTGTCATTATGTTCAAACAAAGCGAACATGTTCTTACAGTCCTCCATTGAGAGACCCTTCAGCAGCTTCTCAACCACCTGGAGACCATCAGACACAAATGTACAGGTTAACGTGGTTCTGGAGCTCACATGTATATGTATGTGTGCGGATGTGTTTGCGTACCTCTCCTGCAGTTGTGTGTGAGTTAATGGTGATTTTGCAGGACCCGCCACCATGGCAGTAAACTGTCGATGTCATTTCCTGTCTGCTTAGTATGGCCCTCAACTCCTCCTGTGAAGGAACGTATTCGCGTCCACGCACGTGCCGCAAGGCATCTTGGGAGAAGCCAGCATACCGTTCCATCTCGGTGCCTGGGTACAGCTCTCGTGTCCTGAGCAGAAAATCAGTCACAGTCTAATCAGTTGTGATATGGTTAAATCTTGCCCTCTAGGATGTAGAATATATCAGGACATTTTCATTCAGCTGTTTTGTATTTTCTCAATTTTTTTTATTTAGAGTTCCTTTGTTGTCATCTAAGGCTCACTTAAAGTTAGTCATTAAAAAACTATTTAAAAAACTATAAAAAATAACTAATAACACTGTTACATGTAAACTTAAGTAAAATATTTATCATTTGTTTTACTGTACATTATAATGTTGAGGTCTAAATATACTTGTATCATTTAAAATATATATTTTTTTGTGTTTTATTATTTTAATGTTGATCCTTTATTTTAAAATCGTTTTAATTATTTGATGAGACTGTCAAAAGTTTTACACAAAAACAACTACAGCATACGTAAAGATTAGATTAAAAATACAACGTTTATCAATTATCAATGTTTAGTAGTAGGACATTTTTGCTGCTACTAAACAAGAAATAAGCAAGAAATTATCTTATATTATCTAATTTCTCTCTTTTAACCTTATTTCAGTCAGAACAAAATACTAACACACACAAGATTCTCACTGACCTTTTGAAGTGAAATTTCAGGTATTTGAGAATACTTCTGGAGGCGGGGCTAAATGTGCAGCACATGCAGGCTATGATTCGCCAGCCACAAATGTGGGCGGGGCCAGCAGGCTTTGGGTGGTGTGCTGTCTGTTTGATGAGCTGGCAGAAGAGTTCATCTCTTAGGGGTCGTAGGTCATGAGCCGTCTGCAGGATTCCCTGAATCTGAGGGATGGGATTGTCCTCGGTCTCCAGCTGATGAAGAATGTTGAAGAGCTTGAGGGCCTCAGCCTGCAGTGTGCCGTAACTTCTCCCTTTGTCGGCTAAAAACATGCATATACAGGTGTTTATGAAGGTTAGGGTGTATTTGAGAATGTGTGTGTGTTTTACTCACAGCTTTGCTGTGCATCTCCATAGGATAAAGGCAGGAGCGCTGTATGTAGAGGGTGGTGTGTGTAACGCAGTATTGGGTTCCTCTTGTAGATCTGCTCCACCACCTCCGAATTCAGACAGTTCTCCTGAAATCAAACGATTACAACAGTGTTTTATGAAAATTATGTTACAAAAACATGAATGTATGTGCATATGAGTGTGTGTTACCTTGATGTCCTGTATAAGTTGCTGCGTGGGTGTATCCATGAGCGCTTTGCTGTCAATGACAGTCTGTACAGCACTGGCCCATCGACTAGCCTCCGTCTGCAGCTTAGAGTACAGTCTATATGAATGCTTACGACCAAACACGCTCACATTCCAGTGGCCTAGACAAAAACAAATACAGGTTAGAGTCTGAGAAAGATGTAAAGGTTTGTTGGTTTGTAATTTATGTGTATATGAGTGTGCTAACCAGTCTCTCTGAAGACTCTCTCATCTGGAACGATCACGGAGCAGAGGCTGTTGAGCACTAAAGAGCCCAGTTTAAGAGCATTTCTCTCTGAGCTTTTATAATAATCCACAGAATTGTGAGTCAGCACAAACCAGCGCTTCTTCAGCTTAAGATTCCCACGACTGCTGCCCCGAATCTCTTTATACAGCCAACCTGGAGAGAGAAATAGACAGGAAGAGATCTGAGATATTTTCACATTTAAAATTGAACTTCAATTTGTAGTTAAAGACATCCTAACATGGTGCTGTTGATTTGAAAGTGAACACTATAATATGCAATTTGACTCTTTCTTTGTCCAAATTCTTTTTCTAAAATTAATCATCAAGCATGAACTGAATGTTAAAATAATTTTCAGACAATGCATAAATAACTGAGCATGACTTTTGACTTGTTGAGTAGGTGGCCTCTCTCACCCCTGATGATGAACTCTTGTCCCTGCACACGTGTGTCTCCTTTCGTGCGTTGGAGCAATGTAATCCAGTGATGCATTTCTTCTGCTGATTCGGCCATGCAATGTAGCACACGATGGGCTGTGATTATAACAAAGGCATTTGGCCTGGATAGAGAAAAAAAAGCAGAAACATTTCAAATATTTAAATGACTGTATAATTTTCCACAGAAAACTAAAATGGTAAGATTTGGTGATTAGGTTTAAACATTCATTTAGAAGACGCCTTTATTCAAAGTGACTTACAAATAAGAAGCATCACAAGCAAACAATAAATGAATGTGAGGAGATTCCCCCTCACATTGTAAAGCGCTTTGAGAATGTACAACTAGCAAAGTGTGCAAATTGAGAACAAAGTGTGCATATAAGTGTATGTAAGTGTGGGTTTACCTTTCTGGGTTGTCAGAGGCACATACAGAATCAATAATTCCCACATCCAATGTGCCCTATAAAAAAACACAAATGTCTTTTCTAAACGTAATCTAACGAGATTTCTGCAAATTTTTCGGTGTATTTATGTGTAATATTTACCATAGCATTCTGAGGATTTGCTTGTTCATCATGCATCTCTCGAATTTCCTGTTCTGTCGACATCTGGACCTGACTCAACATGCTGAACCAATGACTGCACACAACACAGAGATTCATTTAAAAACCTCAGTTTAACAGTTCTACACATTTATGAAATAACATCAAGGCTTGAGGCATATATACATGTATATATAAAACACACTTACCTGGAATCTTCTGCAGTTTCTGCAACAAGGTGGTATGTTCTCCCTGGCATGACAATGTCAATCCCATTCTCCTTCCCTGTTACGTCAATAATCTCTCTAATAAAACCACATAAAATGAAAGAGATAAATAAATAAATAACCATACATAGAATAAATCCTGCTTTGTTATCTTTTATGTACGGTTTCAAATCAAACATTTCTAAAAATAAATATATATAATAATCTTAGAGTGAACAGATTTAAAAGAAAAACAATATTTTATATACAATATTTGTCTTTTTGATTGACAAGTTTAGCATGACTGCAGCATTCCTGTTCCAGTGTCACACTGATTATGACCTGAAACCTTACTTGGCTTCATGCATGTCCAGCATGCCTTTCAGCCGCTCCTCTGTGTCGTTCTCGTAGTAGATGAGTTTGCTCTGTCGCAGGACGAACCAGCGGCGTCTCCAGTTGCGTCGAGAGAGTGTAGAGGAGCCTCCTCCCTTCTTCAGCAGCCAGCCCTGTTTGAGTGCCTCTTGTCTGCTCCTGAACCACAAAAATGTTTCATCCTTCAGCACACACCAGCGACGCTTCCAGGAGTTCAACAGGCCACCTGCAACACACATGTGATAATGACAAAGATCATAGGTACATCTAGACTTCCCTTAATGAAATGCTGCAACAGGTTTAGTGTAGACAGGGTGTTAAACTGTGCTAACAATTTATGAGGAAACTTTAATTTCTTAAAAAATATAACAAAAAGCAAAAATAGACAATGCACCTATAGCTGAAATAAGCAACAAAAGTTACATTTACACCTTCAAGTTAACTGCAAAAATCTTTGGAGAGAAGAGAAAGTAATATGAGTTTCATTATATCCTCTAGGAGACTCTGAAATCAAACAAACATAATAAAAAAACAGGTGTTGAGAGAGGAGTGGCAATATTTACCTTTAATATAAAGGAAACTGTGGAAGTAGGGGAGAGTGACACAGCTATAGACAGAATCCCGCCGGTAAGATGATTCATCGTCAGTGTCAAACCTATCAAAGTCATCTTCACTGTCCTCAAACTGAGGGAGAGAACCACAGGGATACACAATCAGATTCAGCAATCACATGTGAAAACACAAATGCATGATACGGCATTTGTAACCCATTTTAATTCAGTAATGTGATGTACACTACCAATCGAAAGTTTGAGATCTGCACAAATTTTAATGATTTTTAACAAATCGTCTTATGCTCACCAAGGCAGCATTTATTTGATCAAAAATGCAGCAAAAAAAACTATTGTAGTGTGAAATATTTTTACAATTTATAAGAACTATTTTCTATTTTAATACATTTTAAAATGTAATATATTTATGTGATAGCAAACATTACTCCAATCTTCAGTGTTTATTTAAAATATATTTCAAAATTGTAAATGTACTGTCACATTAAGTCCTTGCAGAATAATTCCTATTTTAAATCAATTTCTTTAAATCTGCAGTCTGTAAGTTTTTATTTATTTTATTATAACTCGTAATATATATCTAATATAATATAGAATATATACTCGTTTTCTTAAAAAAACCCACCTTCCTACGTGTACTGTGTTAGGCTAACCAGGACTTGTAATAGCACTTGCATGTTGTTGCTCTTTTGTTGGTTTTGATTGCTTCTATAATATCCTCATTTGTAAGTCGCAATGTATAAAAGCGTCTGCGAAATGACTAAATAAATAAATAAATAACGAATAAATAGGCCTATACGAGAAATATATTTTCACTTAAATAATATTTTAAGGAAACGAAAGAAAAACTGTGCAACAAGTAGCCTATTTAGAGTTTCAGTTCATTTTTGTGCTGCGCGAAAGGAAACCAGACGCATGAGGCATCCTATTTTTTAGGGTTACTTGTTTTACAAAAGCGCAAATATTTGTTTTCATTGTGAATGTACACAAATAAAAGCAAACTTTTTACAATTCCGATTATCTTCCTGACTAAAAGGAGTATTTGCTTCCACTGTTAGAAGGAAGAAAAAAAGTGATTGTTCCAGCTTATGCATTAAGTACCAACTGTCAAATATAATGGGGAATCCCTGCTCTACAGAAACACTCAAATCTCAAACGCTCAAATCTCTATAAGAATTTTAATGAAATCGTACAGAATGTGTGTTGTAAATAAAGCAACCATATTGAATGTGTGTGGAAAAACTCACAGAAGACTGCGGCCCCTCCGAGCTGAAGCGATACGCCCCTGAGCTGACACTGGTGCTGGTTGCCAAGGAGCTGCGGTGGTCATCTGACCAGTGGTCATTGTGAGGAGGGAGGCTGGGAGGCCGCATGATGATGCCTCCTTCTTCATAATCATCTGCATCATAATCTGAATCTTCATCGGGAGGGATTAGCTCCGCCTCCTCTTCCTGAACAGCGTGAGAGTAGTTGGAGCCACTGCTGGAGGGCGGAGCATGATAGGCTAAGGGTGTGATTATGGGTAGTGCAGGGGGCAAAGGCATAAGGTCATTCGCATAAGGATCCTCCTCTGAGGAATCATCGCTGGTGCGGATTCCACTGGTGCGCTGGCCGTCAGAGTGTCCATGCTCGCTGGGGTTAGGAGAGTCTTTAAACCCATCTTCGTCCACTCCCAGGCCTTCGTCCACCTCATCTTCCTCACCTCTGGCTACGTCCCTTTGTGAGCCACCGGACCCTTCCAACGCGCTTTCGATGTTACGCACACACTCGTCGATCTCATCGAAGTTGAGTGAGGTGAGGAACTGCTGCGCAGCCTTGCAGGCCTCCTCTTCTAGCCTGCGCAGCTCCTGATCACGCAGCCACTGCAGACGATGCAACGACTGCGTAGTTAGACTCTGCTCCTGAGCCTCTTTCTGTCGCCGCAGGTCTTCAATCTCACGCTCCAAACGCAAGATCTCATCCACCTGTGATGCCTGGTTTGTCTCTACCTCGAACACCTCGTCAAACACCTGCTCCACCAGTGACTTCTCTGCTATAGAGAAGGATTCAGGGTTCTCAGGTGGGTCGTTCTGAATTGGAATACTCTCTGGTACAATACTGTCTGGTGTGGCTCTCTCGGTTAAGAAATGTTGAATCTGCTCATGTTTATTTTTTTCCTCTAATATTCGAGCTTCCTCTGCCTGTGTTGAAGACAGAGAAAAGAAAACATTCTATGATTCTACTTAAACATACGATCACTTGAATTTCACATGAATGTTGTACTGAAACCAACAGTAATCAACTTGTAATCAAATTAGCAAATAAATAATCATATCCATTGTTGTCAATGACAATATTTCATAATTAGAAAACTAAGACTGTTTAAAAAAATAAAAACAGTAATAAAAAAAATAAAAAAATTCTCCACAGACAGACAGACAGATAGATATTTCACTAACTGCTTGTGCTAGAAGCTCCAACTCCATGCGCTGTCTCTCTCTGATAAAAAAATACAAATAAAAACACCACAAGCAAATCAGAAACTTAGAAACAAACCGTAAACGTAGATATAACAATATAGGCAATTGAACTGCTTACCTCTCCTGCACCTCCTGCTCTTCTCGTCGTCTCTTCTCTTCTTCTTCTTCCCTCTTCCTCTTCTCCTCTAGAAGTTGAATGCAGAGCCGTCGTGCCCTTTGCCCTCTGAGCCTCTTCTGTAGGGTGATGGTGGCCCAGCGCGTCATCTGGAAGCGCCGACGCCAATACAGTGCACGGTAGTTTTTCTGAATGACAACAATGCACTGCAATAACCGCCTGTACTGCCTCCTATAACCAGCAGAAGGCAGAGAGACAACAGAGGGAGAACATGAGAGTTGGCACCAACTGGAAGTGTGAATATGCATGTGTAAGTGTGTTTACCGTGCTCTGTAGCCCAGTATATGAGCTTGAATAACTGAAGCTGCTTTGAGCACTTCTGTTTCTCTCTGCTTCTCTAACCGCAGCTCCAAACTTTCTCTCATAAACACCTAAGAACAACCAATATATAGACATCATTCATCACACCAGATCTAGACTGATCTAGAGTACAAAACCAATAAATTGAGATTAGATGTATTTATCTCTCAAACTGCTTCACTTGCACTAAAACCCCTTTGATTATGCACTATCCTATCCAGCATTCTTGTTAGCTGATGCATTACTTTTTTAAGTTTATGATTGTAAAAGAAAGAATATAACAATAGATCCTAAAACTGGTTACCAGTTATTTATTATTTTAATCACCTTCTACCTCTAACAGCTTATTTTATATAAGGTCCTACAATGTGATACAATGACTACAAATATTCCAAGTAGTGTTTCTCTAACAATTAAAAACAATTAACAATACTGTGTGATAAACTGATGAAACTGTTAAAACTGTGAAAAAAGTATTTAATGTCCATCGAACATGAGATGAGGTTGCTCACTTTGGTTTTTCCCAGCTGCCATTCAGTACTGCTGTTGTCATAGAGCTGCAGCAGGAGGCGGCACCGCCCCTTTGGGTCATCTGACAAAGCCAAACCCCTCATCATCACATAGTACCTGACAAATAAAAAATAAAACAGTGATTAAACTGTCCTGTTCACAATAAGGAAGTCTAAACACAAGAGTTTACATCAGTGAACAATGTGAATCCATTGATTTCAATGGAGAGGGAAAAATGTGAACTGATGCGACATCATGTGACCTAAATTTGGGAAATGTTTTGTTGCACATCAATGGACCAGTGAGAATTTTAGACAAATCCAATTCTGCATAATATCAAACTGACTTGGCTCTATCCACAGACTAAAAACAGGTCTTACTTAAAATGCCAACATTGTGCTCGACTTTCTTTCCAATTCTAACATTCGTATGCATCATTTGATTATCATTCAATGAATTACTGGTACCATGAACAATAGAAAATGTAGAAAAAAACAGAAGTAATAGCACAATGTTAATTCTGGGAGTCAAATAGCTCTGAATTCGGTAAACAAGACACATTCTAGTCTCATTTGCATAGAAAGAAGACTTGTATGGACTGAAAACAATGATATTGACTTCATTTAACTATGCCAGGAGGTGTTGTAAAATCTTAAACTTGAATACATTCTCTCTGTGTTTTCACTTAAAGGATGTCACAATCCAAAATAAAGTTTCAGAACAAATCAGTTTTTAGCAAGAATATGTGAGTTTATTGTGTTTGGTGGACAAACCTGGAACAGAAATCCTTGAATGTTCTCCGAACCGGAAACCCAGAACGTCTGATTTTAACGGTCTCCAACATCCCAGAATATCTCAGCTGGTTGAGGACTACAGACTGCTCAAACTGATTGGGCATCTGCAAAAGAACGACAGAAACATTGTAGCAAGTTAAATCACTACAGCTTCTTCACTGTTCTATTTAAACAAGTTCTAAATCTAAATTAGCTGGATTAATTCTGCTTTCAAATATAGATCGGTTGAGCTTTGAGTGGTTTCATTCTTCAAAAACACTAAGTGGGCCATCATCACCCCCTCTCCCCCTGACCTGTGACCCTGTGTGGGGGTGAGGTCGGAAACGGGGCGCTGTGATCCCCGCTTCTAAATGTCATCTCTGTGGAAGGATGTATGAACCAGAATGAAAGTGAGATGAGGAGATGAGTGGTGAATGAGCTCTGTGAGAGCAAGGTCAATACCAACACACACACACACACACACTCATGCATTATAGTCAGAGGCACATTAACATACTGATGCATGCAGCACAAGTCACAGAACGCAGACAGGATCAATGTCAGAGCGCTTCATGGGGGGAGGGACAACATCTCTCTTTAATCAGCTCTCAGAACAACAAATACTACTAACATAAAGGAATATTTCACCCTAAAAAGAAAATTCTGTCATCATTTAGTCACCCATATGTTGTTCCAAACTTGACGAATGTGTTTTGCAAAGAGTGAAAGTCACAGGGGTCCAATGTTGTTTTGGACCGCACTGGCTTTCACTGTGGGCAAAAACAGTTCTTCAAAATGTCTTCTTTTATGTTCCACAGAAGAAAGTAAGTCATGCAGGTTTGGAAAGACAAGAGGATGAACAAATTAGAACAGAATTACCCCTTTAAGAAACAAACCATCAGAATAGTGCAAACAGTTTTCATAAATCTGCTGTTTAATAAGCAAAACTTTGAGAAGCATCTTCATTCTCCAACAGGTAAACAGATATCTGATAACTCATATCATCAAAGACTATGTCAAATAGATATTCAAACATCTGGAAAAACTCTCAGCATCTGTCTAAACATCACTACATCAGTTCTATTCTTCAACAGCAACAATGCAACCATCTGAAAGTTAACTTTTTATAATATATGAACTCTTACTGTATAGTAAAGTGTCCTTTCTCATCCTGTGACCGACAGCAGCTCTGAGCGAGTGTATGTCCACAACGAGCCAGCGATCGACTAGTCAGCTCACACACACACACACACCCAACCTCTCGCTCTCATTCACACACTGCTGGTTACCATGGGGATCGGACCCATGCTGGGCTAATTTGTGTTTAAAGGGGGAGGGGTGTTGGAGCGAAATGCATTGTGGGTAGAAAAGGGGCAGAAGTCACCCCAGCTGTTTACATTCAAATAAAGTGGGGAATATAATATAATATAATATACAGAAAGAGATATAGAGAGGCAGACACTGTATGAAGATGTCATAACTGTAAATGAGTTTATTAAATTAACAAAATATTGTATATTTATATTATATATTATTCCTTTAGTTATTATTTTAAATAGTAATTATGATAATCTACTTTTTCCTGAAGAATGATTTGAAATATAACTTAATATTAGATATAGAGATAAAAATAGAAAACAGATCGTTTGATAGATGCTATACATGACAGATGTCATTACAAAATTATTTATTTTATTTTATTATTTATCTAAATTTAATTTACTACAATAACTAATTTGTTTAAAAAGAAAAAGACAGAAAAAATAGACAAATTAAACTAAATTCAAACTTATTTGAAGACAAAAAAGAAAAAGGAAAAAACAATAATTAATTGTATGTTATCAAATGTACCTGTTTGATTTTTCTCCGTATTTTCTTATTTTTAAATACTATTCTGTACTGTATATAGATAATCAGAAAGTAAACAAACTTTTCACATAATTTGAATTGAGTTAGTTTATTAATTGAGTTTTTAACAATTATAATTTGATTTAATATTCTACAATATTAATTTGCTTGCTTTCTCTTCAGCTGTTTTTAAACATCACTATATGCTATTTACTCATGACTTCTGCATGAGGCTAAATTTGCATATTGATTTACTTCAGCATTGATGTGTTGTTTAAAGCACGATCTGAAAGCATAAGTAGAATGGAACAGAATTGATGTGTCCCATTAACACCTCAGCACTGACCTTCAGCAACTGAACAAAGAGCAACTAACATACACAAAACACACATGCAGTCTGACATCTGCTGTAGAGTTAATAGACAGCCTGCTGAATGGCCTCGGGTCCAATGCAATCTGAATAGAAAAGTGTTCAGATCGTGTGTGTGTGTCTCTCAAAGGAGTCTTATATCTTCACACAGAGTTTATGATGTGTAATCTCCTTCTGTCACTACTGAATGAAAACATGGAGAGATAAAGAACCATACAGAGAATTGCCATCTGATAGTGTGTGTGTGTATTTTAGATGTCTGCACTTGAACTGGGGCCCATAAATGTGACCAGACCCGACTGGCATTCTCAAAATAAACAGAACCATTCATTCCAAACCTAAATACAACACAAAGTGACTCAAACTCAGCTCAATTAGTTCATATGTTCGTGTGTGTGTGTGACACATACCTTATTATTGTTGGGTTTAATGCAGCGTACAAAGAATGGATTGGAGGCACTAAGGTTGGACATCAGAGAGTGCAATGAATTCTGGGTAAACACGAAATAAAAAATATGTTACAAAATGTTGAAATGTTTTATACCTAATACACTTATTCTACTAACTAATACTGTTAGTTAGTTCATTATAACTGAAAGGTGAACAGACAATCGTTTGATAGTTTTGGATTGTTTCTTTAGTGAAACTAACAGACACTTGAAATCAAATTTTAGAAACAGTAAAAAATTCCATCTAATATCTTGTTACCTTCACTTTCATTCAAATTTAGCTTTTGTTAACCTGCTCTAACGCATTATGGGAGTTGTAGTTTCTTACCTTAAATTGGCATTATGGGAGTTGTAGTTTCTTACCTTAAATTGGGAGCTAACAGTAGGCCTGCGATACTTTGAGCCGCACTTGACAGTGTCCTGTCCAGTCCAGGTGTTCACTCGTTCAAAAAGATCATACACAAAATCCAACCTGAGAGAACAGGAGCGTGTGAACAAATGACCTCACAGAGAACAGTTACACACACACACACACACACACACACACCCACACCACCTGCTCTCCCTGAGTAAGTTGAGAATATAATCTCTGAAAGTGTCTCTGTTCTTCTCCAGGATTCCTCTGACATCATACAAAACCTGGAGACAAAAAGCAGGATGTTAACCTGAGACATGACACCCGTAATGCTGATGTTGAACACATTTTTGTCTCATTTTCCTGTATATACAATAACACATGATATATACAATGCACGGACTATAATTGTTCTTTATTTTACTAAGGACATTTTGTCATACAAAAGTACTAAAAACTAAAAAAATTAATATTCAGATGCAACATATATCTAAATAAAAATGCTAAAATGTTTATCTCATAACAAAATTGGTACCTGTACCTATCATGAAACATGACCTCTTATGAAATATATACACTGTACCTATTTTGAAATACAATATTGCATTTGATAAATGAGCAAAATGTCACAGGTTTTGAAAGATGCTTACAACTTCTAATTTACTTACATATACTGTAAATCATAAAGACTCAAGAGTATATTTAAGTAATCAAACCTAACTCAAATAAACAATAATAAATAAAAAAACTCAGTAGACAGGGTGCTGTACCTCTCCTGCATAGTGCTTGATTCCAAACTGATGAACTGCAACACGAGGCTTAACATAGAACTGATTCCTCTAATGAGATGGAGAGAAATATAGATTAGTGATTACAGCAGTTCCCATATTCAGGGTGATTTTGTGCCTAATATTCAAATCTGTGGTGGATCAAAAGTTGGTTCGGGCTCTTTCATTTGGTTACATTCTTTCTTACAGCACTTGCTCATGCAAACCTGATGCCCTTCAGAAAAATGATGATATCTGTGTATGACGTACAGAATGCTGGCTATGGAGTTTCTCCAGCAACGTGTCATCAGTGCCTTTAGGAAAATGACTCTCCTCATTCACGAGAGCAAGCAAACCCAACTTCTGCAGGGAAAACACACGCACAGACAGACTTAGACCTGGAACGTCAGAATGCATACAGTGTTTTTGAGTGGAACTGTGTTTGTGTTTGTACCTTTTCTATGAGATCAAGGCACTCTCCATTGTCCATCCAATTGACATCATCCCAGACCAGTCCTTCTCTATGAACGCAAACACACAGAAAGAAATAAAACGGCAGAGAATTAGATGTTCACCATGTGCGTTAGTTGCATTTGAAGTGCGTTTTGTTTGGTGATGTGCAGAGTGTGTATGTTTGTATATTTTAAATGACATACTTGTTGTACTCAAGTTGCTCTAGAGAGAAAATGTGCTTGTTGAAATACTCCTGTAGCTTCTCATTTGCATAGTTAATGTTAAACTGCTCAAACCGGTTCACCTGAGAGGAAGAAAGAAAATCAAGAAGAAAGAATAAAACAACACTAGTCATGGCCAGTGGGTTAAAACCTGTCAGAAACTCATCGTAATGGCTCTCACCTCAAAGTTCTCAAACCCGAAGATGTCCAGGATGCTGATGGATCGGAAGTCTTCATTGCCATTGATACGGCTGTTCAATTTACGAATGATCCAAGTGAAGCACTGAGAGTAGAGAGCCATCGCCATAGAGTCCCGCGAGTCCACCGCCTGATGCACACAGACATATTTCAGTTGTTATTCTGACTACAAAGGGTATAGCTATTTATTATTTACGTAAATATAATTAATTACTTATTTTGTACAAATGTGGAAAAATAGTGCTACAGTCTATTCTGACAACATAACTCATATGTTGATTTTTGTTGACCTTTTTTAATTGTAATTATTTTGTAGTACAATCCTGGAAAAAGTACATTCAATTTCAGTCTTCCAGTAACCTGTTTTTTCTGCCAAGATTCTTTATGATTATTTATAGATTTTATATATTTATTCATATTCAATACAGTACACTTTTATAGTGATGTGATGTCTGTGAGTGTTCAACCAGAAGTTCTTGTGTTGTGAAGTTTTTTGTGCTGTACCCACACAGTGATTAAAAAGGTGGAGTGAGGGAGGTGAATTTTTTTTCAATACAATCTAGTTACGTGTGAAGTCATCTAGAGGGAAGGAGAGTTTCTAGACATGTTTTTGAGGAGTTCAGAAGTTTTCTGATTAAATCTAAGCTGTTTTCACTAGGGTTGCAAAGGGGCAGAACATTTCAGGTACATTTCTAAAAGTTTCCCAAATAAATCCTGTAAAGTTTACAAAATCTCTGGAATGTTTCCAGAAATGTTCCACCTCTTAGCAACCCTGATTTTCAGGTGTGACTTGATTGCTCATAATCGTTGAGTATTATCTCACTGTTATAATCTGTGAGCTGCTTTGAATATCTCTTAATATTTTTCTTGCACTCAACAGTAATACAGTGGCGCTGAATAGAAAATGTTTGTAAATATTGTGTTAAGAAGTTAAGCTGTGATGTTTGATGGGAAACTTTGTTTTTAACACCCATGTTACCTGCTCTACAGTGAGAGGTGTGCAGATTTCTTCTCCTCTGAGGATCATGGATCTGTGGGTCAAAACTTCAGCCAGCTGGGCACAATCCAATCCCAGAAGATCTGCAGCTTTACTGAGAGCTAAACAAACACATATTTTACTTTTATACATTAATATAAATGTAATGCAATTAACATCAGCAGATTACAGTAAACAACTCAAAAGTTCAACAATCAAGAGAAAAACAGGGCGGAGAGTGGAGGAGTGCTTACCTGTTTTAGAGCAGACCTGCGCTCCACCTGCCGTTAAAAACTCAATGTTTCCCACATGCAAGATTCCTGACAGGAGCCTCAACACCTCCTTGATGTTCTCTTCTCCAAACTGCATTGTCCTCAGAGCATTCTAACACACAGTCAATCAGTGTTAAAACCCAAGAGATCAGTTTATTTATATGTAATACTGGAGTATTAATATACTTAATACTTATACTTAATATAGTGTTCCTGTGGCTCAGTGGTAGAGCATTGCGTTCAGCGCATAAAGTTTGTGGGTTCAATTCCCAGGGAACACACATACTAAAAAAATGTATAGCCTGAATGTACTGTAAATCGCTTTGGATAAAAGCGTCTGCTAAATGCATAAATGTGAATGGCTGCTGAATAAATAATAAATGCAAAAATAAATGCAGCATGAGAGACTTTCTCCAGTAACATTAAAATTAGTACTGACCACAATATGTGAGCTAACAGAGTAGTGCAGTAGTTTGTTGCTGTACAGCAGTGGAGTGTGTGTTAATGTACTTTACAGTAATCATACAGTGATGTTGTGACTGGCTTACCAGCACTTCCTGAAATGTCTCCGTGTCATTAATGGCTTTGTCCTTCACACATCCTGACTGACCCAGATAATGAAAGCCCTCCGGAGGGGAAAGGGAGAACGACTCTGTGAGAAAATGAGTGAGAGCGATAAACACAGATCTTAAACAAACTGATACTGTGCCACAAACAGCACTGATTCACTGTGATACTATGACTTTCCGACCTCTCTGTCTCATTTGACATTGACATGAGCAGAAGCTGAACTCTGGCTTAGGTGAATAAACTGAGAAAGTCATGAATAACAACACAGTGTTGCACATTATGTGGCTCATCATGAAGCCTGTAATCTCTCCTTTGTCACCCCTGTCATATTTCTGTCTGAAATGGATTTAAAAGGAAATACATTCTTGGCTTACTATAATAATTGAATCACACAAGGCAAAAAAATCTATAAAATATGTTTATATTACCATCATCTAAAGCTAAAACACACAGAAAAACTTTAGTCACTTTGTTTTACGCATTCAATGTTATTTGTGGTCTTTAAAACAACAAAGAAAATGTTACTTGAAATAATAAACATTAACTGAAATTAAATAATACCTCAAACGTATTTCATTTCAGCTAGCTACCAATGCAACTTTTCTTATTTTGATTTTGATTAACTTGATGGACTAAAATATTTCAAACTAGAATGAAAAATGAAAACTAACAATATAAAATAAAAACAAAGGCAAAATATGAATAAAAACTATAATAGTGTCTTAGTTATACTAAAACACCACTGGTGTTAACAAAGCCTATATTCATTTGCATTATCTGTTTTTGCAGATTAAAGATCATCCATAGTGCCCTCTTAAGGATGTAATATTTATATAGGGCACTTTTGAAGGATAATGAGTCTTCAGTCTAAATAAAAGGGTTAAAAATGGGCTTCAAACAGAACTCTGTGGACAATATAGACTGCCCAGACTCACCTCTCTGCTCTGCACTGGTTCCAGCCAGCAGAGCGTAGAATATGTGATAATTTCGTTCCCCAGGATTTTGACGCACAACACGATTCTGAGGGAAACAGACAATAAGAGTCCAAAAAAGACATGATCAGTGACCCACATAAATCTCTCTCACACACACTCTCACACACACACACACACACACACACACACACACACACACACACACACACACACGCAAATGTTTCATGAATATAAGAAACTCACCTTTTCTAAAAGGTCTGTGTGATGGAAACATAAAGTCAAGGCAAATGCAGAAAGAGGCTCTATCGCAGTACAGGTAATGAAATAAAGCTACAGAGATGAACTAACAGTTGACATCCAAACAATGCACAAACAGAGGATACAGTCTGTGATTCTTCCTCCCTGGATGTTTCCATGCTGACTGAAATGAAGCTGGATGAATTTCCCAAAGCGACTAGAGTTGTTATTATGAACTGTTTTAGCATTTCCAAATGCCTCCATTATTGGACTAGAGAGACAGAGACAGGTAAATTCATGCATACGAGTGAGCACATTGTGTATATGGAGTGTTTTGTGTTATTTAATATATGAACAAACCTGCTCTCCAGAATTGCCTCCTCAACATGAGATGATGCTCTCTTTGCAGTTGAGAGCGCCACACTTTGCTGACTCATTGCAGACAGAAAGCGCAGAATCATCTTTGTGCTCTCAGTTTTACCTGCTCCACTCTCCCCACTGACACACACACACACACACACACACACACACACACACACACACACACACAGAGAGAGATTAATATTAGCTGAAAGGGTTGTAATGAGATGATGTTTCCAGCAGAGGGCAGATACATTCTGGCTCTTATTCAAGTAGTCTTTCAAGACACAAGAAGCTTTACTGGCACAATACATGCACTACCATTCAAAAGTTTGGAGTCAGTAAAATTACTTTTATTCACACACACATTCAATTGATAAAAATGACCTCAAAACATTTTTTTTCTATTCACCAGATAATCATGAAAAATACATCATAATTTCCACAAAAATATTAAGCACATCACCTAACTAATATATACCTCCTATCTTAATACTAAGGACTGTTTGTTGAGCACTAAATCAGCATATTAGAACAATATATGAAGGATCATATAACACTAAAGACTGGAGTAATGATGCTGAAAATTCAGCTTTATTTTAAAATATATTAGAAAACAGTTATTTTAAAGTGCAATAATAATTCACATTATTACTATTTTAACTGTATTTTGATCAAATAAATGCAGCCATGCTGAGCATAAGATACTTTTTTAAAATATATATTAAAAGTCTTACTAATCCCAACCTTTTGAACAGTAGTGTATTTAAGACACTTTCAGTTTTGGTCAAACTACTGTCAATTATGAGCAGTTTAATTTCTAAGCATTTTATGAGGATTGCCAAAAATCGAGACACGTTTAAATACAGTTTAAACCTGTGATTTGTGTGATTTAATTTGCACTAAAGGCATTAAACAAATATTAAATTTAATTAATAAAATCATTATACAAGGGCAAAAACTGTGCAGTTGGACTGGCCAAAATAAAACATTTTAAGGCCAATATAGACATTTAAAGTACGTAAAACGAGATACTTTTTAATGCTAGAATAATTTTATATTTATATTAGTTTATGTAATATATCTAATATTTTTAACAACAGAAAAAGAGTTTTGTGCCTTTGAGAAATGCCATAGTATTGAATACCATATTATTGAAAAGTAAAGGTAACATCAAAAAAATTATGCTATTAAGTATTTCATCCGTGTGCAAAGTTATTTCCACGCGGTGTTTGAATCCTTTTTCATAAGGCAAGGCTTGTTAGTGCTCGCTGTGGTTTCATCCTGCAGGTCTAAGAATTTGTAGGTATTATATTTCCATTGAAATTCTCTGTTGTGGTTTGGAAAGATGGCAGAAGAAAGCGTTCCTGTATTGTGTGTAGTTACAGCACGAGTTTAAGAAGTATTTCTGCACAGTAAGAGAAAAGCCTGTCTTCTTTTGGTAGCCCTAACAATGTCCACATGTTTGCTGAGTCTGCACATGCTCAGGGCTTTTCTTAGTCTAGGCTTGGTCGCGGCGGTCATTGGTATTCTGCCAATTTGTATTTTTTATGTCGGCTCTCAATAACTCCCATGAGAGATCTGCAGTGTGGAGAACAAACACAGCAGTCTGACACCTTTAACCTCTGCGTGCTTGTGTAAGGAGTGCTGTCAGGCAGCCATGAGTTTGACCTCACACCTTAGCGAGAGGTCAGAGGTGAGGGTTAAGGTTAAGGCAGAAAACTTTATGGCCAGACTGTCTGAAAATTAAAAGAAAATGAGACCTGCAGAAACCACTTTCAAAATGAGGCCTGAAGAAACCACTGGCTAGTGAAATGCACAATTACTTGCAACGCAACAGAAACGTACCTGATGAGCACGCACTGGTTGTTGGAGCGCTTCCACAGTGATCTGTAGCACTCATTAGCAATGGCGTAGATGTGAGGAGGAATTTCACCCAGGTGATGTCGACTGTATCGTTCTATGGCTGTGGCATCATACAGATCTGACAGACTCTGGTAAGGGTTTACTGCTGCTATAATAGAGCCGATGTATGTCTGCAAACAGATATAAGGGAGAGAGAGACAGAGGAGGGAAATAGAAACTCATTAAGTGAATAACCACATTTTATAAACACTCTCTGCATGTCTGAGCATGTGTGTGTGTTTTGGCGTCTACTGACCAATCTTTTTTTAAACCACTGATGCAAATAGATTGGATTGGTTGTTGAGATGTTTTGATTTGAATGCCAAATAAGTGCAAACTGGCATCTAAAGAGTCAAGTGTTCAGGTGAGTTTAGGACGTGACACACTCCTGGACTGTTTTGGACCCTAGACTGACTACTGTTCATTATATGGACACAAACAGTTGAAACTGTCTTATCTTATCTTCTTTTGCAGAAGAAAGAAACAATTAAAAATGTTTTAAGTTGTAATCACTAGTTGTTCATGCTAATGTCTCTTTTGAATGCACTGTCTGTCAAAATCGAATTGTTCCCACAGAATCCATGAAAGATAATAGTTTAAATGAACTTTGCATGTCTCGTTTATGAGGTTTGTTCAGCCAAATCATGTGAGATGAATTTACACAGTAGGTTTCACAGTTTTATAGTTATATTAATGTCAGACTGTAATTCAGCGAGAGACAGATAGTAAGAAGTTTTAAAGCAGACATTAAGCTGTCAGTATATGTGGTTCTCAAAAGGGGAAAGCCTTCTTATTGAGTCACAGGTGTTATCAGTTTGCTTTGAATGGGCTGGCGGGATTCCCTTCTCTATTCTTGTACAGGAAAAATGAAGTCATTCTTGTAAAAAATAAATAAAAAAATAAAAAAATACCTTCCTATTTTAAAACTGAGGTGCACTGTTGTCTCAACATCTAGGTGACTGATTCTGTGCTTTGAATGGATTGCTATTATGCTGCCAAGCACAAATACTGCACATTATATTCCGGCTACTGTATAAAAGAAGAATGTAAAAGTACATGATAAATTATTTTTCAAGTAGTTGAATTCAGAAAGTGCCATACTTTGCACTTTTAAAGTCACCATTAAATCTGAATTTATATTGATTATTATAAATGCTTTATCTGTGCAAATCAGGATTTTTAAAACTTGCCACACCTTTTTGACCCTTTGCAAAACCCACCCTCCTTAGTTACTGTTGCTATGCCGCCATGCCGCTCTCACACTACACATCATGTTCTCACGCAGTGAAAAATACATCGCGGATCAAAGAGGAAACTGACTACACAACAACAGACCAGACAGAGCAGGTTACTTCTGGTAAGAAACAAGGTCTCAGCTTCCAATTTTGCAATTTAATAAATACAATAAATACCATTTTGTGGCTCTTTAATGTGTCGTGACAGATCACTGTATTGCCTCAGTTCAAGCGGCATGAATATTCAACAATATTCCATGAAATATCATGATTGTGTCATGATTTGGTGTCCGTGTGACTGAGTTTTTAAACTTTTAGCTTAAATGTGTGCTATCAATAAACAGTGCTAATTGCTATAAAGATATTATTCTTACATGAAACAGCGTTGAGACTTTGGACCCGGAAACAGTATTCGTTATGGTGCGCCTTATCAAACAGATAGCTATGGACTTCCTGAACAAGGTTTAGACAATGCTTAATTTAGGAAAAACACACTACACATATAAAGATAAAGCAGAAATAGTAAGAGTAAGTTAGTATTGGATTGAGCCAATCAAGGTGCGACACACTGCCCCAGTAAAACCCCCCAGATGCCCCTGCGAGGGTTTAATCTCCATAAGTGCTACCTCAGAAATGCAATGAAGGTCTACAGCAGCCATTTCCTTCCCATAACCTCCCATGGGTGTGTCTGCAAATCTGTGTAACAGCACTCTGAGGGGTTTAATTGGGGGTGAACGTCATCTGTATCGCTCTGTTGTTGGGTTCGGTCCAGTGGTGCTACTGATATCTTCATAGTTACGAATTCATAAAGCAGCCTACAGTCACAGTAAGTTAAAAAATGCACCTTTTAGAAAGCACATTTTATATGCTGTTCCACATGCACAGACAGAAGCAGACATGAGATTGCTGTCTAGAGAGACAGCTGAGAGTGACAGCTATGCATAGAGATGCATAATAAACTCAGTCACATCACACACACACACCCTGTAGAGTGAGAGTTGAAACATGATCCGGCCCAACTGAAGCAGAACTATTTCCTGCTACACACTCAAACTACAGTGAAAGAGAGAGGCTGCAAACAAAATAGAGAGAGCAATACTATGAAAAAGAGGTAAACCTCACATGCAAAATACATTTTCTGGATCACCAGCTATCTTGTGTGTGTGTGTGTGTGTGTGTGTGTGTGTGTGTGTGTGTGTGTGTGTGTGTTTGATGTGGGAAGCTGGCCTAGTATTTTCTGTCCAAATGTAAGGCAAAAAAAGTCCACAGCTGTTTATAATCAGAGAGGGAGAGAGAGAGAAGCGTCTTTGTGTTTTAAATGCTGTGGAATCGGATCTCAGCTAGACACACACATTCCACAAGACGACCCACACACACTCAACCAGATGCTTTTACTTCCATCACAACTTGTGTTTTAATGGCATTGAGGATAACTGTTTATTTGTACCAGGTCTAATCACCTCAGCCTTGGTATTAAGTAAATAAACTCTGTGATTTTATGCATACATTTTTTATATATACATTAAAGTTGAAGAAAAAACAGGCAGACATTACGCAGACCACAAAAAAACAAACCACACACACCACACACAAATAACACCCTAATTCGTTCTGATTGCTCCCATATGTCACCAATTAGCCAATCAGTTTAGCAGATCTGTGGCGGCTGCTCTAATTAGCCAATTAATTCATTAGATGTGCATTTACAATTGTGGTTTTATGTGATTTTCAATAGAACATTTTAAAGATGAAGTGTGTCAGATTTGTGGCATCAAAAGGACGTTTCTAAAGATATACATGTACAAAAAAAAACTTTGTTTATCAAAAATACCAGACAATGAAGAAAAATTTGTTCATATGTGATTTTGCTTTTTATCTGGTTTTGCCATCAAAACATAAACCAATAAAACCACACAACAAGCCGTCAAAATGTTGGACAAATTTAAACGTGAAACTTGGGTTTTGTTTATAAAGTTCACCTGAGAAAAAAAATCACATATCATACAATAAAAATACAAACATGTATTTTATAATATAAATAATTGATTTTCAAGCTAGTAAAACACACCTTTTTGGCATGAGAGATTCACATTAAGGAATGATTTAGTCGTTTTTGCCCTTTTCTCAACCACAATGTGTGGGAAAAGGTTTCAGTCATGTTGAAACAGGAGGTGTGTATTTTCTCCTGATAAGTGAGAAACTCTGACGTTATTGTGATAACATCGCATACCTGCAGACCACACCCACTCTCATAGGTGACTGGTTATCTCACACTCAAACCGATCCAATCACATGGCATGTGATTACGTGACAGACAGACAGACAGAGAGAAAGTGTGTGTGTGTGTGTGTGTGTGTGTGTGTGTGTGTGTGTGTGTGTGTGAGACAGAGAGAGAGAGAGAGAGGTGAGTCGCCTCCTGGAATGACTGCTGTATCATTTCATAATGACTGATTGGCTAGTGACTAATACTTTATCTGTACATGGAGAAGCAAGGGTTTTTATTATTATTTTAGAAATACTTGTGTGAAAAATGAAAAATATAATTTAAAGACTGTTCCTTATTTTCAACATGTTTGAGAAATAAAATATCTTAAAAAATCATTACAAGATATATTAAAGGGATAGTTCACCCAAAAATGAAAATGTCCCCATGATTTACTCAACCATTCCTTTAACATACTGTAAAATCAGTGTATTGAAAATGTTTGAAATATAAAGGAACAGTTCACTACAAAATGAAAATTCTCCCATTATTCACTCATCCTAATGTCGTTTTAAACCCAAATGTTTTTGTTTTTTTTCTTCTGTGGAACATAAAAGATACTTTTAGGAAAATCCTGGCATTGCCACTATTTTGAAAATAATGAAAGTAAAAGAGGGATTGGGCTGTCAAGCGCTACTATGACAAATAAGAACCATAAAAGTCTCGTGTGCTAAAAAATCGTATGAAGTCATTCGATACTGCTGTGTGGGGAACATTCATGAGAGAACCAGCCATGTTCAATTTGTGACCAAATTCTTTTGAATCAGATGTTTTCAATGAATCATTGATATAGTTCTTCAATATTTTACGGTACTTTTATGGAGCATTTATGTCCTTTTTGAAGCATGACTACCCCACACCTTATTCTTTTTCATTATATTGAAAAGAGCGATCAGGATTTTCAGTATTCAGGATATTTATAAATTTTTGATCCATAGAAGAAAGAAAGTCAAATGGGTTTGAAATGATGAGAGAGCGTGAAAATGATGACACATTTTTGGCTGAGCTATCTCTTTAAATACAGAGTACTACAGAGCAGTGTAAACACGTTAACCAGACAGATGTTAAATCCTAAATGCACACACACAAACAGTCACTATGTATTAATTGGACCTGATGCTTGGAAATAAAGATTTCAGAGTGGTGATGTTTTTCTGAGAGTCAGCAGTAGCATGTTAACTCTGTTTCTTAGAGTCAGTCTGGAAATCTGGAACTGGACTAACTGCTTTTGGCACAGATCACATCCCAACAGTGCACACACATACACACCTAACACAGTTGAACCAGCCCCAAAGAAGAACACAGTACACTTTTGTGAGGAAAGGCTCAAAGAGGCAGTATAAAGAAAGAGCGAAAGGGAGAGAGACATGCAATTAAGCACATATATTTTACTTTGACACATTAAAGAACAGAAAGCCATCCAGCCACCTGCACAACAACGCTGTAACCTTGACAACGGCGTCTTTCAGCACAGCTGAAACATTCACACACTCGTACACACATGCTCATTTGTACAAATGCACGCTTAATGAATAACAAACAATGCTATATTGAGTGTGTGTGGGTGATTTTGCTGTGTGTTTGCTCACATATATGCTCTTCTGTGTGTAGCGGAGCTGCAGGTTGTGTAGAATGGCCCCGTCGTGGAGGTCCAGTAGGGTTGCCATGTCTTCGACTCCATTGATACTGCTGCTGTGCATTGGGTAAACCCTCTGCCTGCTCACAGCATTCTGTTTGTAAGTGTACACCTGAACAAAACACACATTTGCAACACATATTAACAGTGTGTTTATCTTTTCTTCTAAGTATTTGTTTTCATTTGTGTAAGGATCACAGGAGAAACAAAAAAGAGAACAACATATAAAGAAAGTAAAACAAAAATTAAAAAGGATGTGTTATTACTCTAAAACATGATTGTGTAACGTATATCGGCAGGAATTCAACTCTACAAGTCACCAGAAGGGGGGCAGCTAAAGAATCAGCAGCCCTCTAAAAGCCCCTCCTCCGCCTCAGCGCAAAAGCGCGCGTTTCTTCCTGTTGTGGAACAAAGGAATGTAGCGAGAACGCTTCCTAAAGACATTCGTTCGTTTCATGACTTTCAAAGCATCCACAAAGAAATATATGGATATTAATGTGTGCTCTTTCTCTCATATGCTTGTGGAATATGAATATTAATTTAGGAAAACGTGGGCTGATTTCTAATCATACTTTAAGCTGGAATGTTTAGGTAGTGTTTAGACTTTTATGAATGGTTGCAAAATTTCATGAATCAGTACGATAACGAATGTGGTGATATTATAAATGTGTAAACTTGATAAAAGTTTTAATACAGGGATCAAAAGTTATTCTTTTCTCCATGAAAATGCCTTGCAAAAACCAGCCGTGCAGGCGGGGCTCCGCCCCGTACCGACGCTCTGATTGGACCAGCCGCCTTTGGGGATGTCCAAAAAACGGACTGTTTAAAACGACGCGCGAGCGGCGCGCCCTCTCTCTTCCCTCTTGCAACTCTCTGGTGCTCCTGAACTCGTAACGGCGCGCTCAAACGCGCGCAAGGCTGACCTGGAAGCCGGCCCGCTGGACTCTCACAACGAAACCAACCATCGGAGGGGGTCTAAGACTGTGCCAAAGCCGTAACGGAGCCACGAATTCAACGATTGTGGAGGAGAGCTTTCCCGGTGACGTCACGCAGCCGTCTCAAGTCTCCACACGAGAGCAACCGAAGGAGCCCGAGCTGAACACGTGACGCCCGAAACAAAGAACTCCCGCGGGAAAACGAACCAACTTCGAGCCTGCTTTAAACCCATCCAAGCAAGTACAAACTGAATTCCTAATCCTGACTGAACTGGTTAAAAATTTGATCTGAATGCAGTAACGAAGCAAAGATTCGTTCGTGATCTTTTGGCTGGTTGGTTAAGTTATGAAATAGGAAAGAATGTCATTCTTTAAACCTTAACCTCAAAACTCTCGTATATGTGTGTATGTCTATGCTTTATTAGGTAATCCATTTATGTTAGAATAGCAATATCACGAATAAACCTTTTCCATTTTATAAACAAGTGTCTCTGGAATGTGATTTTAAGTATTTTTATCCTTATTTGCCCTAAAGATAACGCAACCTAGCTCAACTCGAGAAATTATTAATCTCGTTTACCGTTACCTGGGGCCACGGGGAATGTAAGCGAGATTTTAATTAGATTAACAGAATGTACTTTTTAGTGATTGCTGGACAAGCACTTAATAAGGTGTAAACTGTAAAGAAATATTAATAGGGCTTAATCGAGCATATTAAATATTTAATAACTAATTCCCGGAGCTGAAACAATAGCTCTATATTAAACTGTGATTTTTATTACAATTGGATGACCCACATTTAAAGGCATTGTAAAATAGTCGATATATGCATTGCATACATCCATGATGGCACATCAAATGAATTCTATATTAGTGCAAAGTTTCAAGACTCTCATATCATACCTTCTCTTTTTCAAATTCCCTGCTGAAAAAAACACTTAAACCAGCCTAAAATGGTTTATTGGTCTCAGCTGGTCACTTAGCCTGCTCAGGCTAGTCTGTTTGCTGGTTTTAAAACACTTTTCAACAGGTCAGACCTGGAAAACCAGCTTAGCAATGAGCTAAACCAGCTGAGCACCAGTTTTTATTCAGACTGGGAGATTATTTAAACCAGTAAAGACCGGCAAACCATCTCAGACTGGTTTAAGTAGGTTTTTCAGCAGCATATTTAATATGTAATGTGCATTTATTTCATTTATTTGTTTCTTTTCCTGATAATGTCCAGGTGACTGAACATTATCACAAAGTTATTGATAATAATATGTGATTTGTTATAGCACGTGGTTATTAATGTTTTTTTTTATTAAAACACAACTAAACAGTGAAATGCACAGACTAATCAGAAGGTATTTATTGCTTTAATAAACTATATAGATCCTAATCTCAGTTTGGAGTAACAGACGATCTGCTGATTGTACTTTTAACCAGAAACAGAAGCCAGAGACACAAGCAAGTTGCGTGTGTTTGAATATACATGCTAGAAGATGAGAAACAGACTCAAGAAACACACATTAAAACACAAACACACAGTGCTCAGTTGAGAAACAGGCTTAACTGAGTTTCTGGTCATCTCTGTGTACCTGGTGCCTGGCTCCATGACGACAAGCAGCCTGCTGGTCTCTTCCATACAGGCGGGTACACAGAGAAGTGTGTGTTTGTGTAAAAGGAGAGCACGACACCTGTTCAGCAGTGCGTTTTGAGCTGAGCTGCACAGAGCAGATGTTAAGCCACTGTTCCTGTGTAATGCATACACCGCCACCCCCACTTACCTGTCCATAGTCAGTGTTAAAGACCACCACTCCGCCAGAGCACGAGTCCACGGTACTGGGGACATAATGATCCTCCACCCAGAGCCATACACGACAACCCTGTCAAACACACAAGTGCTGGTTAGCAACATACTGAACAATAGCAGAAACAAACTACTGTTTGTAAAACAACATGTTAGATGTAATTGTGGAGTTTGAGAACATCCTGTGATACAGAAAAATCAAGGTTCAAGGTTTCTTTATTCGTCACATAATAAATTATACAGGGTATAATCAGAAGTGAAATGTAATAAAATCACTAACAATTAGCAGCATCAATAAAAGACAAACAACTGTTGTGTTAAAATGATGTGGTATTTGTAATTCTAGCTCTTGACATCTTGGTATTAGTGATTCTAGATCAGTGGTTCTCAAACTGGGGGCCACGGCCCCCTGGGGGGCCACAAGATGGCACTAGGGGGGCCGCAAAGAAATTCTAGAATATGATTTGTTTTTGTTTTTTTTACCTGTATGCAAGTCAGGATTTTCCTATCTGAACTATGATGTATTTTAAAAAAATAGAAATATTTAAAACATAATATCAATTATGCGCAGCACACTACGCTGAAACATCACCAAACCGTTGACGTACTAGTGAACACAACGACATGAACACGCTGATAAGTGCTAAGACTATTTAAAATGTACAAGTTTTTAGATAGAGGATGCAGTCTCAGCTGAGAAGGCGAATACAGAAGTGAAAAAACGAAACTGCGTACATTTGACGACTCGTACATAAAATATGACCTATTATGGAATATAGTGATGGCAAAACACAGTACACACTGTGCTTGAAGATTTTATCCGTTGAAGCATTGAAACTGAACCGACATGTCACAACAATTCATCCGGAGCATGCAAATAAAAGTAAGGATTTTTTTCAGAGAAAGAAAGAAGAATACGTCAAGCAAACGGTACCACTGACTAACACATCACGACAATACACGAGAAAGCACAGCAAGATACTCATCGTATCTTGCAGCCCTGCGTATAGCCAAATGTAAAAATCCTCACGCGATCGGGATGTGTGCCGAGTGATGGTCGGGGAGGAGCAAAATCTGCATTGCAAGATTTCTTTTATATTGTAAAACTTGTATAATATTGTATATGTCTTCTATATTGAAAAACGATTTATTTTTTAAGTAGAGCAGACATATTTTTTTTATGTTTCTTGCAGAAAAAACAGATTGCTGTTCAAATTGCAAACCAAACTTGAGTCACTGTCATTTACTCCAATTAAAATGTAAGTTTAATGCACTTTTTTACAAATCAAATGTAAATTAACTTTTCAGTATTGATCTTTTACTATGGACATCATAAATAACTGTTCAGTATTCAATAATTGTGTTGCACTTATCAGAAAATATTATTGTTAACCGTCAAAACTCTTTGTAGGCTTATGAAATGTAGACTTTAACCAATTTTGTATATTCAACATCAGAGACATAAGGCTACAAACAGAATTGTTGTTCCAATATTGTAAAAATGCGTTTGTTTTTGGTACAATCAAAAATTTGTAAGTAAAATTGTAAGTTTATTGTAAGAGAATGTTTTCGTCGTGAGTTTTCTTTTGGGGGGCCACAAAATAATTCACCTTACATAAGTGGGCCTCGTCCTGAAAAAGTTTGAGAACCACTGTTCTCATCAATTCTTCTAAGACCAACTGATCTGAGCTATACATGAATTTTGCAGCTTTAACTTTTTACTCTGTCTCACATTTTAGAACAACTGTATATTTCTCCTAAATAAGACAAAGATGAAACTTAATTGATGGTAACTTCTTTAAGTCTCCTAAAAATGAAAGATCGACTATTGAGCAATGTACTTTCTAGAACATTTTCCTCCTTATGTCAAAAAAGGTATGATTACCAATAACTGTACCTCATTAGAGCAAATTCCTCCCTCTCTCTCAGATGCCACACACACACACACACACACACACACACACACACACACACTATAAGTGTACATGCTGATGGAAGAAACACATGGTGATCTGAACACCACTCTCTCCTGACTGGCTGTGAGGCCCCACTGAAGCAGACACAGTTGAACTTTAACCCCATTCCCCACTTACATGCACACACACATATACTATCAGCACTGCATCACACACTGCAGCATTGTGTTCAGTCCATTGCCATACTGCATTATGGGTATTGTACTTGTATAATATACTAAATGTAGAATTTGCAACTCATTTTTCCACGTGGAAAACATCAGACCGAGACTAGAAATCAAATACAAAGTGATTATGTTTGACCACAGTACAAACAGCAACTTTTAACACATGTTTTAAATTCAGACTGTGGAATTTGAAAAATCACTGAAAGCCTTGTGAATCACTCTTAAGAAGAGTTATTAGGATTTTTAAATCTTAAAAATGCATCATTGTTAACCTGTCATCCTCTCTCTCAACCACTTAGGCTATTCATGCAGTGGCATAAACTCAACAGTCCTTTATTGCCCAGAAGAACGGAAACACACACACACACGCACACGCAAACACAGAACTGCTGAATGATCAGACTAAACTGCAACAGAACAGATGTGCAGCTGGACACACACAGATGAACACTTTCTTCTAACCCAGACCAGCATAATATGCAGAAACAACTACAAGTAGCTAAACCCTTCTTAGATTGATTTCACTGGAGAGGATGTCAAAACAATACTGGTTGTTTGAGCAATACTGACTAATAGCATCTTGTTTTATTCTTCTTTTTTATCACCTTCAATTCACATATTATTTGACATACAGCACTTGGCAAGATGTGGAATTATTTCAATGCAACACTGGAAATATAATCTGCATTTTTAACTGATTAAAATTAATCAACAGATTAAGCAGTTAAGTTTTTAGCTGCAGCACAAGTGTACAGTTTATTCTAATAAATAAAATAAAAAATCCACAGTTTACTCTGACCAAAAAGGCCACAGTAACCACAGGAGAACTTTGCTTTGGGAAGACAAAGACAAAAGTCTGTAGAGGAAATGGACAATTCAAGTAATTTTCTCCCTGATTACTGTCACATCCACATCTTCATGGTTTCTAACAGCCTAAGCACATATGCAGACCTTCTGTTAACCTGTCACTGGACTGATAATGTAAGTAGCAGTAAAAAGCAAATAGACACAAACTGAGAAAGACAACCGAAAATAGTGCAAGAAAGAATGAAAGATGATTTTATCAATGGGACCATTATATTACACATTGTGTTCATATAAAAGGAATCTGACTTTTAAAGATGACTGATTGTTTCTGGTAAGCAGCATACTCTGCTTGCAGTTGCAATACAGATCATTTCGCACTAAGTGTTTTGCGTATTAACAGTCAGTGTTTACTGTCTAAAAGAAATCAACTCTGTAATTGATTCTAGATTCAAATGAATTTAAAACCTCAAAACTCAGAGTCAGCCCCATCAAGTTAGCGCATCTCTAACCCACACAAACAGGAAGCTGTTTTCCTCCCTAAACCAAGTTTATCTCAGGAATTCTGGGCTTCTAATCCAATTCACCATCTCTGCAGTAAACCAGGATGCACTGTGATACCGTTTCCCAACATTTGACTGTGTTAATGCATCTCTCTAAATAACATTAAGACATTAATGTTAAGAAACTTTTGAATTGTTCATTGTTTTTTTAGTATGTGTGGATTTACTTGAAGGACAAAAATGCTTCTCTAGAAGTTTGCTAAATCTTACAAAACCGCACTTTGGGGACATCCAGGAATCCGTCTGGTGGTTGAGGCATTGAACTTGCATGTGTGTGTGTGTGTGTGTGTGTGTGTGTGTGTGTGTGTGTGTGTGTGTGTGTGTGTGAGTGTGTGTGTTTACTTGACAGAAACATATTTTGAGTTAAGCAGCTTTGACCGTGTCTCATGTTTATCTGCAAACATTATAAGATTACAACCGCTCAACAGGTTTATGACCGCAACACACACATGCTCACACATTACAGTTTAAAATACTCTAAACATATTAACATAATTATCTCTCTCTAGTCAAAACTATTGCTTAGATGGTCACACTAATTTAATTCACATTAATTTAATGATGATACAATTTTAATTTTAGCAAAAACATTTCATGCAAATGTCCAACTGGAAACTGGCCAATCCAGTTAGCAAAGTTAGATCAACAGACCTAAACAAAACAAAACAGATCCTTCAAATATTTCAATACTCAGACTGCAGCTTTCTAAGAGAGAAAAGAAGAGAAAGTGCGATAGAAAATAAGGAAAGAAAGTCCACGGACATATTCAAAAGCTTGCGATCAGTACGATTTTTTTATGTTTTTACGCAAGGATGCGTTTATTTTAATGAAAAAACAATAATATTGTGAAATATTATTGCAATTATTACAAATATATTTTAAAATGCTACTTATTTCTGTAATCGCAAAGCTCAATTTTCAGAAGCAATTACTCATTTGTCTCACAAAGTCTTTCAGAAATATGCTGACTTGCTTCTCCAGAAACGTTTATTATTATCAATGTTGAAAACAATTGTGCTGCTTAATTTTTTTGTGCAAACTGAGATTTCTTTCAAGTTTCTTTGATGAGTAGAAAGTCTTTATGGTCAATTTTGATAAATTTAATGCATTCTTGCTGTAAAAAAAGTATTACTTTCTTCCCCCCAAAAAATTGTTTTGGGGGGAAGTTTTCTGGCCAATATTCACTTCCCGTGCTAAAACATATGACTCAAGGGAATCATAGATATAAAGAATCCAACTAAAACATCACATGCACAAAACTGATCCACAAAGGCTCCCAAATCAAACATCACTGACTCTTTCTACTATTGTTTCATGTTCAGATGAAAGAAAAACCTCACTTTGAAGTTAAAAAGTGCACTGTGTGCATGCATGTCTGAGTGTGTCCTTGTATTGTGTATCTAAACTTTTAAAATAATATCAGAGTTTTGGAGGGAAGTCAGGCTGGGGATGGATGAAACAGACCAGAGTTACTCTGTAATCTCACTGCTGCTTACCGAGCATGTTTAGAGCTTACCACACACACACACACACACACACACACACACACACACACACACACACACACACACACACACACACACACACACACACACCACACACACACCACACACACACACACACACACACACACACACACACACACACACACACGCACACGCACACACACACACTTCTCCGTTGCTCTTTCTCTGTCCCCCTTTCTTTCTCTCATTTGGCTGCAGGAAGTGAGGGATCAGATATCGTTTGGGTCAACAGGAAGGCAGGCCAGTGATGAAGGGCATTCCTGCATACTTCGAACCCAAAGACACAAACTACAGCTCTCTCACATGCTGGGCTTGGTGTTCAGACTCGGTCCAGTCTTCTAAACTTATAACCAAATTTATTTCACCAAGCAACCCCCCTCAAACACACTCACATATACACTCCATTGCCGTCTGACCTACTTTTCCAAAGCACTCTCATTTTCTCTCTCTCTGTCCTACAGTGAAAAATGTGTGTTTATACTTCACAACGAGAGTGAACGAGGGAGAGAAAGCTGTATAAACTCACACAGAACAAAGACAAAGACCATTTTCGTGCATGCATGTGTGTGTGGATTTACTTTGCAGCTGGTCCCAGTTTAGAAGTCTCATAGATTGCATTTGTGATAAATCATAAAAGGAAGTCCTCTTGTTTTCTTCCTCTTTGTTTGGTAATTATAATGCTTTAGTCATTCGGGAACAAACAGACTAATTAACCATTCAGGTTTTGCGTGTTAGTTGACATGACTCAAGATTAACTGAATTGTTTGCCTAAAAAGAAAATTCTGTCATCATGTACTCATCCTCATTTTAACTTGTATGACTATTTCTTCCATGGACCACAAAAGGGGACATTTTGAAGAGTGACCTGGTCAATGCTTTTCACGCAGTTACAATAAATGGGGAACGGAAGTGTTCAAGATTCAAAATGTGTGACAGTCCATTTGTCTTGTCAAGAAGATCTGCATTATATTTTAGACCTCGATTATCGAGTTCAACTCACTGACTTGATACGGTCAAAAAAGCTCACCGGAGAAGATTATCAGTAAAAAAAAAAAAAAAATCTTTTTTGTCTATTTCTCATCAAAAAGCCATTGTATGACTTCGGAAGACTTGGAATATCACACGAGTCATATTAAGCAATTGAATTGGCACTTCTGCTTTCTTTTTGAATCTTGAAAGTTTGGTCCCTATTCATTCAGGACCTAATTTGAAAATGTACCTTATGTGTATCAAGGAACAAATACAGTAATAGAGGTTGGAAACCAGAGGGAGAGTAAATGATTTTCATTTTTTGGTGAACTGTTTCTTACATAAACATGGAACACACGAACAGTTTAAATGCCAACAAATCAATCCCAAGTCCACTAACGGATTTCTCTTTCAGTATTCCTCTTTATCAGCAAGGGATTTCCCTGCTCTGAGTTTCTTGTTAAAGGCAGCTTTGAATCTCTGCTCTGTGTAATCATTAAGCTACTCACAAGATTTAATGTGTGTGTGTGTGTGTGTGTGTGTGTGTGTGTGTGTGTGTGTGTGTGTGTGTGTGTGTGTGTGTTTGTGTGTGTGTGTGTCAAGAAGGATTACCTGACACCAAGCTGATGAAGAAACCCGAGGGGGTACATGACCGAATGTGTGTGAGGTTTACTTTTCCACACTTTGAGGACGAAATTGTGCCTAGAAATTACTTAAATGTGACAGAACCTCCTTTTGGGGATGTCAGTGAGCATCCTCAAAGAATAAAAAGATTAATACATTTAATAAAAAATACATATAACCATATATATATATTTCTCACATTTTTATTTTTAATGAAAATTTTCTTTAAAACAGAAGACGTCTGTGGTACTTCCTATGCGTATAGTCTTATGGCTGTTGTACTCCAGGTGCTTAATAAGCTCAACCCCTTTGTGTGTTTTACTATGGTGTTCAGTTTAATTTCAGCAAAGCAAAACCTCTGTGTGTCTGCTAAAATATTAACAGCAATTTACCAGGAAAAAAGATGACAGGGTTATCTGATTCTAAGTGCATGAGACCTCACGATTGCACCCAAAACACCTCTGATCCTCTATAGAACCTTTGTTTCAGGAAAAAAAGTATAAACTGGATTGTTTGTCTTCCCAGAATGACACTCCTCTGCACTAAAACACAACTGTCAAACAGTACCTGTGACTCTGATTGGCCAGTTCACAGGAAAATAAAGAGCTTTACCTTTGAATAAGCTCCGCCTATAGTGACTGCAGGGAGGCGATAGCCTCAACGACTCTGCTGTGCAAACACATCCACACACAAACACACCTAAAACAAAACGGACATGCGGGCCTGCGACCATAACTGCAAACACAAATGTGTGCATGTGTATTCATGCTAAACCAAAAACATCAAATGCTGGAGAAAATGTCAGATTTGTATGTGGACTCTCTCTCTGTGAGGTTAGACATGCAGAAGAGCAGTGTGTGAGACAGGAATCACACTGTCTCTCCCTTGCTAGGGTCAGTCATGTAGAAGAGTCATGTGTGAGACTCTGCTCTTCCCCACATTCCGCACGCATGTTACGGCTGAATCTGTTTCCACACACAGCTCTCTCTTTTTAAAGACTGCTCCTTTTGTCCAGAGCCGATTCGCAGGCTAGCTATGTAGCAGCCGGTGGATATTTGACACTATTGTGTAAAGTTGGTGCAGTTAAAGCATACTGCTTTTTGTGGGTCCCTCTCTAACTATATGAAACTCTAATACAAATTCTGTTTCTGAGCCGGTACAGGTGAGTATGTTTTATTAAGATGATTTATTTCATTAGGGCATGCCTTCAGGTGAAAAGCACAATCCTGAGGACTAATGATCCACCTCAAGCCAACATTAGAAGCCTTCACTCGTGACTCATATGGTGCTGGCTCAAGGGAGCGGCTCGTGCTGGTCATCATCTCGCACTAATTTCACAATAAAATCACAAGGGATGAATAATACTATTCTCATTTCCATGGTGTGTGTCAGGAGTCGGACATCAGTCCTGACAAGCCTTACACAAAATCACCTTTTGGCAACACTCTCATGGATTTGCTTAATTTTATTTTTATATAATTAATTTTATAATCATTTATAATTAATACAAAAATATATAATAAATGTACATACTTTTATGCATTCACATGCCACTTTATAAGGTACACCTTGCTAGTACCGGGTTGGACCCCCTTTTGCCTTCAGAACTGCCTTGATTTTTCATGCATAGATTCAACAATGTGTTGTAAACAATTCTCAGAGATTTTGGTCCATATTGACATGATATTATCACGCAGTTGCTGCAGATTTGTTGGCTGCACATCCATGATATGAATCTTCCACCACATCCCAAAGGTGCTGTATTGGATTGAGATCTGGTGACTGGAGGCCATTTGAGTAAAGTGAACTCATTATCATGTTCAAGAAACCAGTCTGAGATGATTTCTATGTAAACCCTAGAGATGGTTGTGCATGAAAATCCCAGTAGATCAGCAGTTTTTGAAATACTCAGACCAGCCCGTCTGGAACCAACAACCATTCCACGTTTAAAGTCACTTAAATCCCCTTTCTTCCCCATTCTGACACTCGGTTTGAACTTCAGCAAGTCCTCTTCACCACATCTAGATGCCTAAATGCATTGAGTTGCTGCCATGTGATTGGCTGATTAGCAATTTGTGTTACCAAGCAATTGAACAGGTCTGTTAAAAAGCTTCAAATGTAATTTTACATATAACATATATTTAAACATTCAAAAACTCAAAGTCTACTTATTTCTTCATGTAATTTACACCACTATCATAACATTTAAAAAAATATATATTATCAGTGTTTGGTCTTTGGCAAGTTAAAAGCAACTTTAATTATTCTCTCTAAAAAGCACAGCATTACTTACTGCTAATTACTTTTTAAATCCCATATCACCATCGTCCAATTGAGCAATACAAGAATAGACATGACACTGTTCTATTTATTCTTATAAAATAAATAATATAAAATTGCACAAATAGTTCAGTTTGTAAACTGACCAAAGTAAAACGTTTACATTAAAAACATATATTTTAATATTAGATGTTACATTTTGATGTTAAATGCACTACTGTTTTATTTAGACTCGTTCTATACAGCATCGGAAATAACTGTAATTAAAATTACAGCAAATTTAAAAGTAATCCCTTACTTTAATTTTCAAGGGAAACGTAATTAAATTACAATAATTAATTCTTATAAAAAGTAATAAGCAATGTATAACAACCAACACTAATTATTATTATATATTATTATATAACTATTATTATTCTCTAATAAATGCCATACGTTTTTATTTGTTGACACTAATTAAACACTACTTATTAATTCAGCAAGTGTACAGTGTACACTTCTAATAATAGCTACAGGATGTAGAGGAGGAAACTAGAAGAAAGGTAAGGAAATGCCTGTGAGCTCCGCTGGGAACGACCCAGACCGTTCAGAACCGGGCCAGTGAGAGAGTGAGAGAGTCTTACACACACACACCACACACACACACACACACACACACACACACACTGAACTCAGCGTGCGCTTACAGTCCTTAACATTAAACAAACTTTTGACATTAAGCAACTTAATAAATATAGCAATACAGAGAAATATACAAACTACACAGAAATATGCAGGCTATTTGGTAACATATCTATCATATATTTTGTTCTCTGGAACAGAAACAGCAGAACACCCTTGTTATATCAATATAAAAATAGTATTTTCATATGCAACTTACCTCGGTGAAAAAGTTATCCATTGTCCTTATGATTATGAGTCGCCGAGGTCTTCATAGGAGTCAACAAGTCCAACCATAAGTTTAACACAACAGAGTGAAAAGCGTCATGCAGCACTTCACTGCATCTCACTGATCTCTAGACCACTGAACCAGTTTGTTCTCTCTCTCTCTCGCAGAGACTCGTCTTTGTTTCAGACCATACAGATGTTAGAAACTATCCTATGTCCCGCAGTCAGTCACGAGAGCAGGAAAAAGTTGAATCTTCTCCGAGCGCAGTGACACCGGGACGGGATATAAAGACGCGGCGCGAGGTCACTTTGTATGCCGGTGTGACACGCGCCTCGGTAGACAGCGAGGGCTTCGTCTCCTGCCAAGTTTGCAATGACTCCGCTGAGTCGGCTCGCGGTCTGATGACTCCGCCTCCCGCGCGGTTTGAATGGCAAATCTTCCAAGAGAGCCGTAACCTCGCGCGCTCCTCCTGCTGTTCCCGTGGCGAGGGCGCGCTGAAAAACATGAGATTATTTGTGTTGATTCACTATTTGTAACACCAAAGTGAAACGGGAGGTTTAGAATTTAAGGTTGATAAACGAACATGTAAAAATGCAGTAAAATCTTATCAAATAACAATAAAAAAGTGAAAAAATATTAATACAACAACGTACAAACCCTCCCCAACTAATATAAAGTAGGCTAATTGAGAACCCACACTTGTAAAGTTGTTTTATTTGTTCTTGTGTAATTTCAAGGTATAGTTTAGCTAAAAATGAAAAATTGGGCTTCATTTAGTCCACCCTCAAGTCATTCAAAATCTTAAAACTTAAACAAGATATTTTGAAGATATTGTAACCAAATCGTTTCCCGTTGACTTCCATTGTATGGACAAAAATGATTTATAAATATATCATATATCTATCTATCTATCTATCTATCTATCTATCTATCTATCTATCTATCTATCTATCTATCTATCTATCTATCTATCTATCTATCTATCTATCGCAAACTGGTGCAGTGACTTTCAGTATTAAAGAAACAAAAGGCAATTAAAATGGTGAAAGTTTGTAAACGATTTAATATTTTTTATATAAATCTGTATTAGTAAACAGCCCCTCTAGTGTATAATTGTTTTTCTGTATTAAACTGCCATCTAGTGTTTATTATATGACTAGCACATCCGCACACGTGTCAGAACAAGAAAATTGATCGGTTTAGATTTAGAGAAATCGAAACTAAGCTCAAGTTGTTGGATGTATCTCTGTCTGTGAGTGGACGCAGTACAATGGCAGGAAATAGTATTTATTTGACTCAGGATGAGTTCAGCTGTTCAATCTGTCTGGATCTACTGAAGGATCCAGTGTCCCTTAGCTGTGGACACAGTTACTGTATGAGCTGTATTACAGGCTGCTGGGATCAGAAGAGAGTCTACAGCTGCCCTCAGTGCAGACAGACCTTCACTCCAAGACCTGTTTTAGGGAAAAACACCATGCTGGCTGAAGTGGTGGAGAAACTCAAGACAAAACGTCAAGCTGCTCGTCCTGTTCATTGTTACGCTGCATCTGAAGATATGGAGTGTGATGTCTGTACTGGGGACAAAAACAAAGCCATCAAGTCCTGTCTGGTGTGTCTGGAGTCGTACTGTCAGGCTCATTTTGAACATCATGAAGAATTTCACTCTGGAAAACGACACAAATTGACTGATGCCACTACACGACTGCAGGAGATGATCTGTCCTCAACATGATAAACTGCTGGAGATTTTCTGTCGTACAGATCAGCACTGTATATGTTATCTTTGTATGTTGGATGAACACAAAAACCATGACACTGTATCAGCTGCAGCAGAGAGGACTGAGAAACAGGTATGAACTCAGAAGTTATGCTGCATAATGTCTTAATAATCACGTATCTCTATATAATCAAGGATCATTTTCAAAACAGTTCTTTCTAGGATCTTATTTGGCTTTCATATTTGAGGCAATTTAATTGCTTATAGCATGCAGTAACATCAAATTTCTCTTATTTGATTTTCCTGCAGAGACAATTGGGTGAAATGCAGAGAATATACCAGCAGAGAATCCAGGAGAGACAGAAGGAGCTTGAGGAGCTGAGAAAAGCTATAGAGTCTCACAAGGTGAGTTTTGAACTGCTGGCTGCTGAAGAGCTGTTTGAGACTCAGTTAGGACTTTCCTGCAGTCAGTCAGTCAGTGAGGAGCCAGTGCTGGAGCTCTTTCAGTCCCACTGAAGCCCACTGTAGGGAACAGGCTGTGAGGCAGCAGTAAGAGCTGAGTGAATGGACTGATTCTGATGCTTCTCTCTCTGTGTGTCCTAACAGCGCTCTGCACAGGCAGCAGTGGAGGACAGTGAGAGGATCTTTACTGATCTGATCCGCTCCATTGAGAGAAGCCGCTCTGAGGTGACACAGCTGATCAGAGATCAGAAAAAGGCTGAAGTGAGTCGAGCTGAAGAACAACTGAAGCGACTGGAGCAGGAGATTGAAGATCTGAGGAGGAGAAACGCTGAGCTGAAGCAGCTTTCACACACAGACCATCACATCCATTTCCTTCAGGTACAGTAACAGAGATCTGATTAACAGGACAGTGGTCTTTAGGAAGCATGTTGTACAGAGACTTCGTTTCTGTCAAATGTTTCTGTGTCTTTAGCTGGTGTTTCTATTGTGTCTTTGTATCTGTGTAGAGTTTCCAGTCTCCATCTTTAGCTCCTGGATCTACAGACTCACAAAGCATCACTGTCAGTTCTCATCTCTTTTTTGATGATATTAATACATCTGTGACAAATCTAAGAGAAAAACTTGAACATTTCTGCAGAGAGGAGATAGAAAAGATTCACGGTAAAGGTAAAGCACTGATCATTAATTTACTAAATGGTGCGTCACAGAGTCTCATGCAGCAAGGCTTTCGACGACTGGCCTAAAGTCTGGTTCATTCTATGTCTTATTTTGAACGAAAGTGTCCAGTGTAAAATATAACCATAACCACAATTATAGACCTGTGAGCACAAAAGTAGACACATATAGCACAGTAGTCTCTATGAATACCTCACTTCCCTATGCTTAAGACATTCACCAGCAACTGATGGTAGAGGCTGTAATCTTCAGCATCCTTTTTCTTACCACACCTGCCTCCTAAGCTGACTGTTGCTGGTCTGAGTTCTGGAGTCTGAGACAATGCATCATCTACTGCAGAAATACAAAATCTATTAAGATGTATGTATTCATTTAATAAACAACATGTCTGTTGTTTTCCATAGCACAATATATTGAGATCATTCTCACCCCTGAATGCAAGACAAGGGACGAGTTTCTACAGTGTAAGTTACTAAGCAAACAAGCAAGCACACACTCACAAAACACACGTCACATTCAGATGCTGATCTTCAAGATCGGCCACAACAGAAATTACATAATTTGCTCTCAATAGTCAGCCAAACTGTTTTCCATTTAATTTTGTTGCTATAAGTGATTGTCCTTTTGATTACCATGCATAAAATGTCCCCAGAAATGACTGAACTGGGCTTGCTCGAACATATAAAGTTACATTTGAACATGTATCTTGAGGCAGTAGTTTGGAGAGAAGCCTGTGGTTAGTGTCTAGTAAAAGTTCACAAAACACCTAGCAATGTTCACAGTACCTTGTTTATTGTTTTGTTTTTATGGTTTTAACATAATTGATTCATGTTAATATTTTCAAATTAGATTTCTTATTTAGATATAGATTGTGTTTTGTCTCTATCAGATTTCTTCCAGTTCACAGTGGATTCAAACACGGTACATAAAAACCTCCGTCTGTCTAAGGGGAACAGAGTGATTAAATACACTCGTGAGGAACAGCCATATCCTGATCATCCAGATAGATGTGATGGTCTTCCTCAGGTGTTGTGTTCTGAGAGTGTGTGTGGACGCTGTTACTGGGAGGTGGAGTGGAGTGGTAAGGTGGATATATCAGTGTCATATAAGAGCATCAGCAGGAAGGGACGGGGAAAGGAGTGTGATTTTGGGCGTAATGATCAGTCCTGGAGTTTATTTTGTTCTGACTCCAGCTGGTCATTCTGGCACAATTGCAAACAGACTAAACTCCCTGTAGTCTCCATCTCCTCTAGAATAGGAGTGTATGTGGATCACGCTGCAGGAACTCTGTCCTTCTACAGCGTCTCTGACACAATGACCCTCATTCACAGAGTCCAGGCCACATTCACTCAGCCTCTCTATGCTGGCTTTGGGATATATGATGACTCGGTTATCACACTATGTGAGGTATCAAAATAGGAAACATACAGTAGATTGTGCAAATAATAATATCATACAGATGTATTGTCATCAATGCTACAGCTTAACTTATGCTATTAAAAGCAAGTTCATTAGATATTATTGGAGGTAAAATATTTAATCAGATTCATGTCATAATGGTCATAATAACTAATATTATCATTTGTGTAACAGATATTGTAAAATAAAATGTTTTCAGACAACTTTGTTGCATTGTATTCTTTTCAGCAAATGCAATAGGTAGGAATAAGGTGACAAAACATGGGGTATATTATTAAAAGGACTAAAGATCTGTTTTGATGAGAAAGGAACTGAAGTTCTTTGTCATGTGAATTCTGCTTGTTTATTGCTTTGTTTAATATGCATTCATAGTTCCTACAGAGTAACTATAATGTAAAAGTGGTATGCTGAAAAAGAAAAAAAACATTCATAGAATTTGTAATGTTTTCAATATTTATAACAGGAACTGTACTGGTTTTAATTGAAACTGTAATTGTCCCCGTGAGTCTCCAATGGTTATGTGTTGCCTTCTATTGGCATACTAAAACCACTAAATCTGAATATAATATATTACACATGGTTATGGTTTTGTCAAGCCAACGTCAATGTTTGTCCTGTCCTGGTTGTAGTTGATGTTGAAAATGGTTGAAAATGATGTTTTATAGTGCAATTATGAGGAATGAATGGAGATGTCCTTTACGTGTATTCTTTTAGATGCAAGTGCCTAGTTCACCAGGAACAAAAAACTGTCCCTTAATTATATAAATGAACTTTGAGGGTGTGTTTGCAATAATGTGAGGGAGCAAAGGTCATGCAAAAATATCTTCATGTGTGCACTTTAGTCTAACCACTCCTAGCTTTACTGTGGTTTATTACCATCTTTTTGAGTTCCTGCTCAGTCTTGAATTGAACAGGCTTATGTAATGCTTTTATTTCTGTTTTACTACTTCTATTTATATGGTCTAGAAGACAGTTGTTGAGCTGCTGTATGTATCTGTATTCAGTAAAATGGCAGAACCCAGCATTTCAGGGGCTCAGCATGAGTTTAGCTGTTCAGTCTGTCTGAATCTACTGAAAGATGCAGTGGCTCTTACCTGTGGACACAGTTACTGTATGAGCTGTATTACAGGCTGCTGGGATCAGAAGAGAGTCTACAGCTGCCCTCAGTGCAGACAGACCTTCACTCCAAGACCTGTTTTAGGTAAAAACACCATGCTGGCTGAGGTGGTGGAGGAACTCAAGACAAAACTACAAGCTGCTCGTCCATTTCAGTGTTACTCTGGATCTGGAGATGTGGAGTGTGACGTTTGTTCTGGGAGAAAATATAAAGCCATCAAGTCATGTCTGGTGTGTCTGGAGTCTTACTGTCAAAATCATCTTGAACAACATGAAGAATTTCACTCTGGAAAGCGACACAAAATGACTTGGAATAAATAGCAAAATAGCCAATGTAAACTAAATGTTATAAACATCGGAGCAACCATAGAAATGTTTAAATGAATCTTTATTATAACACATTTAGCCTATTTTTTTTTTATTCACAACAGTTTACAGTTGCCCACAGAAAAAAACAGGGGGTGCCGCAGCACCCTCAGCACCCCCTGTTCCCGCGCCCCTGGCGTAACTAGATTTGATGGTTTTAACTTGACAGTTGTGTTTTGGACATGTTGAGGTTTTAATGGAGCAATGTATATAAATGCAGAATTATTTAAAATTCAAAGAGACAAGATAGTCTATAAATGACGTTTACGTTTCCTTTATTTTTTTATTTGTATTTTTTTTTGCAATACAAAAACACAGAGTTGACATTCAAATAATGATTGTACACAATACAATACACAAAGTATTATGAATATACATTAATATACATGTCAACTGAAATCAAGTACTAAAGATTACAAGAGAAAAAGTAGGAAAATAAAAAACAGACAAAAACATAAGAACTTGAGGGTAAGACATTTAAATATCAAGTATAGTATACAAATTAAAGTCAATGCAGAATGAAATTATTTTCTGACATTGAAATGGTATTTAGATAATTTTTAAATTCTTTCAAAAAAACAATAAAATGCGGTTTGTTGTTGGTAAATTTACATTTGTGAATGTAAAATTTACAAAGAAAAAAAATTACATTTATAATAAAACAAGAATTGCTTATAGTAGAGTCAGACTCATAATGTCCTAACACAATTCCTTTTAAAGTAATGGATACATCTTGCTGGATATTCTTATTAATAAATGAACCAATGTTTTTCCAGAGTTGTTCAGTATAATGACAAGTCCAGAATAAATGAAAAACAGTTTCGGTATGAAATTGACAAAATGAACATTTAGTATCAATGTTAGCCTTATACTTCTCCATAAATTGTTTAACAGGGTAGCATTTATTAATTAATTTGAAAGATACTTTTACTTTATTAGTGAGGAAATATTTATGTTGCAGAGACCATATTTTTTTCCAATTCAAATTTCTAAATAAACCATTCCAGTAAGAAATTACAGGCGACAAAGTAGTAATTTTTTCAATAAAAAGAGATCTATTTTTATAATTTCTATCTTTTTTAGTAGAAAAACATATTTTACCTATAGTGGTATCTATTGGATCAGGAAAATAAGCTTTTTTTAAGTGGGGAGTAATTGCTATTTTTGAAGAGCATACAAATTCCTGATGTTATTGCTCCCATAACAATGGCGAATTCCTTTGGACTAACTGGTATGTTATATTCTGAAATAAATTATATATAAGTCATTAACAAACCTCTGCTGTTAAATAACTGACTTACCAAAAGCAAACCAAACGTTTACGTTTCCATGACCATCAGTCACTCTTGTTACGTCATGACACGCCCTAGCTCGCACGCGCGGTCCCGCGCTGCATCCAACATTCATAGAGGTCGCGATGAGTTCAAAGCGGCAACAAACTCTTCACTCCCTTTTTACGACAAAGTCAAGCAGTGTAAGTTGGCATGTGGTATCCGAATAGTGTTGCACAATGTTGAGTGACTCTGCCTATTGCTCTTGTTGAATAATTTGCAAGTTTTGGTGTTCATTTATATGGAGGAAAAAAAAGCTACACGGAATAACATCTTTCTTCTCTTTTTTCCCTTCTGTTTTATAATAATATAATCATAAAGCATATTAAGCAAGAATGTATGATTAAAAATAAAACCTGTCAATTAGACAAGGGTTAACTGAAAAAAAAACTGGTATAACTAGACATTCCGTCCGCCCCCCCCCACACTTTTGAAATGATGGCAACGCCCCTGGCCCAAGTACGTGGTGACGTCATGCATTTTGACATCATACACGTGCCTGACGTAATGCATGTCTTTAAAACGCATGCGCTGTATCTATTGTGAGTTTGTAATAGATAGGCATTCTTCCTTACGTGTACGAAAGCAAAGAGGGATTCGGTGGTAATATTTACACTCGTTTCAGTTCAGGGAAATCGAAACTAAACTGCTGTCGAACTGTTGTGAATGTCTCTCTAAGTCATTTGTTAGTGCGTGCAATAAAATGGCAGCATCCAGTGTTTCTTTGGCTCGGGATGAGTTCAATTGTTCAATCTGTCTGGATCTACTGAAGGAGCCTGTGACCATTCCCTGTGGACACAGTTACTGTATGAGCTGTATTGCAGGCTGCTGGGATCAGAAGAGAGTCTACAGCTGCCCTCAGTGCAGACAGACCTTCACTCCAAGACCTGTTTTAGGTAAAAATACCATCCTGGCTGAAGTTCTGGAGAAATTAAAGAAAACAAAACGACCAGTTGCTCGTCCTGCTCCGTGTTACTCTGGATCTGGAGATGTGGAGTGTGATGTCTGTACTGGGAGAAAATATAAAGCCATCAAGTCATGTCTGGTGTGTCTGGAATCTTACTGTGAAATCCATTTTGAACATCATGAAGAATTTCACTCTGGAAAGAGACACAGATTAACCAATGACACTGGACGACTGCAGGAGATGATCTGCCCTCAACATGATAAACTGCTTGAGATTTTCTGTCGTACTGATCAGCACTGTATATGTTATATGTGTATGGTAGATGAACACAAAGACCACAGCACTGTATCAGCTGCTGCAGAGAGGACTGAGAAACAGGTATGAACTCAGTTATGCTTCATAATAAATGACACTTCATGATCACATAATCGGCACAAAATTGAAGATAATTGATTTAACAGTTCTTACTTGGAACTTCATATAGTTTTTCCACCTATTTGCTCTTTTTTTTAACTGTTCTTTGTGACATTCTCTACAAGGACTAGTGAATTGTATGTGACTATGCTATTTAGAAACACCTGGAGGAGACCCAGAGAACAAACCAGCAGAGAATCCAGGAGAGACAGAAGGAGCTTGAGGAGCTGAGAAAAGCTATAGAGTCTCACAAGGTGAGTTTTGAGCAGAAGAACAGCTGCTGGCTGCTGAAGAGCTGTTTGAGACTCATTTAGGACTCTCCTCCATTCAGTCAGTCAGTGAGGAGCCAGTGCTGGAGCTCTTTCAGTCCCACTGAAGCCCACTGTGGGGAACAGGCTGTGAGGCAGCAGTAAGAGCTGAGTGAATGGAGTGATTCTGATGCTTCTCTCTCTGTGTGTCCTAACAGCGCTCTGCACAGGCAGCAGTGGAGGACAGTGAGAGGATCTTTACTGATCTGATCCGCTCCATTGAGAGAAGGCGCTCTGAGGTGACACAGCTGATCAGAGATCAGGAAAAGGCTGAAGTGAGTCGAGCTGAAGAACAACTGAAGCGACTGGAGCAGGAGATTGAAGATCTGAGGAAGAGAAACGCTGAGCTGGAGCAGCTTTCACACACAGACGATCACATCCATTTCCTCCAGGTAACAGAGATCTGATGAACAGGACAGTGGTCTTTAGGAAGCATGTTGTACAGAGATTGTGTTTCTATCAAATGTTTCTGTCTTTAGCTGGTGTTTCTATTGTGTCTTTGTATCTGTGTAGAGTTTCCAGTCTCTCTCTGTTCCTCCTGGATCTACAGACTCACCCAGCATCACTATGAGTTCTCATCTCTGTTTTGATGATGTTGGTAAATCTGTGTCTAGTCTAAGAGAAAAACTGGAGCATTTCTGCCGAGAGGAGATAGAAATGTTATCTGGTAGAGGTGAGCTTTACATTTCCTGACATGTATCATACGATATCATTTAGAAAGAAAGCATGCATAAATAAAAATAAAACAAGTTTTATAATTACAATTAATTGTTTATTTTACTATGTGACAATGGACCACAAAACCAGTCTTAAGTCTCTGGGGTATATTTGTAGCAATAGCCAAAAATACATTGTATGGGTCAAAATGATCGATTTTTCTTTTAAAGTCAAAAATCATTAGGATATTAAGTAAAGATCATGTTTCATGAAGATATTTAGTACATTTCCTACCATAAATATATTAAAACGTAATTTATTATTAGTAATATGCATTGCTAAGAGCTTCATTTGGACAACTTTAAAGGCGATTTTTTTTTGAAGTATTTAGATTGTTTGGCACCCTCGGATTCCAGATGTTCAAATAGTTGTATCTCGGCCAACAAACCTTTCCTAACAAACCATAAATCAACGGAAAGCTTATTTATTCAGCTTTCAGATGATGTATAAATCTCAATTTCGAGAAATTTACACTTATGACTGGTATTTTTGGTCCAGGGTCACAAATAGTATCATGTAGAAAGAATGCATAAATACATTTTTTTTTCATAATTACTATAAATTGTTATTTTACTATATTTACTATAAAGTGTCTGTTGGTTTCCATAGTGAGAAACATCAACATCATTCCCACCTCTGAACCCGAGACCCGTGAGGACTTCCTCCAGTGTAAGTCTCTATAATCATACATGTACATAAAGAGACAGACTTTAGTTCTTATTACATTTCATCAATCAGACTGAACTGTGATGAACTCTACAAAACAACACTCTTGATATATATATATATGAGACACATTTATTCTGTTAATATTCAAAGATCCAACACTTTAAAAAAACACCTGTTAATTTAGTACAATTAACCAGCTCAAATCAGGAATAATCATATAATATCTAGTTTAACTTCCTGGGTTAGTTGAATGTCCTGATCTGGTCACTTCTGTTAATCACTCACTGCTAGGTCCTGTTTTGACAGAGACATGTTACTTAAAACTGACCTTTGGCTGAACTGTACATTTTGTGATAGATCTGCTAAAAAGAAAGGGAAAATAAATAGAAAAGATGAATCAAAATTTCAACAGATTTTTTTTAAAACTAATTTCTGCTTGTCAACTTCAAACACATACAGACACACCAACATGTTGATGCTATAACGTTGATAATAATGAGGAAGATGTTGTGAACCTAAGGCCTGGTTTCACAGACAGGGCTTGGGTTTAGCCTGGAACAGGTTTATTTTAATGTTTTAAAACATAACTGGTGTACGTCTTGTGACACAATTAATGCACTGAAATATTTTAAGATCAGTTAGTGCAAGTTTATTTTGGTTGATACCACTCAGACATGCATTTTAGTCTGGGAGATTAGGATTAAGCCTTGTCTGTGAAACTGGGGGATGATGTATTAAACCTCTGGTGTTTTTTTAATGTTTGAAAGTCATGTATTACTTGATAGATGTAAATTGTGTTTTATCTTCATCAGATTCACGTCAGCTCACTTTGGATCCAAATACAGTGAATAAACACCTGGTTATGTCTGAAGAAAACAGAATGATTGAATACAATCGTGAAGAGCTGACATATGCTGATCATCCAGATAGATTTGATGGTCTTCCTCAGGTGTTGTGTTCTGAGAGTGTGTGTGGACGCTGTTACTGGGAGGTGGAGTGGAGTGGTTGGGTGGGTATATCAGTGTCATATAAGAGCATCAGCAGGAAGGGTTGGGGAAAGGAGTGTGAGTTTGGGTGTAATGATCAGTCCTGGAGTTTGTTTTGCTCTGACTCCAGCTGCTCATTCTGGCACAATAACAAACAGACTAAACTCCCTGTAGTCTCCATCTCCTCTAGAATAGGAGTGTATGTGGATCACGCTGCAGGAACTCTGTCCTTCTACAGCGTCTCTGACACATTGACCCTCATTCACAGAGTCCAGGCCACATTCACTCAGCCTCTCTATGCTGGGATTTGGGCAAACACATTTTTCAAAGGACTAATGTTTTTCTTTTCAAAAGCGACACTAGGCGATCTAACAATATAGATGGTACAGACTTTCTTCAAATAATATATTGAAAGATACTATGAAGATATCATAGCCATATTTTTTATTTTGAAATTCTTATGTTTACTTCAAATACTATCAATACAGTATTTACTGTATTTTATTGATCACATGCAATGATGCTTATTATTTATGTATAAAAATTGTCTTTTAAATTGAAATAAATGTATTTACATTTACATTTATTCACGTAGCTGACGCCTTTATCCAAAGCAACTTACAATTGAGTATTTAAATGAACTGTGTTAAATAACATTTCATTTGTGTCTGTCATAATCGTATTCTCTTTGTTTCAGCAATTTCTGGATTTCCCGACCATTACAAACAAATTACCTCTAATTATCACTATTAAAACAGAGGGAGTTCACAACATTTTTACTCAATGGAATTAAAACTTAAATTAAAGATGATTTATAATATTACTTTTATCAAGCGAGAATAAGGATCTGCAAGGTCAGTCTTATTCATTGGCCTACATCATACAAAAGCACTACAGAACAACCGCTACACTAAATACTTATCTATATCACACTGAGAGAAAACTTATATCAAGAAGACTGAGCAACAGGTTTCCTGTAGCTGTAACAGTAGATCATGGTGCTAGCGACAACAAATATCAAGGGCTTGAACTGATCAAATGTATACCATGAATGCAAAGCAAGTCAGTTTGGGCTAAAGTGTCTGCTAGATGCATAAATGTATGTAACTCACATTTAAAAGGTTACTCATTCACAAAGAAGAACGTAAAAGTCTTCAAATACTTGATACCGCTGTGGGAAAACAAGAGCATGAGCGTTACAATCAGCATAAAGAACAGATTTTTAATATACAATGTAAAATATTTCCATACACCATTAACTAGTGGGTTTCTTTCTGTATAAGACTGTCATCTAGTGGCCGTGTTCGTTAAATGACTGCCACATTTGCACGTGTTAAAGAACCAGGAAATGTTTCAGTTCAGAGAATTCGAAACTAAACTGCTGTCGAACTGTTGTGAATGTCTCTCTAAGTCACTTGTTAGTGCGTGAAATAAAATGGCAGAATCCAGTGTTTCTTTGGCTCAGGATGAGTTCAGCTGTTCAATCTGTCTGGATCTACTGAAGGAGCCTGTGACCATTCCCTGTGGACACAGTTACTGTATGAGCTGTATTGCAGGCTGCTGGGATCAGAAGAGAGTCTACAGCTGCCCTCAGTGCAGACAGACCTTCACTCCAAGACCTGTTTTAGGGAAAAATACCATCCTGGCTGAAGTTCTGGAGAAATTAAAGAAAACAAAACGACCAGTTGCTCGTCCTGCTCCGTGTTACTCTGGATCTGGAGATGTGGAGTGTGACGTCTGTACTGGGGACAAAAACAAAGCCATCAAGTCCTGTCTGGTGTGTCTGAACTCTTACTGTCAAAATCATCTTGAACAACATGACAGTTTTTTCAAAAGTAAAAAACACAATTTAATGGATGCCACTGGACGACTGCAGGAGATGATCTGCCCTCAACACGAAAAACTGCTGGAGATTTTCTGTCGTACAGATCAGTACTGTATATGTTATATGTGTATGGTAGATGAACACAAAGACCACAGCACTGTATCAGCTGCTGCAGAGAGGACTGAGAAACAGGTAGGCTACAAACTGATATTATACCATATCCTGAAAGAAAGCTATTTAGGCCTACTTGTTTTTAGCATGCAGTATGATTCATATTCATGATTATTTGTTAATCCTACAGAGACAGTTGGGAGAGATGCAAAGAAAATTCCAGCAGAGAATCCAGGAGAGACAGAAGGAGTTTGATGAGCTGAAAGAGACTGTAGAGTCTCACAAGGTGAGTTTTGAGCTGAAGAACAGCTGCTGGCTGCTGAAGAGCTGTTTGAGACTCATTTAGGACTCTCCTCCATTCAGTCAGTCAGTGAGGAGCCAGTGCTGGAGCTCTTTCAGTCCCACTAAAGCCCACTGTGGGGAACAGGCTGTGAGGCAGCAGTAAGAGCTGAGTGAATGGACTGATTCTGATGCTTCTCTCTCTGTGTGTCCTAACAGCGCTCTGCACAGGCAGCAGTGGAGGACAGTGAGAAGATCTTTACTGATCTGATCCGCTCCAATGAGAGAAGCCGCTCTGAGGTGACACAGCTGATCAGAGATCAGGAAAAGGCTGAAGTGAGTCGAGCTGAAGAACAACTGAAGCGACTGGAGCAGGAGATTGAAGATCTGAGGAAGAGAAACGCTGAGCTGGAGCAGCTTTCACACACAGACGATCACATCCATTTCCTCCAGGTAATAGAGATCTGATGGACAGGACAGTGGTCTTTAAGAAGGGAAGAGCATGTTGTACAGAGATTGTGTTTCTATCAAATGTTTCTGTGTCTTTAGCTGGTGTTTCAATTGTGTCTTTGTATCTGTGTAGAGTTTCCAGTCTCTCTCTGTTCCTCCTGGATCTACAGACTCACCCAGCATCACTATCAGTTCTCGTTTTGATGATGTTGGTAAATCTGTGTCTTATCTAAGAGAAAAACTGGAGCATTTCTGCAGAGAGGAGATAGAAATGTTGTCTGGTAGAGGTGAGCTTTACATTTCCTGACATGTTTCATATGATGGCATGTAGAAAAATAGATAATGGATATTAAAATACATTTTTAAATTTAATTTCTAATTATTTGATAATATTGTACAATATTGACAATACACATGTCTGCTTGTTTATATAGTAAGAAACATTAAGATCATCACCTCTGAACCCGAGACCCATGAGGATTTCCTCCAGTGTAAGTCTTCATAATCATACATGTATTGTACATAAAGAGACAGACTTTAGTTCTTATTAAGTACAGCACATTACTGTAGTTAAAATTAACCTTTAAAATATTAATAAATTAATATATGAAGCATTTTATAGCGACACTTTACTGTTTGTGATCGAGCTGTTAAAAGATCTTAAACATTTCAACAGAACTAAAAAATAATAGAAAATGTAAATAGCCTTTGTAATTAAATATTTTCAACCAACTATAAGAAGTTATGTTGATAACAGTGTAACGGTTTTCATAATATGTCTAAAAGAACTAGTGCTTTCCATACATATGCAAAAACCTCATTAGATTAAATTTTGTTTTGATGATTGTCATTTATTACTTGATAAATGCATATTGTGTGCTTTATCTTCATCAGATTCCCGTCAGCTCACTTTGGATCCAAGTACAGTGAATACAAACCTGGTACTTGCTGAAGAGAACAGAGTGATAAAATACACTCGTAAAGACCAGCCATATCCTGATCATCCAGACAGATTTGATGATCTTCCTCAGGTGTTGTGTAGAGAGAGTGTGTGTGGACGCTGTTACTGGGAGGTGGAGTGGAGTGGTAAGGTGGATATATCAGTGTCATATAAGAGCATCAGCAGGAAGGGTTGGGGAAAGGAGTGTGAGTTTGGGTGTAATGATCAGTCCTGGAGTTTATCTTGCTCTGACTCCCGCTGCTCATTCTGGCACAATAAGAAAAAAACTAAACTCCCTAGAGTCTCCAGCTCCTTTAGAATTGGAGTGTATGTGGATCACTGTGCAGGAACTCTGTCCTTCTACAGCGTCTCTGACACAATGACCCTCATTCACAGAGTCCAGATCACATTCACTCAGCCTCTCTATGCTGGGTTTAGGACTAGTTTATATTTGAAAGATGATTTTGATTCATTTTATTTTTATTCAACCGTGACACTCTGTGACCTTAAAATATAGATGGTACATAAATTCAGCAAATATTGTGAGAGATATTTTCAAAATACCATTGTCATGTTTTAGATTTTGCCTCATCTGAACATTAGCAACACAATTGTAATGGTTAGCATTCAGTTGCAATGACGCACATTATTTGATATACCTGACATTGTTTTAAATAAAAATCCAATGCATTTTCTTTCTCACAAAACTAAAGAATTTAATGTGATTTTTTGTCATTATTTAGTGCTGACACCTCTAATATATTTAGAGAGTGTACAGGTGCATCTCAATAAATTAGAATGTCGTGGAAAAGTTCATTTTTTTCAATAATTCAACTCAAATTGTGAAACTCGTGTAGTAAATAAATGCAATACACACAGACTGAAGTAGTTTAAGTCTTTGGTTATTTTAATTGTGATGATTTTGGCTCACATTTAACAAAACCCCACCAATTCACTATCTCAACCAATTAGAATACTTCATTAAAAAAAAATGTTTTAGTGAATTGTTGGCCTTCTGGAAAGTATGTCAATTTAGTATTTATGTACTCAATACTTGGTAGTGGCTCCTTTTGCTTTAATTACTGCCTCAATTCGGCGTGGCATGGAGGTGTCACTGCTGAGGTGGTATGAAAGCCCAGGTTTCTTCCGTCTTTCGGATGAGACGTTAAACCGAGGTCCTGACTCTCTGTGGTCATCAAAAATCTCATGGCACTTCTTGTAAAGAGTAGGGGTGTAACACCATTGTCCTGGCCAAATTCCCACCACTAGCCCTTGTCAATCATGGCCTCCTAATAATCCCCACCCACTTGATTGGCTCTATGACTCTCTCTCCTCTCCACCTGTAGCTGGTGTGTGGTGAGCGCATACACTTGATTGGCTCTATGACTCTCTCTCCTCTCCACCTGTAGCTGGTGTGTAGTGAGCGCATACACTTGATTGGCTCTATGACTCTCTCTCCTCTCCACCTGTAGTTGGTGTGTGGTGAGCGCATACACTTGATTGGCTCTATGACTCTCTCTCCTCTCCACCTGTAGTTGGTGTGTGGTGAGCGCATACACTTGATTGGCTCTATGACTCTCTCTCCTCTCCACCTGTAGCTGGTGTGTGGTGAGCGCATTCACTTGATTGGCTCTATGACTCTCTCTCCTCTCCACCTGTAGCTGGTGTGTGGTGAGCGCATTCACTTGATTGGCTCTATGAGTCTCTCTCCTCTCCACCTGTAGCTGGTGTGTGTTGAGCGCACTGGCGCCACAGGACAACTCGCTGTTGTCCTGTGGCAGCCATCGCATCATCCAAGATGCTGCACACTGGTGGTGGTTGAGTAGAGACCCACATGATTGTAAAGCGCTTTGGGTGTACCACAATACACGATAAAGCGCTATATAAATGCATCATTCTTTCTTTGACTTTGGCCTTCAGCTCATCCGCATTTTTTGGTCTCTTGTTTCTCATTTTCCTCTTGACAATACCTCATAGATTCTCTATGGGGTTCAGGTCTGGTGAGTTTGCTGGCAAGTCAAGCACCCCAACACCATGGTCATTTAACAAACTTTTGTTTTTTTGGCAGTGTGGCCAGGTGCCAAATCCTGCTGGAAAATGAAATCAGCATCTTTAAAAAGCTGGTCACCAGAAGGAAGCATGAAATGCTCCAAAATGTATTGGTAAACAGGTGCAGTGACGTTGGTTTTCAAAATACACAATGGACCAACACCAGTAGATGACATTGCACCCCAAATTGTCACAGACTGTAGAAACTTAACACTGGACTTCAAGCAACTTGGGCTATGAGCTTCTCCACCCTTCCTCCAGACTCTAGGACCTTGGTTTCCAAATGAAATACAAAACTTGCTCTCATCTGAAAAGAGGACTTTGGACCACTGGGCAACAGTCCAGTTCTTCTTCTCCTTAGCCCAGGTAAGACTCCTCTGACGACAACTGTAGCCAAATTCCTTGACACGTCTGTGTGTGGTGGCTCTTGATGCCTTGACCCCAGCCTCAGTCCATTCTTTGTGAAGTTCACCCAAATTCTTGAATCGATTTTGCTTGACAATCCTCATAAGGCTGCAGTGAATCTTTTTCTTCCACACTTTTTCCTTCCACTCAACTCTCTGTTAACATGCTTGGATACAGAACCCTGTGAACAGCCAGCTTCTATGGCAATGTATGTTTGTGGCTTACCCTCCTTGTGAAGGAGGTCAATGATTGTCTTCTGGACAACTGTCAGGTCAGCAGTCTTCCCCATGATTGTGCAGCCTAGTGAACCAAACTGAGAGAACATTTTGAAGGCTCAGGAAAGCTTTGCAGGTGTTTTGAGTTGATTAGCTGATTGGCAGGTCACCATATTCTAATTTGTTGAGAATTTTTGTTAAATGTGAGCCAAAATCATCACAATTAAAAGAACCAAAGACTTAAACTACTTCAGTCTGTGTGCTTTGAAATTATTTAATACACGAGTTTCACAATTTTAGTTGAATTACTGAAATAAATGAACTTTTCCACGACATTCTAATTTATTGAGATGCACTTGTATATTTAATGAGTGTTTATACATGCAGTTCTAGCAGGTCACATTCAATAAGCCACTAAATAAATGCATGTTATAAACTTGTGTTAAACATATTCACTCTGGTGTGGGAAGTGAGGGAATCTAAACCATATTCACTTAATGGAATAAAAACTTAAATAACAGATGATTTGTAATGTTATTATTTTCATTAGAGGACGAGGATTAGTCTCATTCTGCAAGCGCTTCAACAAACAAACACAGAGGAAACAGAAAACAACTGAACTGTAGACGAATGACCATCTGTCCAGTTTTGACTTAGTTTTAACCATTTACAGTGCTTTAAAACCGCTAGCACAAAAAAGAAATATCCTTTTCACCGTTCTACCCTACACCCTACAAACCCTAAATCCTAGAAACTAGGATCCTAGAATCAAAAGGTCTCATTTAGGAAGAAGAATATAAACAGCTTTAGATCCTTCATAATCTTGTGGAAAAAAGAAGAGGACATTTTTTCATGCTTACTCTAAATATTAATATCATAATTTTAATCATTAGCATTCAGTGATAAAAAAAAAAAAAATTCACTTCACAGAGTTAAAGGAATTCATGTCTTTTTAAATTATTTATCACAAATAGCTGTGTATCTTGAAAGTGACGTCACATCAAGTATGGTGTCCCATACACTGGGGGGAAAAAAACAGATGGAGAAGAAAAGACATGTTAACTGCAAAAGAATTAAGGTGAAGGATTAGGTGTGAAACCATCTGGAACCATTTAGTCTCCAGCACCACCATTTTCCAGAACTGCAACTTACCTGGAGTCTCCAGAAGAACAAGGTGTCAGGTTCTCACTTTGCTTGGGTAAAACATCCTAAAAATGTCCCTCAATGTCATGCTCAAGTGATGTGAAATACATGAAGACTGATTTTTTTTATAGGCAGATAAGTTGAGAGAGACTCTTGAAGGACCAGCACCACATCCTCTTGTACCACTGTTTGAAGAATTTATCTTCAAGAATCTGGCAGTGAGTTTTGGGAATTCATGTTTAATCAATAACTGCAAGTACAGGCTTTTCGGGATGGGAGATGGGCTAAAAATGAATTCCCAAATCTTTCTGCAGATTCTTGAAGATAAATTATTCAAACAGTGGTACAAGAGGATGTGATGCTGGCCCTTCAAGAGTCTTTCTCAACTTATCTGTGTATAAAGGCAATAAAAATCAGTCTTCTAACCTAAGTCTCTAAGAGAACCTGACACATTGTACTTCTGGAGACTCCAGGAAGGTTGCAGCTCTGGAAAACGGTGGCACTGGATACTAAATGATTCCTGATGGTTTTATACCTAATTCTTCACCTTAATTCTGAATTATTATGCAGCTAACATGTTTTTTTCTTCTCCATCTGTTTTTTTCTGACCCTGCTGACTTGATGTGCATTATGTTGTCCAATGGTCATGCCTTAGCTTTGCAATTTCTGTATAGCATTAGTTTTGAATTTCTCATGGGCAATTAATTATTTGTGACTTTCCAGTCTGAGTTAAATCTCTTTTTTGTCTCATTTTATCTGAGAAAGAAAACCTGCTTAATATTATGCACCTGGATATAATGCGTTTTTCTAGCCTTCGTGGACAATTAGGCCTATATCACTTATAAATAATTAAATACAAAATGATTACTAGTTATTAAGATTGATGTGGTCAAATGTGCTTGGGAAAAAATAAGATCAGAATATCAACTTGCAGCACTGTATTTCTCATAATTTTATAGGCTACAGTTGATTAATTATAGTGTCTCAGCAAAACAATCATTACTTAAGCACGTTATCTTTTCCATTGCTATGAAGTGTAATTTATAGACAGCATTTTTGTTTATTATTACAATATATTTGTAGTTTTTTACACGTTTGTACTCGCCTCACATTGTCTGTGTGTACGCCACATTTTAAACTGATGTCACCAGAGGGCGCGCAAAGACAAAACTTTATATATACATATATATATTGAGTATTTTACTCTCCCATTCGCACGAGCTTGAACGTGAACGGGTTATATCTCTATATTAGCTGGTATAAGTTAAAAATGAAACATTCTGAATTCTTTACACATTGACCAGAAATACAACTAGCTACCAGATAAAAAGGTTTACTATTGTAAACATATTCATATGCAACTAAATAAAACAGAAAAGAAACTTATTTTGGTAGATTTAATCTTATTTTATTTTGATAAAGATTATAAAGTCGTAACACCATTTTTTTGCGCGACTTGATCACGGTGCGGCGCGCTACCGTGTCTCGTCCTCAGTGGCTTGCAGCGCGTCGCGCGCCCCCCACCCCTCACCAAACCGAATACGAGAGTGCGCGCGAGAAATGCAGCGCGAGACACACACCAAGCAGTCCCGATAAACCCCGCCGAATCCACGCGCACGGGAAAAAAGACACTGGGAAAAAACAGCAGACGCCTGAGAAAGGAGTGACAGGAAAGTCCACCACCGACGGTAAGAGTCTTTCACTCTTTTAGTAGATTAAATAAACACTCTGCCTCAGTTATATGAAGAATGTGTCTAGTTGGAGCGTCTCCAATGATAGCAGCTTCCATTTGGAGAGAGGAGCGCACGGTAGTGAACCGGGGCAATATCGTAATCAAGTGTACTTTTAGCACGTTATTCGGCGGGTGAATGGAGTAATAATGTATCTGAGTTTATTTGATTTCTGAGATTTCATAAACCAGCCACGGAATTCACGCGGATGACCTGAGTGGAGAGGGGTGTGTTCTGCGCGTGCATGCTGTCGCTTTCGCGCTGTTTATTATTATTTTAATGCGCAGATCTGAATGAAAATTGCTCATAAGATGAATTAAGGAGTTTTAGAATAAAGCGTAATGGATAAAGCGTGTTTTCTGAGGCGCAAATGTATACGTTACTTATAGATTTTTGGAGTCATGTTTTGTATGGGGTAATAGTAATGGTTTTGGCTGTGTTTCCAAAGTAAATACTGCTTTTTACTGTTTACACAAGCGGATTTATGTCCACCGTCCGCTTTTGTCAGAGCTGGCACGCGTTTTGCAGCGCTGTCTAACTGGTGCACACGCGTGCGCGCACACGCACCCACCCACACACGCACGCACACATAGCCTACACAGATATTACGGAGCCGAAGGCTATGAATAATATACACACCATAAATCCTTATAATTAATTAATACTGTTTGTACACATATTTTATTTACCCGTTGTGATGCTATACAGTTAAGAAGATACATTTTCTTAACTCGATGTCTTACTAATGTAAAGTGAACAGGGTTTAGTTTTTTCTCTCTCTATATCAATGCGTCTTTTATGACAGTATTTTTTTTTTAGTTTATTTAGTATTTCAGCTACCGCTGTAATTGCCTGATCCTTTGTCTCTGCAGAGCACATGCGCATTGCGCGTAGGGTGTGGATGTACAACTGATGCTTTTACCTTCTATATCTCTCAAATGGTCTATTAAAATCAGTTTTTTAACGCACAACTGTATTTATGATTTGAATATTATTTTCCGCAGCTGTGTTTAGCAATATTCCGTTTGTAGAGGAATCTATTTAACATTTCACGGCGATGCCGCAGACAATGAACCAATTGAGGGATTAAAAAAGCTAGTGCTCAGATCCCCGCACACGAAAACCACACCGAGCAAAACGTCTCCGCGCAAATGTCCTTTTTTCCGTCTGGATGAGAGCCGATATTAAGAGAAGGAGCGCGCGGTGTGATGAGCGAGAGGCTTCATAATCCACGCGTTCACACGCACCAATAAACTCCTGCTTGAATGAGTCACGCGTTTCATCCTGGGAACATCAAACCAAACTCAGAAATTGAAGTAGCCATTTGCCAAATTGTTGGATTTTAAATGTTCATAACATTATGTGTTGCCACAATTAAAAGGTATAGTGTAAAAACAAATTCAAACATATTGGCTATTGATTATTGATCTTTTATGAACTGGATCGATGACATAAGACATTGTTATAATGGTTGCTAAACTATGGAAATAGCATCTCTCTCTCTCTGGAGATAGCGAGAGCGATAGAGATAAATGAATATCTACATCAGTTCAGGTCTCATTTATTTGTCCAGTGCATTTGTATAATGCAGAAGAGCCTGAAGGCAACTCATGCAGGAGCCACTCAGCCACCAAAAACATTATTAACCCTGCATGAGTGAATGCCAACATTTACAGATCTGCACCTTTGGCTCTGTGCGCTCATGAGTTGAATTAGCAATAATCTTGATTAAACGTGTATTTTAGATTGTGAGATTCCCTGTATACTTGGTCACCCACGGAAACATGAAGAGCGGTCAGGTGATTCATGTCCTTGTGAGACGCCCAGTTTCAAGCCCAGCTGGAGTTTTGTGTGTTGCAATAGCAAAGGCGAGCAGGACTCAGGAGGAAGCAGTGAGAGTGAGAAAGACCTGTATTGTCTGTTGGGTAGTTCATGATTGCTGACTTTACCGTCTGAATCAGAGCGCATCAGTCTAGTTTCAGCCAAAGAGTTGAGAAAGAACGGATTTGCATTTTCTAGCTTTTTTTGCATTTATTTACAGCACTGTAGAAATCATGTGATGAGCTAAAAATAAAAAGAAGGAATACCTTTTTTGCCCATTCAACAAAAATAATAATGTGCTATTATTATTATTATTATTATTAATAATACATACAATAATGTTTTAATTATAGAAATTAAATCAATAAATACATTTTACTATTAATAATAATAAATAATATTTGTACTGTAAAATAATACAATTAATAATTAAAATACAATGAATGTGCCTCCGATTTACCTTAATGTGTTTATGTTGGCGCAAATAATTCGTGATCCAGCCTCACTTACAGAGAAAGTGAGTATAAGGTTCTTTTATGAATCTTTGCAAATCGCCTTTCCTAATAACGTGCTAGTTAGCTCGTTGGGCAGGGTGAGCAGAGATCATTAGCATTTAAAGGAACATGGACTAGAACGCCTTGCTGAAAATTTTGCTTATTTTGACAGGATAAAAGGGTGTTGTTTTACACTTCCATTGAGAACGTATGTTATAGACTTTTTTTATCAAGACCCTAAAAAATCATATCAACTTGTGGAAAATGGACATCCAATGACCCCTTTAAGTGACCCAAACTTTCAGAGATGAAGTTCGTGAGAAGCAGCATTTACTGTGAACCGAGCCACTCCGGGTCTCTGAATCTTGAGCTGCTCACAGGTAAATAAACACAGTGCCGTGTTTCACTCTGAAACACACAGTAGCCAATTATTGGCCAGCTAGCAAGTTTCACCATATATACTTGCCGACACCATTTTTTACTCGTGTTTGGTGCTTACCAGTGTTTCTTTTGGACTCTGGCTAAAATATAAAATGTAAATGTACATGAAAACGCTGCAGTTTTTTCTCTCGGATTTGCATAGCTCATACTTCAGGTTGGAAAATATGGAAATATACCAAATATGTATGTTGTGATGCTCTACCTCAAATGTGCCACAAATCGACCACGGCAATGCTCTCAAATCTAATGCTGAATTTGGTGCACCAGGTGCTTTTATCTGAACATTTTTAGATGACTGCGATCACAGTTTTCAGTGTTTGTCAGAAGAAGAGCGGGATAGACATGAAAGCAAGAGAGAGACAGGAAGGAGGCAGTGAGACAGGATGGCACTGAGAGAGACAGAGGAAGCTCAGCCAAGCAGAGCTTTGTGTGTGTGTGTGTGTGTGTGTGTGTTTGAGGAAGATCACTGAAAGGGACAGATAACTCAAGAACATCTAAGACGGTCCCAAATTAGAGATGCATTCAAAATCACTGTTATTTCTGGACTTGTCACTTAACTTAAAAAAAAAAAAAAGATTTTCAAAGTCTACGTACCCATTATGTCACACCGTTGTTAACTACTTCAGATTAGTGGAGCATTCTTTTATTATTTGATGTTTTCCTCAGGCAGCCTTAGTTGTGCTGGCAGAACTTGATAAGTTTTAGTGTCAGTCACTAGTCAGGTTCTGTCCCATCATGCTTTGCGGTCTGTGTGCACTGTGTGGAAAGTGATTGGTGGCTTTATGTGGAGCAGTTGAACTGAGCCACTGAGCCTGATATTGGTTCACATTTACATTTTTACAAAGCACAATATAAGCTTTCTGAACAGTTATTTAAAAAATGTATACGTATAAATACATATTTTAAAAATGTATGCGGTATGTTTGTGTTTATATATATATATATATAATAAAAATACACAGTACACACACATATTATGTAAACAAAAACTTTTATTTTGGATGCGATTACTCGTTTGACAGCACTAATACATATATATATCAGACGCGATTTCTTTAAGACTGCAAGGGAAGCTCAGCTTCCCCTATAATTGTCAAAAAATGAATGGTCAAATATATGTACTATTATGTTAACATTTTATTGACTAAAAATGCGTTAAACACGTTCATCTCGAACGAAAACAATTTCGTTCAGAATCAGCTACTTAGGTCGGCTGACTCGATTTCCTTCTCATTCATTCCCGTAGCGTACAGTGCATTACTCTGTTGAAGCCCAGCGTCCATTGACTTCAATGGGGCTGCTTTAAACAGTTTTTTTCAGAGCTTAGAAACAAGACGGTCATTGGATAATGCTGCGATTATGTCCCGCCCACGGACGCTCAGCGTCTCTGGGATGAATGGAGGAGTGGGCTGGCCCGGACTCCGAGCGTCTGCGTGATGATTGGAGGGTCTGTCGAAAGACTGCATCTCCTTTTGATTGACAGCGATTTTGTACTATAAAAGTCACTGACACTGAAGCTATTCGAGCTCAGTCCCATCGCGGAAGTGTAGTCGAAAGACAAACTGCTGCAACCTATTTCTTGGTATTTGCTTGGTGAAATTGCTAGCCAATTTTCATCATACATTTCACCCAGATTCCTTGTTTCAGTTCAACCTAATTCCCATATTTCGAGTTTAATATCTTTTTTTAGATCGTTTGTTCATTCATTCATACATACAGTAGGCTAGAAAATTTTCTTGAAAAGGAATGTTGGGCAGAATTTAGGTATAAATAAATGGTAAATTTTTATGATGTTGGCCAAAAATGAGCTTCCCCTCTTTGAAAGACCAGCAGCCGCCACTGGTATATATATATATATATTCACACACACACAAAACAACACTGGACCCTATTGACTTGCATTGTATGTATAAAACAGTTTAATCATTCTTCAAAATATCTTGCATCAACCCACAAGATGCAGGGTAACTTCATGTGTGTATTTATTTCTATGATTATGTGTTAATTATCTATGGGTAAGCAGCAGCTCAGATTCCTCAATTCTGATATCGTGTGTGTCATCATGGAATCTCTCTCTGGGTTGCCATGACGATGGCCTGAAGGAAGTGTAAGAATGAGCCAGAATGGCAGCTCTCCTATGGTTCCTACGGCAACAGCCAATCAAAGGCCAGACCCCCACTGACCCCACCTGTCTGTTACAGTCCCTTGGAGAGAGATACACTCAAAACACAGCTTTAGTTCTGGATGAGAGCATTAAACAGATAATGACCAAAAGACATCCATAAATGACATCAAATAATAAAACATGTCAGCTGTCAGAGAGTGATAACTATAGTCTGGTATCACTGTAGAGAACTTGTGAAAGTACAGACAGGAGTTGAACACTTGTGTTGTGTTTTAGGAAATGGACTTTATAATCAAGGCCTAATGAACAATGCAGTTGCCTCTAGTTTGGACAGCAATGTTTCCCACAAGAATGAAAACATTAAACACTGTGGATTTGTATCTGTCCGGTTTTTTCCCCCCTGGTGATATGTGAAATATGTTTAGACTAAGCCTAAATCTCAGATATTTAAAACAAAAATATAAAAATAAAAACTAAAAACAAAAGTCTTTTTTAACTTCACGAAGTCAGATTTGAAATCTTAAGTTAATAAGTAAAAAAATAAAATCCCAGATATATGTGCAATACAAATGTCTAGTAAAAATATGTGGGCGTTTCTTCAACTATGAGCATATTTATGACCCAAAGGTTGATTTTTTTATTAAAGATTTCAACTGTTTCTTATTCTTGGAAATATTTTATCATTTATATTTAGCTATTTTTAAATGTGTTCTATGTATAGGTTTCATTGTTTTATCCCAAAGACGGAAATGTAATCTTAAAATAATACAAAATTAATAATAAATTAATATTACAATTTTTAAAAGGTTGACAATCTAAATAAAGCCTTAAATTTATTGTGTAGAAATGATTAATGTTCACTATCCTTTGGTTTTATAATTTCGATCACAACCAACAATTTTGTCACTAATAGAATTAGAATTAGAGTTTTAAAAAGTTAGCATACTTGTTTTATGAAGATATTAAACTGATTGTTTTTATTAAGATCATTAGGTTAATAAGATATGAAATAAAGATAAACAAATATAAAAAATTTTTTTTTTTTTTTTTTTAATTTACCGTCAAGCTCATTTTGTAAAATTACACAAAAAAATATAAAAATATTATTTTAATGTATACAGGTGCATCTCATAAAATTAGAATATAGTGAAAAAGTTTTCTTGTAAATTATTTCAAAAAGTGAAACTTTCATATATTTTAGATTCATTACATGTAAAGTAAAACACTTCAAAAGTTTTTTTGTTTTAATTTTGATGATTAGAGCTTACAGCTAATGAAAGTCAAAAATCAGTATCTCATTATATTAGAATATTTCCTAAGATCAATCAAAAAAAGGATTTGCAAAACAGAAAAGTTCAAGTTCTTTAAAGTATATTCATTTATGCACTCAGTACTTGGTCGTGGCTCCTTTAGCACAGGAATTTCCTGGTAGACGGCTGAATTGACTTTAGACTCGATAAAACAAAATGGACCAACATCAGCAGACGTCACAGCACCCCAAATCATCACTGACTTCAGAAACTTCACACTGGACTTCAAGCAACATAGATTCTGTCTCTCCACTCTTCCTCCAGACTCCAGACCTTGATTTCCAAATGAAAATCTACATTTATTTGTATCTGAAAAGAGGACTTTGGACCACTGAGCAGCAGTCCGGTTCTTTTTCTCCTTAGCCCAGGTAAGATGCTTCTGACGTTGTTTCTGTTTCAGAAGTGGCTTGGTAGCCCTTTTCCTGAAGATGTCTGAGCGTGGTGACTCTTGATGCACTGACTCCAGCTTCAGTTCACTCCTTGTGAAGCTCTCCCAGGTGTTTGAATCGGCTTTGCTTGACAGTATTCTCAAGCCTACAGTCATCCCTGTTGCTTGTGCACATTTTCCTACCAATTTCTTCCTTCCAGTCAACTTAGCATTTAATATGCTTTGATACAGCACTCCTTGAACAGCCACCCCTTTCAGTAATGAACCCTCTGTGACTTACCCTCTTTGTGGAGGGTGTCAATGATCATCTTCTTTGCCAGTCAGCAGTGTTCCCCATTATTGTGGTTTCAAAGAACAAGAGATACCCAGAATTTATACTGTATGGATGGTCATTTATTTAAACTCAAATGTAAATATTCTAATATTTTGAGATACGAGTGAAAGTTTGACTTTTTGAAATAAGTTGCAAGAAATTTACTTTTTCACCATATTCAAATTTTCTGAGATGCACTTGTATATGTATACTTAAATACATATAGTATATACATAAATTAGCTGTAGAAATACAAACGATTCAACCTTTTTTGTTACAGAAATGTTCAAAATGTCATTTCCACAATATCAAACAGAATAAATGCAATAGAAATATCATTTGTTGGTTACGAAAAATAACAGAATTCTTCTGTAATACCTATATGTTGACATATAGTTGACAAATTAAAAGTGGCACTGGCAATAGTTAAAGAAACACCTATAAGTGTGCTGTACATTTTAATTGTTAAATTTTTATATAGAGCTTTACATTGTGAGGGTGTTTTCCTCATCCACTACCATTGTGCAGCATCCACAGTGCGTCAGAACGCCCACCACACACCAGCTTAGTGATGAAGCCAAACAGTAAATACGATGGTGGTTAGGAGGCTATGATAGTCAGAGGCTAATGAGAAAATCTGCCATTTTTCCGAGGGTCACACCTCTACTCTTTTCAAAAGACATCCTGGGATTTGTAATGACCACAGAGAGTCGAGACCTCAGTTTAACATTTAGCCTATATATGTGTGTGTGTGTTCAAGTGTGGAAGCTCACATCTCATTTTATCAAGCATCTGTCAGTTACATGATTTACGGATGTTTGTACTCGAAGGACATGACACAATCAAATCTTCTACCTAAAAAAACACAGATACAAGGCTGCAAGTCAGGGTGAGGCTTAGGGATTGTGTGTGTTACTATCTTAAACTGGCTCCATGGGTGTTATAGGAGCCATGACAGCCTTAAATAAACATACTCAAAGTCAAAGTGCATTTTACCATCAGTGAGCCGCTAAACAGTCATCAGAATAATGCGGAGCCTGTACACTTCTGAAGAAAGAATCTCAAGGTCTTCGTGTGCGCGAGCGTGTTTTTGTCTGCCAGTGGTGTTTATGTTCCCTCACCATTGTTTTCATTAGAGCAATTTCCATCCTGAGAGATGGCTGTGTGTGTGTGTAGGATGAAGGATTTTACCAGGTCAAAGTTTTCACAATTCTCAAGACACTGTCCAAATGAGTTAGTAAACTACCTCAGCGCTTCCAAATACTCTTGTTGAAACACTCAGGGGTTATAGAGTAAAACAATGTCTTATTTGCTCTCTTTCTCTCTCTGTCTGTCCATTTGAACTCTATTTCTCTTAGTACTGGTTGTGAGACTGTGTTATGCATTTGCGTTGATTTAAAATAAATCTTTCCTCGCTCTACTGTTTATGTACCTGGAGTAGAAGTTTCTCAGATAAAGTTAAATGGACAGCGACACACACACACACACGGTCCTGATGCTTTCTTCACATTCAACAAAATAACCCTAAAATAATGACCTTGTAAAAAGAATACACTATGAATTATCAAGGCACATTCTTGTCATACTAGGTTTATCTTATATGTTTAGACTCAATAAAGCAGAAGCTCACCAGTTATTCGTTACTGGGGGTTTGAACACATGTTTATCTGTTGCTTGATCTTGATCACTTTGAGCTTGGTAAAAGCACTATATAAATTAAACTCAACCCAACAGCATCATCATCATCAGCTGCTTTCTTAGGATTTTAAAATGGCAGCACATTTAGTCAAGATACACATTTTTTTTTAGTTTGTTAACTGTTCAGGCAGTTTGATTCTTATGCTCTCATGCACATTTATTTGATGAATAATAAACTAAAGAACAAACTATATTGTGAAATTGTATGATGATTTATAGTATTTATTTTAGATTTAAGTATATTTTATTTTAATCTATTTAAAAATATGTAATTCATAATTTTATTTGTTCCTAATATACTACTTTGAAATAAACATTTCTTATTATTATAAATATTGAAAACAATTGTGCTGCTTGATAGTTTTGTGGAACGTGACAGTCTTTCAAGATTATTTGATGAATAGAAAGTTTAAAAGATCATAATTTATTCAAAATATGCATTTTAAATGAATATTTTATATTAAATTGTAAATTTATATAGAAATGTATATATATATTTTTAACCATGTAAAAGTCTTCATTGCCAATTTGATCAATATAATGTGTCCTTGCTGAATAAAAGCATTCATTTGTGTTATTATTATTATTAAATTGTACTGACCACAAACTTTTGAATGGTAGTAAACTAGCAGAATGAGTAAATCACGTTTTGTAGGATCATTACCGAGCACTTTATTCATGAAACTCAGTGATATTTGCTTGCTGCATTTGGCGTCACTATTAAATTTAATTTGTGTAGGTGATTTTTGTGTACATTTTCTGCTGATAATGACAGCAATAATTTATCAAATGATGGAGAAGAGCTCTTTAACAAGGCACCCAGACATGCAGTTGGATAAAGTATGGCAGATTGTAGTTGTCTGCCTTTATCCTCCACAACCTATAGCATATAGAAGTGGCCTGTAAGATGGGGATTTAAAGCCTGCTAATTTTGTTCATCACGAATTTTGTGGCCAATTTCACAAAGTTACCTAACTTAATTCCTTTAGTGAGTTATGCACTGAAAGAATGCAAATAAACTGCTTTTAGCAGGCGTGATTATTCTTTCCCATTTAGATTTTAGTTCCATAGTGTGTAAAGGTTCTGTGATAGATAAGAGTCTAAAACATGTTCACTGATCAGGAAGAATCAGAAAGGAAGAGTGCTCACTGGACACACACAGTTATGGCCAAAAAATTATATATATATATTTATGTGGGAAGTTTAGAAATTAAACAAAGAACTAATAACTATTTCTGTCAACAGTCACACTGTCTGTCATCCTGAAACCATATCTACTATTTGGCCCTTAACTCCTGATCTGTGTTAACAAGAATAATCAATAAAACAAACACAATCACAATAATCATCATATGACTCATCACTGCATATTTACTCCATCAAACGAAAAACAGGAGCTTCTGGTTTCTCTGTCTGCTCAGTGTTCAGGAGTTATTCATTAGCCTGAGCTGCTGTTTACGTAGAGGCCTGCGCCCTGGCCAACAATGTGCTAGTGTGTGTTTTGTTTGAGTACGTCTCTAGGGTTATGAGCTTGCTTCAGTATGTGTGTATTTGAGCTTGGAGGACAGATCTAAACTTATGAATGTGTCTGTGTGTGTGTTATAAACTTTGACCTGTCACATTCTCCTCTCCCGCCACTCAAGTCCAGTCCTCACTAAAACATCTCAGCGTTGTGGCTCTACACTGCCTCCTGTTGACCTGGAGGTAAAACAGCAGTTTCTGTATTCATACACAGACACATACGAGTGCGCTTACGTGAGACAGAAGGATATAAATCATGAGGGCGAATGAGGATATGTATTATTAACTTTTCTTTGATAAGTATTATTAACTAATTCTATGTTCACATATATTTAGGATCTATACTATTTAAATTAGCACGTTTGTTGCATACAAACGTGTGTTCAGCCAATATACAACACAAGCCAATACAATGATTCAAATACTCACTGAGAAGCATCTAAAATCAATATACGGAAAAAAGTCATATGTTATTGAATATGTAATATCTTAATATGGTAACATACATGTTTTTGTCCTTATCTAATGTAGTTTATTGTATTTCAATATGAAATACTATAAGTTTGTGTTTTCTCCCAGAATGCATTTCTGCATTTACAGCACAGTGATTGGGTCAGATTTTCTGCTCCAGTTCTCAACCCCCCTCCTCTGCCTCGAGCCCAGCGTGTGTGTGCGTGTGTGTGTGTGTGTTGAGTTTTAGAGTTACATAAGCAAATTCAACGCTGCACATGTTTATATGGCAATACAATACACACATATATTTATATATATATATATATATGTATATACACAACTAATCTAGCAAGTTATTTTAAAGTTTTGAACAGTAAGTTTTTCTAAATATTTTATTCATCAAAGAATCCTAAAAAAGGACCATGCATAGTTTCACAAATTTTTTTTAAATATCTGTTTTTAAGATTAATAAAAATAAGAAATAGATTTCTGAAGAATAATGTTACACTAGAGACTAGAGTAATGACTGTTGTTGCATCACAGTAATACATTTTTTTATATATATTGAAACACAAAACGGTTATTTTAAATACAATTGTACTATTTTATTACTGTATTCCCAATCAAATAAATGCAGCCTTGGTGAGCATAAGAGATGTGTACAATAATGAAACGTGTTTTTATCAATTAGATGTTGCAGCCCTAGTGACCAGTAAACACTCTCCTCTGTGCAGCTCTGCCCTGGGCCCTAGGCTCTACGATGGAGCTCTGTTGTAGAGCCTAGCTAATATAGCTTAAGCTAAACTCTTTTTGCATTGCTTTGTACTGGAGCAGAAGCAAAAGTGCATCCTTTAATTTTCAATTTGGCAATGAGGCTTTTGAATACTTCTTGTACACACTGCATAGACAGTTTACAAGCCACACAGGATCGAATTTACTACCAATCAGCAGGTTTCACACAGTCAGTGAATTTCAAGCCTTCTATACAGACGAGACAGCTCACAGACGCACACACATTGCAGCGTATTGTTTAACGCTGAAACAGCGTGCTGCTGTCTGCTTGACTCAGTGGAGACGGGACAGATCGTGTCTATTGTTCTGTTCTCTTGCACACTGCAAGGAAAGATTTCCATGTTTCCATTGTCATATGTGTGTGTGCGCACACACTCAACTCACATGTTGGCTTCACATGATTACTGCTCTCCTTCTGTCTGGAGAATAACTGTATGTGTGTGTGCAAGTGTGTCATTACACAGATGGTTGTTGAGCTCAGGAACGCTAAAGCAGCCAACAGGGACATTGGAGTGAGAGAGAGAGAGAGAGAGAGAGAGTGTGTGTTTCGCACAGCTCCTTATTCAGAATAAGTCACGTGAGCACCCGGTTGCCTTGGTAACTGTGGTTCTGAATTGCAGGTAGTATGGCTCAGAGATGCTGTCCTCTAAAACCTCCTCCATCTATCTAGATAACTATCAGCACTAGAGTCTGATTACTGATTAATTATCTAGTTTTGATGCATGATATGATAGAACCTTGACAGGCTGTCTCAGAAATTTGAGTTTAGCCTGCTGAGCTTTTATTACGATGTATGTTCATTCTATTTAAAAAGAAAATTCACTAGATTTGATCATATTTGGGGGTCTGTGGCATCCAAAAGATTGTAATCTATTGGTATAGCATTATATAGTTTTATTATTGAATATTTTATGATAGTCGAGATTAGTGTTGGGCAGTATACCGGTTTACATTTACATTTAGACATTTTGCAGACTTTCGGTTTATACCGAATACCGGTGTTTCTTTTTTTTATGATATAAATTTTTAAAATTACCAATACCAGTGTCATATAAATAACGTTCGGAACGCGACACTGTTAGAGAGGGTTCTCATTTTCACTATTGCATTTTGGCGAGGATACAGCTGTATGTGTTACTAAGCGTAATAGTTTCGAAACTGAAGCTGTAGCACTAGTAGAATGTGATGAGAGAGAAGTCATCCACTTTATCCACATCGACCGCCACAAATATCCACCGTCCGCTGCCATTACCTCCTGCGTCTCTCACACACGAGCGCGACTTTAGCACTATATTTAACAACTTTCAGACCCTATTAACAGCTTTTTTTCCATAGAATATACAAACTGACAAACCTAGCAACTTGTTTGGATAAACCTTATGGTTCAGTTAGAAGATGTCGCCAGTGCTGCCCCGCGAGCGCGAGGTTTGACTCTCCCGGCGCAGTGTTGCCTCTCTCTGTGTCTGTTCTGTGCAGCAGAGAAGAAGCAGTGCATTCAGCTGGCCATACTGCAGCAGAGCCGTCAGTAAAGGAGTACAAAACAGTGTTTCCAAGCACCTGTCACTTACTGACAGTTTGGAGTTATAAATATGAGCATAGATTGTCTGAGAATATTATGCCCTTTTTTTGTTTTTTTTTGTTACTTAAATGCAGGCAGTGTGCTACCAAAACCACTGCATAGCCGCTCTTTAGTGTAACGTTAGATGCTTGTTTATTTTATCAGACGATGTCGCGATTATAAATGAGAGTGAATCCTGTTTAACATGTATTAATGGATCGTGTTTAGTCATTGTTTAGTGTGAAATATTTCTACAATATTCGCTCATCATGACACTAAAATATGGCATTGTAAGTCAATCTACTGCAGTTTTTCCTCTCTCAGTCAGTAGAAAATGTAGTTAACACCCAGTCATGCATGAAAAAAAAATACCATCATATACCGTGAAACCGGTATAATTTAGACAAATACCGTGATATATATTTTTGGGCATACCGTCCAGCACTAGTCGAGATCATTTGGAAAGAATCGAATGAAAAATAAATGTTTTATTATTATAATCTCATCTTGCAGACTGGTACATGTATTGGAGAATCTGAACACAGTTTGGGACCTTGTCGAGATCTGAAACTCTAGATGAGATGTTTGAGTTTTCTAGGGTCCATTTCTAGGGTCCAAACAATTAAATATTTCATTTATGAATTTAGAGTTAAAATAAAAGATGAAATGGACAGTTCAAATCATTGCAGCCAGTGTTGATTGTCCTGTTTCTCTCTTTCACAGGTCAGAGGTAAAATGGGAGGGAAGCTGAGCAAAAAGAAGAAGGGATACAATGTGAACGACGAGAAGGCAAAAGAAAATGACGCAAAGACAGAGGGAGCGTCGGCGGAGGAGGGCGAAGCTCCTAAGGAGAACAAGGAGGACGCTCCTGCCGCCACCGAGACAACCAATGACACGGCAGCAGCCGCCAAAGAAGCCACGCCCACTGCCGATAGCAACTCCACTGCAGCCAAGGAGGAGGAGAAAAGCGCCGCCCCTCCAAAGAAGGAGGAGCCTGCAGCAAACGCTAACGCTCCTAAAGCTTCTGACGCCAAGAGCAGCGAGGCTGCCAAAGCAGAACCCGCCAAGAGTCCAGATGCCCCTCCTGCCAAAGCAGAAGAAAAATCCGCCCCTTCTGCAGCTCCGGCCAATGAGAAAGAAGCTGCGAAAGAGCCCGCTAAAGATCCCGCCCCTCCTGTAGCCACAGCGACGGAGAGCAAGCCCAACGCTGAGTCTAAAAAGACTGAGGCTCCTCCCGCAAAAGAATCCGCCCCCGCAGAGCCAATCACTACGGAGCCCAGCCCCGCCCCCAACAAGGAGCAAGCAGTCGCTGTGCAGGATTAACAGAAGGAACAGTGAATGACAAGATTAATGACAAATGAAAAACCAGATCAAATCTAAATAATTAAAACTAGCCCGCCCATTTTAAATTATATCAGTAATTATAATATGAATAATGATAATAGTAACAATAACAATAATGATTTTAACAGGCTGGATCATTGTGTTGGTGATGGACACGATCATGGTGAATAAGACTGGCAGTTATGATGAAATTATCTTTAATATCCAATTGAACTTTGATACAAATCACCAGCCCCCAACTCTCTCTCTTTATCTCTTCTCTCCTTTCTTTCTACCTCCATTCAATGAGGGGTGGAATACAAACATGGAATCTATTCATTGCCACCCTCCGAATCTCATTTCCCCCCATTTCAGTGTGATGTGATGGCAGTGGGTGGGGTTAATATATATGTGTGTGTGTGTGTGTGTATGCGTGAGTGACAGTAGTAGTAATAGTTGTAGTCCAGCCTCCCTGATACATATTTCATATTTGCTGCTTTCTAGTTAGTGATTGGCATTGTGTCTTTGCTTATCTCCCGACTTTCCTACTTTGTTTGTTTCTCTCTCTCTCTTTTTCTCACATATCAGTGGAAACTAAATCAGAGTATACCACAATGCATTAAACACACACATACACACACGCACAGTATTGAATGTTTCAATATTAGTGTTTTTTAAAGGAACAGTTCACCCAAAAATGATGATCTAAACCTGTATGACTTTTTGTTATCCGCAGAATGCAAAAAGAAAGAAGCTGAACGAGCTGCTCATTTCCTTGCACTAAAGTGAATGGGGACTACATCTGTCAAGCTAGATTTTGTGTAAAAAGCGATTTAGATTTCAAAGAAGACTTGGAATATAGTGCACAAGCCGTACAGACTACTTTTGTGAAGCTTTTCTGGTGCTATTTTGTCCTTTTTGGAGCTTGACAGACTTTGGTCCTCATCCACTTTTACTGTATATAAAAGAGCAGCGTGCACATTCTTCAAAACGTTTCCTTTTTGTGTAAGAAAGTAAGTACTGTAATACAGGTTTGACATGAAGATAAGTCATTTTAATTTTAACTATCACTTTAATTGGTGAACTATCCCTTTAATTGGATGTTTGAAGGTTAATTTAAAGTGTGTACATGTGTGAAGGGATCCGGGAATATGAAGTGAGTGTGTATGGAGTTATGCATGGTATGAGCATGCATTTTCTGCATGTGTGTGTGTGTGTGTTAACGGAGTTCTGGTCTTTCTGTACTTTGAAAGCAGATGTCATGATGTCAGAGAGAGAGCCCAGATCTCCAAACTCACCAAACAGGACACACTTCACACACACCGATCTCTCAATATGCTGACAGAACAATGTGAGTGTTGTGTGTGTCTATATGTGAGGCTGTGTGTGTGTTTTGCATGTCAGTGGTTGGCCCTATTGTTGTGTATTTTTAGTTGCTGTGGAGATAATGTTGCTACAGGTTATATTTCATTTGAGTTAACACACACACACACGCTCTCTCTCTCTTTCTTTCTCTATCATTCCTTTTCTTTCCAAAATTCCCTGGTAAAATAAAAAAATTAAATTAAATGGAAGAACTGAGATATATGTACTTGTATACATGGAGCAACATTAATAAAATGAAAGAAACAGATTGAAAATCAGCTCAAACGTCTTGATTTTTGTGTTTTCAGAAGCTCACAGCTCCAGTATTTCTCCCCAACACATTTGAATATATTTTAATGTTCATGACAGTTCAAACTAATCAAAACTTCAAAGCGTATATCCTGACGGAAAAAAAAGACAAGTCTAATTTTACCTGCAACTAATCCAAACTGTTATGTAAGCTGTCATTACGCTGCAATAGAGGCACAGAAGACATTTGAAGTATGATATAAACCAAAAGTGGTGCATTTACACACATCATCGCGTTTACGATGATGTCACGGCAGTAGAGGCGGCGCAATTATAACGACGCGTGAATAATCCCGCCCACTCTATAGCGGTACTAAACTGCGGTGGAAATGCAAACCGACCCGAACTGAGCCGTACCGTACCGTACCGAGCCGTGCCGAACCGTACCGTACCATGCAGTGGAAAAGCGCCTTAAATGACGTGGCACAGTGAAGAAGAAATGTATTTGAGGAAGAAATGTTGATTTTAAAGAGAAATGTTAACATTCTTCATACAATCACTAAATATGACATATACAAGCTACTAATAATTTAAATTAGTTCAACTAGAATCAAGCTACTCATTTGCAAGCTATTGGGAAGGACTGGATTGTAATACTATATCAAATATAAATATATATAATATGTATTGATAATTTCATACTTTACATTAATTTAATATTAAATGCAATCTAAACCCATTAAACGATTAGCATAAATGCACTTGGTCGGCGAATGTTTAGTGGGCCATTTACACGACACTGTTTTCAACTAATAATGGAAAACTTTTGATGCACTTTGTCCATTCATTTACATGACATCAGCATTTTGGGAACCTGAAAACTATTGAAAACAATACCATTGTTGTCTATGTGTAAACTGCATCATATTTACAACATATATACAACCAGAATTTACATAATACATAATTTTTTGTTATTTCCGTGGATCCGTGTGAACGGGGATGGTATTGAAGGAACAATGTCTCTGTTTTTAGTACACTGTTGTCTAGTAAACATAGCCCCAGTCATTTCAATAGGAATCCACTTGATCTGGAATTTCGCATTAGGGCAAAAGATTACCCCTTGTTTCAAAAATCATGTCTGAGCTATAATTAATACATTGCTACCCTAATGACAACAGACAATTTACCTTTTTTTGCATAGAAATATGGCACCAAAGACCCAAAGTAACCATAGCAACAACTAGAGCGCTAACAAAACAAAATTGACCCATTGCAAAGATCTTGATTGACAGGCGATCTGATCAATCATCATGCTATAATCTGCCATCTTGTCCCACTAACTAATCAGACAGGAGAGTAGATTCATTTCGGTGGACTTAAACTTAAAAAAGGGTGTGTATTGACGTCTTTCTGCGGTTCAAAATAAAATACATTCTGGGGCCAGTCGCATAAACTTAGCCTCTATATTAACATAGTGTCTTAAGAACAAGTTTGACCAACTATCAGTTAATCAAGGTGTAATCAGTCTTATATTTTGGATTCAGTTTAGACTAATCTACATTTGAATGTAATCAAATTAAAAAATTTGACCAGTCTTAAAGAACAAAATTAGATGACTAACTTGTCTAAACCTTTTATGCATTCGGCCACTGAAGTTCATTCATGTTCATTTCATGCTTTAAGTAAATATGAAAAGTCAGTAGAGTTCAGTAAAGAGTCAGTACAGTGATCTGACACGACACAACGAAGAGCCACAAAATGGTATTTATTGTTTGAATTTCTTATAAAAAATGACAACATGTTAGAGCTGAGACCATGTTTCATACCAGAAGAAACTAATACTTCTGACAAACAAACGTCTGGAAAACAACAGCTCTCTGAAAACCCGACGAGCTCATCATTCTGACACACTTTTGCCGGCTGACGTTATCTTTTTCGCTTGTAGAATCAAAAATATTTTCTTCATACAATATTGACGTGATATTTGTGTTTTTAATCACAGTTTAATCATTATGAATTCTTCTGATGGACACTCATGGCATTTGTTATTATTTTATCCATGCATTTTTAATACGCTGCATTATTAGTTTATCCATAAGTGACTTTTGATTACAAAAATAAATTGACAGGTTACTAGCCACATTTTTAAAATGATTTTATAATACTGAAGCTAAAGAAAAAATTGAGGTTATTTGTTTAAATATTTCAGGTCTTCTCGCCTTCTATCTCCCTTTTATTTCTCTCTCTCTCTCTCTCTCTCTCTCGTCTCTGGGTTGACTGGGTTCATGTATGACTGCCTTTGGGCCTTAGTAACGGTCGTCAAGCCTCTGATCCCATAGCAACCGGTCACTTGGTTTTGTAAGGCAGAAGGAGAGGAGAGGACACACACACACACACACTTAACACACATATCAAACCAAATGTAACACTCCTACAGTTCTGACGGATGCACTGACTATGGCCTACACAATTCTCAATCTGTTCCCTACAGTTGAAAGAATAATGAGTTCTGCAAATCAAACCTAAATCTAAACCACAGCTCTGTTTCTAAGACCAGATTTAAGTTCCAGTGCGAAACAGAGAATATACAGACCGATCACAACCCTGGATAATATCCGTGAAAGAAAGCTTATATGTTCATCACTTTCACACATAACATACAGGAATGAAACGAGCGCCAACATTAACATCAACACCTGATTGGAGATGGAGGTAACCATGGATACTGATCTTGCCTAGCAACAAGCTCGAATGCATACGTTGTAAACCCCGCCTACATAGAAAGCACATACCTGCACACTCGCACACACATACCTGCACATGCTCACACACAATCTCTCATTTGTCACTATCCACCCACCTCTTGTTTCTTCTTCCTGTTTACACCCCCATGTTCCCCCAGCCTGAATCAGCAGGGTCCCTGGAGGGAAAATTGCCGCCTGTCATTGGCTGACTGCATCTCCATGGTGACGCAGCTGCAGCTGTGCTCGTGCAGGCAGCAGAGAAACACTGTGTAAATCTCGTTCCAGCCTATAATGGTGTCAGATAAATTGAGATGAGAGTTCAGTCACCTGTGCAGGTGTGTTTAGTTACGCTGAAAATAGGCCGCAGCATATATTATGCCCACTATACAGCGTGCCAGCTCAATTCTAGATTCAGGCTCAAACTAACAGCTCCTGAGGACATCCTAAAGAATCTTGCATCCGGTTTCAGTTTGTTCAGCGGTTATCCTTTCATAGCTCAGCAGACTTAAAGAGTTCAAGGAAAATTACAGGTTAAGTTAAGCTCTTTTAGTGGCTTGTAATTAGGCCTACCACAAAATAAAAAATAAAAAGCACAAATCTGGGTTCCAGTGAGGCACTAACAATGAAGGTAAATAGGGCCAATGTGTCAAAATATGTAAACTATGTGTGTTAACCCCCTGTGAGCCAGTCAAAAATGACTTTTTTCCCATTAGAAATAAATGTACTATATTTTAGTTAGGTGTTTTCTTTGTATTTTAGGGGATTTTACTCAATGATATGTATGGTATAGTTATGACACATGTATTACCTGTTAACTACTTAGCATAGATCTGAAAATGAAATTTCCAAGTGAAACTATCATACATTTTAAATGCCTTAAGTTAAATGACTTAAGTTTGGTCTCTTTTTAAGAAACCAAAAATACAAATTATGAAAAGAGTTACAGAAGTTTATTATTATGAGAAATGCACAAAAATATTTGTAAATTTTATGTGAACTAAATATTTGACAAAACTTTATTTACTCTTAAACTGCATCAAAGTCAAAGCCGTATATCTAAAGTTGTTCCAAATTTGAGGTTGATATCTCAAAAAGAGCTTTCAGTGAGATATAGTTTGGGTGCATGTACCAAACGCTTCCAGATAAAATGAGCTTTCAGTTAATTTACAGTGTGGTCATTTTTAACCACTAACAGAACAATGTGACTATTTATTTTCAGGAACATTTAGCTTTTTTTAATTATGCTCATGATTTTTTTTATTTCACATAGTGTGCCAAAACCTTTACCAGTTTCATATCATTCAAGTCAAAATTCTACAAAATAAAATCAACACGAATCACTTGCTACATCAATCATTAAATAAATCAATTAGACACACCTTGAGTTTATAGAGGCCTGCTTTAGAGTGTTTTAATATTTTATCACATTAAATAATTTGTGATTTTTGACAGATGTGAAGCTCAAATTGTCCAAATCCTTTCTGCTTTTTTTAAAGCTGGATGGCTGTTAAATTTAATAACATTTCTTACAGGTTTAGCCCCAAGTAAACAAATCAAAGATGACAGTTTGACACATCAGTGCCTAGAGAACTGCCTGATGTATACCTAATATAGGAGATGGCAGAAGATGGGAGACGTCTTGTGTGTTCAGATGAGGCAGGTCAAGTTCACACATTCATAGGTTGCTATGGCCAGGGGTGTACAAATTATTTCTAAAAATGTTGGGAACACATTAAGCCATGGATCTTGCTTTTTATGCGTTTCAGGAATAAACAAGCTCTAAAAAAAGGACCAAAGCACCACAAAGCACCATAAAAATAGTAAAAATAAAAATACATCTTGTACATTATATTTTAAATCATCCAAAGCCATACATTAATAATTACATTATACAAAATCTCAAAACATCAATGAATTTATTCTTCAAGTAAAATATTTGTATCAGATTTTTCCTATTTGTTTTGTTTGAAAATTAATAAATGGTTCCAAAAAATGTGAAAATATCTCATATCTCTTAAATATCATTTAAGCTTTCACATATTCAAACTTTTTGTTTTAATTTTACAGTGTTTTTGTCTGCAGTCTGCACAAGATTTCCAACTAAATTTCACATTTTGTGTAGAAAGAACAACATTTGACATTTTTGGATTTACATGATGTTTGGTGACAGAATGATGACAGAATTTCGTTATTCTTTTAAAGACCCAAAGAAATTGAATTTAATCAGATTTTTTGTCCTGTGTTGACTTATTTATTATTAAAACAACACATTTTTTTTTTAAAGGACATATTTAAGGGTCTGTCCCTTTTTTTAGCCAATAACTATCACAGAAATAATTTGCTACTTGCTTGCAGGGGACCTTAAAATATAATGATCATCTCCTGAATACCAGCAGGACAGTTCACCTACATTAAACACATCCTGTCTTCAGCCCATTCCAACTGAAAAGTATTTAAATATTCATAAGGATTCATGAATAATGCAGTACCTGAGTTGTGATCCAGGCTGCTGAGAGGCTGATGGGAGCTCAGATCCTCCCTCCTCCTACCAAAGGAAACATGACAATTGATTCTGAATTTGTGATTAAGAATTTCATATAGAATGATCAATATGGACTGACATCTGCTGGAACACACACATCCACAACAGCTGCACACTGGTGGGGGAGGGGCTCTCACTGTTGTTGCCAAGCAACAGCAGATACCCCCTTCTCTGGATTGTGACCGAATGGGGGAAAAGAGAGAGTTGAAAATAAAACGAATACTTCTGTGTAAAACTGCCTTCACATGTTTTGTTATTCATGCTGTAGTTGCCAGGTAAACAAGTGAACGGTCAGTTGTGACCAGGTTGTGACACCTTAAATATAATGTAAAGAAAATATTGTTTTAACCAATTTCTGCATGTGTCTATACAGAAATTGGTTTAAAAAAATAAACCTTTCCTCAGAAATATTCACTGAAAGGATAATAAAAGTGTGACAACTAGCCCCAGTCACTTCCCTTATACATTTTCTTAAGAAATATTAACTTAAAGGAACAGTTCACCCAAAAACTAGAATTCTGTCATTAATTCATCAAAATCCTTTCTATTGTTTCTGTGCCTTGACCGTGATAGTACCCTTGCTGTCTACGGAGGGTCGGAGAGCTCTCGGATTTCATCAAAAATATCAAAAATGTTTGGGTAAAGTCTTGTGGGTTTGGAACAACACGAGGGTGAGTAATTAATGACAGAGTTTTCAGTTTTGAGAGAACTATCCCATTAAAATATTACTGATAAAAAAAAGTTCTTGATGGACGTGTTGTGTATCAACTAACCCTGTGTGAAAATCCAGTACTGAGGAAAATCTGCAAACTGTTCACAGATGGCTTGTCAAGTAACAGACACATCATTATACCACACACACACACACGCACACACATACAGGCATGCACGCACACACTTGCACGCACGCACACACGCACACACGCATGCACGCACGCACACACACACACACACACACACACACACACACACACACACACACACACACACACACACACACACGCCCTACAGTGCCACAGCTGAGGTCGTATTTGTGCCAGTTTTCAGGCATATTAACTCTATTAACTAAAAGATCTTTGAACGATCATCTCAACCCCTCTTCTATTTTCCCATTCTCACATATACACTTTATCACACTCAACATCAAAGCCTTGCACTGTTCACCATGGCCAGGGGCGCCGCTAGTGCATAGGGCCCAGAGGTCTGGGGGCCCGCGATCGTCTGTTCATCGGGAGCACCGGGACATTCCATTCGAATAGTGAGCCGATCGACGAAACGAGGGAGACCTCCTCGATATTAAGCAGTTTATTTATAAGAAATAAACAGCAAGATGCTTGATCCGTTCAGATGTGACAAATCTGTTATACAGTCGTGTGATATGAGAACATTACAGTTTTTGCCAATTGATTGAATACTATAGACACATGCTTAGACCAAAGTAACAAAACTTGAAGCCTTTGTTGCTACACCTTAAATATACCTTAAACAATAGCGCTGCTTTGCACTTCAGTTGCAATTCTGCAACACACTTGCTCCTGCACACAACACACATTTCATACATACGACACTTCGTTCATAAATGAAATCTCATGGGTACCATTGGGAAAACACATCTATTCAAAATACAAAACACATTGGGTGATTTAAAACACTTAGACACACACCTGAAAACACTTACAAAACTGATCACCAATCAGCCAACCACAGATAGGCCTCAGTTGAGCCATTGTGAGCATTTTGCATGCAGGGAGAGCAAGAGGTAGAGGAAGAGAAAGAGGAAGATGAAGATGAAGTGGAAGATGACGATGAAGAGAGAGAGCGAGAGAGAGAGAGAGAGAGAGAGAGAGAGAGGAGTAGGACATGGTCGAAGAGGCTATGCACGGAACAATACCAACAAACGTTGGTGGATCATGTGATAAATCATGGCCTGACAATGAGGGAAGCTGGGCAGAGAGTCCACCCACATCTAAGCCGGTTCACAGTTGCATTCATCATAAGGACATTCAGACTGGAAAACAGGTATGTCTTCAGCTCTCTACTCCAGACTGTATCTACAGTATTTACAGTACTGTACCATATGACCGCCAACCACATGCCTGCACGCCTCTTCTACAGGCAATGGAAGAGGCATGCGGAGACATTGAGGTAACGTCAATCCATGGACGGATTCGGCACACAAGGCGTTATTTTCCCCGTTGCTTAGAAGGAGAAAATACGTTGTGACATTGATGAGCTCCTGTGGCCAGACCCGAACAGACGGCAGGATCTGTAATCCCACCCACGCACAATTGGCCTGTTTTTCTGTATTTACGGTAGTGTATTGTGTTTTATTTTTGTGTTACTGCATTTACTGTACTGTACTGTAAAGTATATTACTGTGATGTGCAGTATTGAGTTGATGTCATTTGTAATCTTTCAGTACTTTCATTTTTGTTTGTTGTGAAAACCGTTGATGGAAAAAAAACAGAAAACAACTGTAAGTGTTGCATTGAGCTTCACAGAATGCTAACTGATGAACTGAATAAAATTGAAAATTAAAGACGGCAGTGTTTTATATAAAGTACACTACTGTGTTGCTGCTAATCTGAAAGTGTCTTCATATGATGCAAGTGTGTATCATTTTGTCATCAGAGTGACATTTTGACAAAGGATTGTTAGGTTTTGATAGCAGAGTTTCAATTCCACATAGATGTGAATGCTTTATTTTCCAGTGCTGTGTCTTGTGTGCTTGTGTGTAAAGTTTTGACACAATGAGCCGAAGTTTTGCAAAAAAGTATTCAAGGAACAGGCAAAAACTGTAAAGTTCCAGTGATGCTGGCTAAAGACAGCCCCGACAATGAGGTATCTTGGAAAACGCTCACATGGCTTGTCAATTCAGCACCATAGACATTTAACTTTAAGTTATTACGTGTTTATACCTACGTGTTGGCAGAATCTATTTATTATACATTTTACTGTTATTACATTTTGGGGAATATTTTAATTTTATAGAAGTTATTTAGTAGTTTCTTCATGTTTAGTTCATTTTTTATTTTTATTAATTTCTTCAATTCAAATTGTATAGTTTATTATTCTTTTAAAACCATATAACAATGGTAATGAGGACCATGGGTTTACTTCTTGTGACCACCATCTAATAGTCAGCTAAACTCTGGATTCTAAGCAAGAACTTTTCTCTTTAGATGTTTAGTTCTAATGAATTTTAATTGAAGCGGAATGTTAATAAGGGCCTGATTAAAGAAATATATATGTGCTTATTAATTACAAATAATAACATTCTTAAAGGGAGATTCACCCAAAAAATTAAATTGACATAATTTACTCAACATCATGTCACTCCAAACTTGTATGAATTTCTTTTTTCTGTGGAACATAATTTGATAAATCTGAAATTTTGGTCCATAGAAATCAAGGGGAATCAAAAATGGTTTGGTAACATTCTACAAAATCGTCTTTTGTGTCCAACTGAAGAAAGTCGTTTGGAATGAAATGGTGACAGAATTTATTAGCAGCTTTCCAGCAGTGAGCTCAAAATCAATGCTTTACTGTCAAGTGTTTTTCTATGTGACAAAAATGCATTATGACGTTTGTTGCATTTGTCATGAATTCAGTCATTTCTATCAGTATTCATTTCTGTCTTGTTTTATTTATTTACTCAGATTTAAGGCCATATGACCCATCAACACATTCAAGGGGGAACTATTTGGGCTAGATGGGCTCGATTTGTCCAGGGCCAAATTTTAACCCCAGTGTCCAGCCCCCACGCCATAACATTATTTAACATTTTACGATTGCAACTCATCCCCCCCCACCGTAGCAAGTTATGTGCACAGGGCCCAGAATTCCTAGCAGCGGCCCTTACCATGGCAACTGCCTCCATTCAATTTTATCCCTTAGTTAAATAAAACAGCAGGAGAATCACAACATCCCTGATTGGCTGTCAAGAGTGTGACAGGAGTGATGTGATTCTTAGCCCCGCCCACCCATCAGAAATACAGTCGGAAGAAGCGTGTCCGACTGACAAGATGAGGAGATCTGTTTCCATGGAGACAACACCTACGTAAGGAGAGTGGGAAAAAAACAAATCCCAGTTGAACATTACAGCAATCCAGTAAATTAAATAAATGATAATTTACCATGTAATCAAAATTTTCTTTACTACTATTACCAATTACTACTATTAAGAGAGATTCTACTACACACATGCTCACTTATGTATTTCTTCAGTTATTTTGATCGGTGATTTGAACTAATACTGAGTCAACATCGCCCTCTACAGGACTGAGAGTAAACTGCCACCTTTATGTGTGCGTAGAATGCGTGTATAACATATTAATGTTGTATGTGACATGGAGCACAAAACCAGTCAGAAGTCTCTGGGGTATATTTATAGCAATACCCAACAATACATTGTATGGGTCAAAATTATTGATTTTTTCTTTTATGCCAAAAATCAATAGGATATTAAATAAAGATCATGCTTCATGAAGATATTTTGTAAATGTCCTACCATATTAATAAATCAAAATTAAATTTTTGATTAGTAATATGCATTGCTAAACTTAATTTGCATTTGGCGATTTTCTCAATATTTAGATTTTTTCCACCCTCAGATTCCAGATTTTCAAGTTTCAATCTCAGCCAAATATTGTCCGATCCTAACAAACCATACATCAATGGAAAGCTTAACTTCAGAATAACTTGTAATTTAATGTATTTAATTAACCTAAGGCTGTGTGGGCCAGGAGCCCAACCTCGGATAAAGAAGCAGTCAAAAAATGTGCCAGCTTTGAGACGTCACATCCTTCATTGGAAAATCCTTGACAATCTTCATTCATTTGTTCGTATTGAGGCATGAGAATATTCTCTCAATGCAACTTCATGCTTTATCTGTAAAAGCATTTTGTCTCTGTAATAATGTATATAATCCAGGTGTTTTCGCCTTAGTGAATCTAAAAATATAAACATATGGAGCTAAACTAAAGGCAAAACATTAGTAAAAGTGTAGACCGAGAAAGGAATTGGTTAATTCTACATTGAACATTCCTAATAAAGTCAAAACAATAATAATGCAGTTTGAAATATATTTATGAAATGTTCACGTCATGTCAGTTTTTTTGTGATTAGCAGGTTATGATGAAAAAACAAAAAAAATTCTGACTTAACCGTCATGTCCAAAAAAAAAATATATCAGCAGCCTAAACATTCGAAGTTATATTGATACTTCAATAATTACTGTGCTTTTTGAAGCTTATGTACTTAAACATAATAGTAAACTGATAAACAATGTAGGCCTATTTGTTGAATAAAATCTAGGTTTAGGGACGTTAATAATTCTGAGAAGAATCTCAGTGAGGCATTGTCATGAATGTAATCAAACATACAGACTTTATTTAAAGGAAACCCATACCCTTATAAAAAATTAAACCCCTTTATTGTTTCTCAAATACAAAAGAAATACAAAAAGAAACACAGACAGCAAAAGAGACACTCAGTCAGCGGCAGCAGTCTGAAGTACAGCTCAGTCATTTGGTTAGGTACCCAGTCTGTTTTCCCCGTTCTCTAGGCCAGCTCGCTCTTGTCCGTGACCTCGGCGTGGCTGGTGTCCGAGCCGCCCGGCGCCAGCAGAGTTCTGCGGTTGTAGTGGCCCTTCATGATGCCTGAGTTGTTGTTTTCATTGAGGATTTGTTTCTGTTTCTGCCGGTTGAGGGACTGGACCAGGCCGAGCACCACGGCGGCGAGTGAGTACTGGCCCGTGAGCTTCCTCGGCTGCATGATGAGCGGGTTAGGCTGCACGCGGCCCAGCAGGAAGTGCGTGCGGAGCTTGCCTTCCTGTTCGCTGATGCCCTTCACGTAGATCTCGCCTCGGTACTCGAAGGCGAAGCCGCGCTCGTTCAGGATGGCGTAGGTCTCCTCTGGAAGCTGGATCTTCCCGCTGACGCCCGTACTGTCCATGCGACTTGACAGATTGACCGTTTTCCCCCAAATATCATACTGCGGCTTCTTAGCGCCGATCACTCCAGCCACCACGGAGCCATGAGCCATACCTGAGGAGAGAGAAAGCACAGCATGCATCAGTAATACAAATCCGGTCCCACTTCATATTAGGTGGCCTAAATTCACTTATTGTCTAATACCTTACATCTGTAATTTGTAATCAATTTCTGTAATTACATTTATAATTACACTGTTGACCCGTCCTTTATACCATGACCACCCATAAACCTATCCAATAACACCACATTTGTCCCTGACCTTGCCGTATCTCATCTCAATAGCAGCAAAAGTGTTTAGAAATACAACAAGTACATAGTAGCTAATGCCATCTTATATGAAGTGGGATCAAAAATCATCTTCATTTTGGTCATAATAAATAAATCATTTAAAAGACAGATCTGAGGTTGTCAAGTAAAGAAGCCCCAAATGTATAATTGTAATTAACTTTTTTATACCCTGACAGACAATGTTTGTGGGAAGAACTGAGTAGAGTCAGCAAAAAATCAATCAATTATTAAACATATTTAGAAGGTGATAAGGCCTAGACAAATAAGTTCCCCCACTAGGATAAATAATTTATAATTTTTCAATTTGAATGAATTTTAAAATGTAATTTATTTCTGTGACGCAAAGCTGAATTTTCAGCAGCCATTAGTCTAGTCTTCAGTGTGGCAAGATCTGATTACACTATCTACAGTCTAATTTTTTAGATGCCCTTGAGATAAAAATAATACTAATAAAAGTTTTCAGCATGATTTTAAAATCACATGGTGAAGAACTCCATTACCCAAGGACACTGACGTCAGAGAAGTAACCATGGAAACAGGAGTAGTGACTGCCCACTCCCACAAAGCATTGCAAATGACATAACTGGGTCTCCTTAAAAGCTCAAATATCTTTTGCAATAATATTTTGTAAATACAATTTCCATTTTTAAAAAAAATATTTTTTTAGGATCCAAATCAAATTGTAATATTGTGAATAATATCACAGCTAATTTTGATTAATTGCTTTGAATCTTTATTGAAAATGATCTGAAATGTCTTTGAAGAAAACAAACAGGAAAATACTTCTGGAATCAAGGCTGATCAAAACGTGGGCAGTCACTGTTGCGTTCCAGTCTCACTTTCAAATGTTCCTCTGAATTATTATTTTGAATCATTTGACTTACCGATTCTGAGCTGGAAGTTGTTAAACGAATGTTTGTTGATCTCCTGAATGCTTTCATTCAGAGCAATGGCGAAATCAGCCAGTGCGCACAGATGCCCCCATTTATCCTCACATTGCTATGGTAACACACATATAGAAAGATTTGTATTGATTTGAACTACAAACACTATAGGCATATAAGACATCAGATGCATTAGTGTGTAGGTTTCTGTGTGTTCTCGTACTTGTTTCTCAGGAGACAGTCCTGACACGGCCATGTATGTGCTGCCGATGGTCTTTATCTTCTCGATGTCCTGAAATCGCTCCTCGCCCAGCAGCTGCAGACAGACAATCTTTCAGATATGACAGCCTACATACATAGCATTAAACATTGATCAGCAGCTTCTGAGCAGGTGTGATGGATCTGTGTGTCTTAGAGAGAATCATTCATATTAAAGGGATGGTTCAGCCTAAACTGACAGTTCTGTCATTATTTACTTACCCCAATTTCTTTACAAACCTGTACGCTGTGATTTTTGTCACGATGAACTGTAACTGAATATGTTTTGATCAACATGGGGTGAGTAAATAATCACAGAACTGTCATTTATTGGTGAACTGTGCCTTTAAATACATGTATGTTTGTGTTGGTGGAATTCTGACCTCATCAAAATCAGCGATGATCTCGTTGAGCAGCCGCAAACACTCCACACCCTGATTATTCATCTCAGTCTGCGAGTAAAAGTCAGCAAAGCCCGGAATGGAGGCGAACATCACTCCCACCGTGTCATACGACTGCGAGTAGAGCTCCTACAGATGGAGATCACATGTTAGAAACCGCCTCGCTGGAATAAGGTCGACTTCAGAGTCTTCTTCTATTTGAGCTACAAATGAGCTTTAAATCAACAGATGTGAATATATATAGAAATGCGGATCCAATGAACTTCAGAACAATAATAGAGTGAGTGTGGTATAAGCAGCATGGGGTGACTTTTTAAAACTCTTCACTAGAGAGCAGTGTTGCTTTATAACAAATACACTCGATTGACTCATAAGAACAGAAGGCAGAACAGATGCATCTAATAAGGCTGATATCTGATATATAATTCCAACAAAACACATACACCATTCAAAAACCATGGATTACACATACTACACATATGTTTTTAAGGGAGACTCTTTTGATCATCAAGGCTGTATTTATTCTATCTAAAATTTATTCGAAAAAAACTGTAATATTGTGAAATCTTATTACAATTTCTAATATTGGTTTCCTATTTCAATATACTTTAAAATATAATTTATTTCTGTGACGGAGCGCTGAATTTTATGATCCTTCAGAAATCATTCTAATAAGCTGATTTTGATGTGTTGATACGCTTCATATTGTTTTTTTTGGAACATGTGATACTTCTTTCTTTAATGAATACAAAGTTAAAAAGAGCAACATTTGTTCAAAATAGAAATCTTTTCTAACAATATAAGTCTTTTATTATGACTTTGTATTCATTTAACACTTAACATGCATTAATTATTTATTTAAATGTATAGAAGTACACATTTACTGTCCTCTAAATATAACTATTATATATTGTCCAAATAACTGGCAACAAAAATGAGTTGTTTTTTTGCTAAGTGAACATGTCAAAACTGTGTCCAAAGTGTCAATATTTAGTATGGGCACGGTTGTTATCTAGCGCTGCCTTAATCCTCCTGGGTATGGAATTCACCAGAGCATCCTCTTCCACTCCTCCATAATGACATCCCGGAGCTGCTGGATGTTAGACACATGGTGCTTCTCCACCTTCCGCTTGATGATGCCCTACGTGTGCTCAATAGGGTTCAGGTCTGGAGACATACTTGGTCACTCCATCACCATCACCTTCACCTTCAGCAGCAAGTCAGTGTCATCTTGGTGGTGTGTTTGGGGTGGTTATGTTGGAAAACGGTTTCTGAAGATCATCATCTTCTGCTTCAGAATGTCACAGTATATTTTGGAATCCATGTTTCCCTCAATGAACCACAGCTCAAAGGTGTACTCACTTTTGTGAGATACTGTATGTATATATATATATATATATTATATTACATTATAATTATTTGTATATAGGATTAATGCAGCAAAATTGTATTGCAGTGGCATAAAAAAGTTCTGCATGTATGCGATAATTAAAAAACAGAACACAAGAAAAACATTCATAGCTTAAAGACACTTCCCATATACACAGTTATGTACAGACCTCACAGGTGCCACACAACATACACATCTACCACACCTTTCAAATTAGGTGTACAATTCATATAAAGTGTGTGACTAATTACGTACATTTAAGGTGTAATATGTGCAAGCCACAAGGCCACTGCTCTAACTACTTTGCCGTTTAAAGAGGGAGCTGTGGTCAAAAGCATGATCAATATTAGAGAAGGTTAAACTCTAATTCAGCATCGCACTGATACACCCCACTACTACTATTGAATACGTGCCAGTATTGCTGAGCGATCATACGTTTAAAAAGTTAGTGACTGCTGAAGACAAGTGTAGAAAACAGGTAATAATACACTTAATAAGTGTTAGTCACTGAACTAAATTACTGCAGTGCTCTTTAAGAGTGGCAGGTTTTGAGAGCAAGGCAGTGTATGTGAGGGAGAATGATCATTTTCTAATCTTAATAATAGCAGAGAGTGACATAAACTATAGTTCACACACACACACACACACACACACACACACACACACACACACACACACACACACACACACACACACACACACACACACACACACACACACACACACAGTTATACAGCTCCATTATTTAGCCTCCCTATTGTCTGATTGACTGACAGCGGAACATTCCAGAAATAAACAGAGTCACGTCAGGACAAGAGAGCACAGAAACACACAGAAAGAAAGGGAGAAATGAAAGGAAGGAAAGAAAGGTGACCCGATATAAATCATAAGTCTCCTTATGTTGAAATTATTTTTAAAATAATATAACAATGATAATATTACAGTATAACATTACATTTAAAAACAGTAATATTGTGAAATATTATTACGGTTTTAATATATATTTTAAAATGTTTTATAATTATAATTGATTCCTGTGATGGGAATACTGTACTTATAAGTTTTTATAAACTTATAAAGTTATTTTTTATAAAATAAAGTTTTCAGTTTATTCTACACTAAAGTTTATTCTACTATGCTGATTTGGGGCTCAAGCAACATTTCTTATATATTATCACTGTTTAAAACAGTTGTGCTACTTCATATAGTAATATTAGATTTTTTTAAGAAAGTAAATGCATTTCATTGAAATTAGAGGTGGGCATAGATTAATTTTTTTTATCTAGATTAATCTAGATTAATTTTGGAATTAATCTAGATTAATCTAGATTAAAATGGCTCATTTGAATTCTGCCGAAGGCATTCAGAATATGTGTGCTACCCAAATAATGACTAAAAGTAAGTCTTTGAGAACGGGTTTCTCAAGCCAGGTGGCGCATTAGACCAGGGGCTCATCTCCTGTTTCCAAAATGCATCACAAACTTTAATCTCTTCCCGTCCCAATCCCACGGAAAAACTGGAGGAAAATCCCGTTCCACTCCCGGAAGAATGACTCCCATTCCCTCCCACTCCCGTGTTGTTGTTTTTTTTTGTTTTTTTGCCGATAACTGTCAATTACAGTAAAAATATAGTACAGATCACAGCGTGCCCACCTTATTAGTTGAATAAAAACCCAAAATGTAGTTTTTTGTTATTATATTGAACTGAAAGCCATTTTATGCACAGTGTTGCACAGATTAAATTTCATGTAAATCATCCATGCTAACACACACGTCTTCTATTTTTATTTTTTAGACATTTCACTCTCTATAGATATATTTTTCAAAGACGGAGTTTCTAGCTCAAGTTCACATGAGACCTAAAGCGCATCCTGTTTGCTTAAAAGCGCAACGTTTCGTTGTTATTCTGAGTGCACACAAATAAACGTAGAGTCTTTACAGATTCGAAAGATGTATTAGGCTACTTTTATCTGTATGACCAAGAATGACGGAGATTTTAAGAGCAAGTGAGCGCACCGGAGCCTGTCCTGCAGAAAACGCGCTTCCACACAAACACTTCAATAGCGCACGTTTCTCTAGGTTAACATCATATTGAGCGGCCATGTAAAGTTGCTACTACATACATCTTTCAGATGAAAAGCCATATTTGAGGTTGATGAATGCATAGCTTGCGTAGTATAGACTCAGCTCCCAACCCAACTTTGAGAATAGATTAACGGCGATATTTTTTTTATCGCCGATAAGAGTCTCGCGTTAACGCAGCACGTTAACGCCGATAACGGCCCGCCACTAATTGAAATATATAAATCTTTTTTAAGACTATATAAATGTTTTACTGTCAACTTTGGTCAATTTAATACATCCTTGCTGAATAAAAGTATTACATTCTTCAAAAAAATGAATAAATACATTTGAATGGTAGTATGTGTGCTCTGTGTTTTTTATTATAAAAAAAAAAACCTACCATTAGGTTTACCTCTCACGCGCCATTAACTTACCATCATGCTAAAGTCACACTCAACTGAAATCAGTAGAAGTAGAGTTGTTACCTGTGCAGAACATTCCAGATCACTTATCACTTTTAATGTTTTGGGATAGTAAGGATATTTTCTATTTTTGCAGCTCACTAGATTTTAGAACAGAGTTACAGACTTCACCTGTCTGTTTGGTATAGTCTTGTATTGTCATGTATATTAACTATTCATTTGTATATCTTGCTTAATTACTATTGATTACCGTAGTTAACTGTCATGTCAATAAAGCACAATAAAGAAGAGAGAGAGTGAAAGTGTCAGTGATTCATCCGCTCCTCCTCACATGTTCTTGCTGTCTAAGTGCTGCCGTGCTTTTCCTGTCAGACTAAAGGAGCGAGACACCCATTCATTCTGTCTCTTTACCTCATTGTCTCTGTCTTTCTCCAGGAAATGGCGTGCAACATGGCTGGGGAGAATGTTCCGGAGCATGTTCTCATTGTGTTCACGTAGCTCTCGCATCTCATTTATCTCTTCCTTCGCCTGTACACGCCACAGGAAGTCCAGACGAGCGGTATACTCCAGCTGAGAGACAGAGAGAACAAAGCTAGTCAGAACTAAAAAGCATCGCAAGATACATCAAATCAACACAAACAAGCAAAACCACAGGACAGCCAACCAGTGTTGCAGCCCTTAACAGTTATTTTACAAAGCATTCATCAGGCTCACACAGTCCTCGGCTGAGAAAGATCGGCATATTCTACAGTTGTACAGGTCAGAGAGAAGTTCAATATCTGCCCAGATCCTCTGAGAACACTTCAAGACTGAATGTTTGTCTGCACACGGCAAATAATATTATCAATTTACCCCTGCTACTAAACTCAGAACAGATAGACAGTGAGGGACAACAAATATTAATAACATCAAATATATAGCAAGAACATAAAATATATAAAATAATAACATAAAATATATAGCAAGAAGTATCTTATGCTCACCAAGGCTGCAATTATTCGATCAAAATACAGAGAAAACAGTAATGCTGTGAAAAGATATTACAATTTAAATTAACTGTTTTCTTTTTCAATATATTTTTAAATGTAATTTATTCCTGTGATGCAAAGATGAATTTTCAGCAACCATTACTTTAGTCTTAAGTGTCACATAAGAAGTGAAGAAACCTCTTAAATCTGGGTGTTATATTAGACAGCAACCTATCTTTTGAAAATCATATTTCCCATGTTACAAAAGTACTCAATTATTGATTGAGTCAGTGTGGAAGAACTTGACTGGTCTGCAGAAAGACCATTGTATAAGTCATTGGTGTTTGGTGGTGTATATTTGGCTCAAGATCTGCATTTAAAGTCACACCAGAGGTGTTCAGCTGGGATTATGGACTTGTCTTTCTGCAGACCAGTCAAGTTCTTCCACACTGACTGAATCATCATTTCTCTTTGATCCTTGTCTTATACACAGAGACACTGTCATGTTAGAATAGAAAAGAGTCATGTCCAAACTGTTGCTATAAAACTAGAAGCACACAATTCCCTAGAATATCATTATACGCTTAAACATTAAGATTTGTACTCATGGAAATTACTAAAGTAAACAAACCTTTCATTAAAAGGGGTTACCCAATACTTTTGGGTTACCCAATACTTATATACACAATATAGTGTATATAAGAAGAAGAGGCCTTAAGTTTCAAAGAAGAGAGAGACAACAAATGGGTCTAATAACTGTCTGCAATACTAGGCAGATCGATCTCAAATACACGCTCAGCAAACACAATCCAGTCACTGGAAAAAAAGATACACAAAAATCCTAGCAACCAGAAGAGGAAAGCATCTGTAGGTAATCAACGATAGGACAGATGCAGAGAGGTGCACTTTCTTCTTAACTGTGGAAAATGACTCATAATCAAAAAAATATATATGTATACAAATGCTTTACAACATTGATTCCAAATGTCCTTATGGTTCATCTTTAAAAAATATTCTCAACTATTAAATCCCTACATCTTACTATTTATTATGCCATCCATTTGCATCAATGACAACATTTTACGTTATAAGTGCTTTAGCTAATTTCTGTAGGTGTGATTTTGGCCCATTGCTTCATGCAGATTTGCTCCGGTTTGTTGAGGTTAATTCAGATTTTCATATTCAGTGCCATTTTCTCAGTTGAATTATACTAGTCTTTAACTAGGCCACTGTAGGTTATTCACATTTTAGTTTTTGAACAAGTTAATTAAAAAGTGAATTTGACTTTGGGATCATCATTTTGCTAAAAGCATCAGTGTTTGGCAGACTTCTCATATATTCCTCCCACTGATTTAAGTTAATGCCCCGCCCTTGAGCAAGATGCCACGACCTCATTACAAAACTATACTAAATGAATAACTTGTTTTACATTTGGACAGCACATATAAATTGAATTTCTTCTTGGTTAAGTTGGCTCTATTTAGACCTTGTATAAAGATCCATCTCGGGTGACCAGACCAGGTCAGCCGATACATTTTAACCGTTTATGTCTGAACAAGCGTCTCAGATGTGTCTCCTGTGACCACTAGTGTTCCGTTTCAATAGGAGGGTCTCAGACTTGAATACACACATCACTCACAATGTTTGTTATTTCGTGTAAACAAAGTGCAAAAAGGGCTGTCTATGAGGTATGAGGACAGATTAGTGTTTCACTATAGATCACATGTGCTTCTGACCACATCTGGTACAGTATGTGGTTTCAGTGATTGGATCACAAAACATAAGAATCATCTGAACTGAATCTTAATTTCATGTGTGAATAAAATCAACATTAAGGTGTATCTCACTTGCTGGACTAGGAGAAGAGGTCTCTCTTTATTTCGCACAGTGATATGTGGGACATTCTGCATCTGGGTCATTTCTACTTCCTGGTAACTAAACCAGTTGAGTCTTGTGCCCTCTGCCCAATTTATGCATTAGCTCTACTCCATTTAACTTTCTTTGGAACACTCTGTCTACATTCACAGATGTCCTTCAGATTCACAAGATGAATCAATGATTCCTCATCTGGGACTATTTTAATAATTATTAAAATAATTCCGTTTCAGTGCTTTGAAATGTCACAGACAGTTTAATGAGTGTTTAAGGTTTTCTCCTCCAATCTAAACTCCAACTTTACTCTCTTAAAAGGACAAAGTACGCCAGCATTCAAAAGGTCGAGGTCAAATACATTTTTTAAATGCTTTTAAAAGAAATCTTGTAATGACTAATGCTGGATTTATTTAATTAAAAAGTATTAATTAATATAAAAAATATTTTGTACCATTTTACAGTTTTTTACATTTTAATACACTTTAAAATGAATTAAAATGAATACAATTCCAAATACATTTACTGTTGTGAATTTTTAGCAGTCATTACTTCAGTCTCTTTAGTGTCACATGATCCTTCAGAAATAGTATTAATATGCTGATTTGGTGCTCCAGAAACATTTCTTATTAAAGTCAATGTTAAAAAACATAAAACCTTGTGACACATTTTGGGAAAACTGTGACATTTCGCTTTTATAAATATCTGTTGAATAAAAAGTTCAAAAGAACAGCATTTATTTGAAATCTAAAATATTTACTGAATATTTAGTAAATATTACTTTTTACATTTTTGATAATTTAATGTGTCCTTACCAAATAAAAATATCAAATTCTTTAACGAATAATAATGTTTTTGTACTTTACGGAGCTTGAGTACAACCTACTGCATGAAAAAAACAGCCGAGATATTCTGAAAGCTAAAAATGTGTCCTCAAGCAACAAGAGTAGATGATGACATCATTTTTGACATCACTGCTTTCTTTCTTTCATACAATGTACGCAGTAAGTACTCTTAAATGCTTTGGCAGTGTCGTGACCCTTTGCGGTACATCTCGACTCTAACAGGAAGTGAGCTGTGCTGCATTTCTGATATCTCTGTTCACCCTGGCTTCCATCAGCTCTCTTCCAGCCAAAGAGCGCCAACAAGGTCCCCCTTAATTAAGCAGTGACACACGCTCATCTGCATACATTAATATCCAGCTTTAATTGGAACTGTTTCACAAAAGGTGTCCAGATTGAAAAATGAATTTACTAACAGTCAGGGTGTGATGTAAGTGTTTATGCATGTGTATGAGTGTAAAATGCATGTGTGTGTGAGTGCATTTATTTGCGTATGCTCTCAAAGATGATTTTATGAGGAGTAATTATGCAAGTGGGGCGGACAGGGGTGTGCGAATGTCCAACTGATTATTAAAAACACATCAACAAGCCTAACCTCTATTAACCTCTAAAACACATGCACACACAGAGATGGATGCACACACTCAGACATTAGACAATTAAGGCAGCATATCAAGCAAATTACTTTTGACAAAAGCAAACTGTATGAAAAGAGTTTAATACAAACGAGTTTTAGAAGTTTTAGGTGTCTTGGGAGGGCCGGTTTTGAATCTCACTACTGTCTGGAGTGGAGCGGGACTTTAACGCTATCAGAACAGTAATTTAAACGGTTAAAGTCTGACTCAGCAGATAAAACAAAATGTATATCCCTTATTCCCTTGAGCAAGGCATGTTCCTGCATTCACAGTTTAATCAAGGGAAAAATGTGCAGAATTTACTCCTTTTTATTGCCTTTCAGAGCTCAGTAGACTTATTGGAGTTCTCCATTTATAGAAAGTATCTACTTTGTCCTAGATTTTTCTCATAAACTCTTCAGAAAGACTAAAGTGACACACTAAAGGCTCTCTTTTTAATCTCAGTTCCGTCTACACCGCAAAAATAACTTCTGTATATGTTTTTAATTATTCCGTTTTGTTAAAATATATATTTTTTTAAATCTTTATTACAAGACTAATTTCCTTGAGAAGTCACAATGCATAATATATAAAGACTTGTTTTCAGAAAATGTATCTTTAATACAAGTCTATTTTGTCTTACTCCACTGATCTTTTTTTTAAAAAGGGGTCCTAAGGGGACAAATATATGGTATGAGAGGAAAAAACACATTTCAATGTTTTTGTGTTGGCTCACAAAACATTTGAATTCACTTGCAAAAGTATTGCATTGCCCCAAACTTTGTTTGATCACAAAAGTATAAAAAATTGTCCTCACTTTATTTCCATCACAAAAGGTTTGTGAGCATCAAAAAACCACTGAAGTATAATTTTCCTAACATCTCAGTGTTTTTCCTCATAACAATCTCCCATTAGGGGCTTAATTTATTTATTTATTACTAGTTTTAAGTATAAATAATTTATACAAAGTGACTAAAACACAACCTGGTCTCATAAAAATACGTACCTCTGTGCACTTTCTGTGCGACACGTTTTACGTACCTTACTGCACGTTTCGCCACAGTTTCAAAGAGAAAAGTCCATTGAGTGGCGCTAAAACACAGGTTAAATACGTGAACCCAGGGACGTTTTTATTACGTAGATTTTGGTACATATTGCTGTGTTTTTATTATGTTGCTACAGAAACGTATTGCGGTGGTTCAGAATTCAAATATCCGGGGTCTGTCCGTAAAAGCTAATGGTCTATCGTGTTGGAAATATGCCCTACACCAAACCCAACCCTATACCTACCCGATAGTGTTAACAAATGCAAAACTGACATAAAATCGTATTTGTTGATGCAACCGTGCTATTTCAACTTCCTTATATGCAGATGTTGATTGCTTTGTCGAACCGTGATTACACTGGATTCGAACCAGAGCTCCTCGCCTCCTAAGTACGTCTCCGTACTCCGTGAGCTACCGAACAAACTTACCATCTTGGTCCGTCTATGAAAACCCATAGATACAAGGCTGGATATGTGTGATGCTAACGTTCAAAAGCATCAGTTTTGAAATCTCCCAGCATATTAATATCGTTTTGAAGTCGTAACATGAAATTCTTCAAGTAATTGCGCGAAAATTACGCTTTATTAATCCAAACTCCGTAAATTTGTGCAAAAGGTGTCAGAGTATTACTGCCGCTAGTGTTTTGTGTGAAAAGGAGTAAACTGGTGTCGGAGTTTTAGTATCAGTGTAGTTATTGGTACGTATTTGGCATATGCCATGAGACCAGGTAGCTAAAACAACTAGTGAAGTAAGCCACACTTAAATGGCACCAAATTATGCACCTTTTCACAAAATGTTATATAAGTCTCAGGTGTCCCCAGAATGCGTCTGTGAAGTTTCAGCTCATAATACCCCACAGATCATTTATTATAGCATTTTGAAAATGCCTATTTTGAGTGCACGGCTGTTTTTGGACACGTCTCTTTAAATGCAAATGAGCTGCTGGTCCCCACCCCCTTTTCCAAAACAAGGTTGTGCCTGTATCTCAGGTACTCTGCTAAAAACATCTGTTTGGTTTTGATGTCTATCGCGCTGAAATCATGCGTTTTAAAGTCATATCAGTTTAAACTTGCGATATACAGTTTACTGAACGCACACAGAAAGCGGCTATCAAACGGCATGTGAGCACTCTCTTTCATGTCTTATTGCACTTAAACGGTCAAATTACACACAAGTATATATTAAAAGCACACATAAGTTACAAAACCCAGTCGGTTATATCTGTGAAGTTAAACAGCTTGGAAAGAAATCACATGTTTTTATTAGATCTGTGTATTAAGTGATAGCAGCGTAATATATAGTACCTATAATGTTATCTATGCTAATAATATAAACCAAACATTAAAATAAAAGCAGAAAAACATTCACTGCTCATCCAGAATAACGTCTATAGCTTTAATAAAAATATTTTTTTTACTTGAATGCTGCTTTTAAATGTTCTAATTTACAAATAAACATGGCAGATTGTGTGCGGCTCACTCAGGGCAGGGGCTTGCAAAATGTGAAATCATATTTTATGGATTCTGTGAATGACTTGTTCTGAGATACTGCTTATGATTTATGGGTGAACTGCTTATGATTTTAGCGGGTGGATTTTATTTTCATTATGGGGAGGTTGTGTACACACACTGCCAACACACATTTATGTACAAACAACAAGTAAAAGTGAATTTTACATAATAGGTGTCCTATAAATTTGCAATAAAATGCAGGATAACAAGCATTATTGACTTGTGCAGTGTTGCATCAAATAATGATCTTGTTTTACACATTTTGAGAATTTTGTATTATTTAATTATTAATGATTTTTCTTAAAAATATATATTTTTTTAAATATTAAGATACTTTTTCAGTGTAGAAGCAATTCAACTATTACATAATTTTAAATAAATGTAAATATACATAGGCTTCGAATGATGAGAGCACCAGTGATACTTTTGATTAAAAAGTAAATAAATAAAATATATATATTTTTTTAACTCCTTTAATAACATTTACATTTAACTTTTTTTTTTTTTTTTTTTTTACGTAAAAAAACATTAAAAAAAAATTGAATGTTGATTCCCAAATTATTAGTCTTTTCTCAAACATTTGCACCCCACTGTATATGCAAATAAATGTCTCATAAAAACAACAGCATATGAAGAATAAAGCCTCATAGACACTGACCTGCAGAGACAGAGTGCTTGTTCATTGATCTGACACACACACACACACACCAAGATGAGCATAAATAAGAAATGATCAAATCACTGTCCAAGAAACACACGCCAAGTCCCATTCCATAGGCCAAGCAGTGCCAGTGGCACCACCTGCCTAAATGACACGCTGTTGCCATAGATACGAGGAAGGGGGGGCAAATAAGGGCAGGCAGTTTATAGATGGACACAACACATGGCACAAGCACAAAGCATTTTGGTCATATGTGAGACTCCATGCGCCTTAATCAGAGCGGCGCCGACACCAAACACACGCGCGCACGCACACGCACACACACGCACACACACACACGCACACACACGCACACACACAAACCCAGCAGCGCTCATTTCTCTTTCTCTCTCACACATCACCACTCGGACAGGCTCTTTCCCCTGATCTACGGCATCAAAGACAACAATCAGTAGAGTGAACTTAAAAAGCTCCGCACACACGGTGTGCCAGAGAGAGAGCAACGCTTTTATATATTGACTGTGATACCTTATGAAGCAGCCAATAACTTGCAGCCGTTTCTTAGAAACGTGACATTATTAAATAGGCACTGAATGGCCCCTGATCCGCTGTCAGGTTAGCGTTTGTGTGCAGTGTCTGCTACCTGTTGGCCGTGGTAGAACACAGCTAAAAGGAACATCGCCATGAGAAGCAGAGACGTTTCCTTGGTTCCCAGGAAGTTTTTGCTGTAACCAGAGAAACAGGACAGAAAGTCTCATGAGTTCTGCAGCAGTTAGTTAAGAGAAACATCTGTCATAAATGTCATAAAGAACCTTGATGATATAATCACAGAATACACTGTTTGTCAAACACTTATATCTGTTATATGAAAAAACTATTTGTTTGTAAAGGGGTCATGAACTGCCTTTTTTTGTACTGTTGTCTGAGGTCCAAAGTAGATGTAAAAAAAGAAAAACCTTAAAAAAAAACAGAATTTAAAAGTAATAGGCTATTTTCTATCCTGTTTTTAACCCCATCATCAGAACACTCAGTTTGAATAGGTGTGGCAGATTGTAGACTTGGAAGTAAACGCCCACTGCTTTGATTGGCTAATAGTTGTGTATGTTTGACAGCCTACAACCTTCTTAAGCCCTATTCGCACGGCATTAGTATTAACTGGGGACCATGTGTGATTTTGAAATTGATATACAATTCTTTAGTAACACTGTAAATGTCTTTTTCTCTATTTAATACAGCCTTGCTAAATTAAACTAAGCCACATTTTTGGCAGTGTTTTGTAGGCATGTCATTAGACAGCAAAATTGCAACCCTTTCAGGGTTTAAACCTATAAACCTACAGCTGCCAGACTCCATGTTTGACCACCAGGCCACACCACCTACATTTACTTTCTGGTTTAGCGTTTGAAGTGTTCTATTCATTAAGAATTAGGCGGAAGACAGAAATGTATGACTGGCTGACGTCAATCATAAAACTGGCAGAAATCTATTAAAACACTCGCAGACATGAAATGTTTTGCTCTTATAGTGGTCCACGTCATCTTACGAACTTGCTTTAGTCATCACATTCATACTGTTAAAGTCTGATGTATAATTTTGCTCTTTATAATTTGTTCCTTAATGGCTCCTGAATGGCACAATGTGGGAGTTTGCATACCTCTGATTAAGTGTAAGTGTGTCATAGCGGATGAACAGTGGTGTGTAGAAGGCCTCGGTCAGCACTGCGTAGATAGCGATCATGATCAGCAGGATGGCCAGCTTCAGAATCGAGTTCAGTCTGAGGAACACTGCACACGTCACCATCGCCAACACTCCAGTAAACACGAAATACTGTCAATAAACGGGAAGACAACCTCACCATTAGCAACCCATCGCTCAATGTACAGTTAATGAATTGATTTTAAACAGTTTTGCTAGAATTCTTTAAATCCCTTTAACAGACTGAAACTGGCAAGAAGCTGTGGGTCTGATTGTGTGAGAGGCAGTGGATGAAAAGACCTCTGGGTAGAAGCAGATATCGGGGATTGAGGCAGATGCATTAAACGTCTGGTTCCTGAATGAGATGGATTTATCGAAATCACACCAAAGCTACAATAAAAGAGAAAGAAAGTGCTAATGTTAGAGAATTGATTGCATTTGAGAATTCATCCGTAATAAAGAGCAATATAATAACATTTCCAAGGACTTTCTAGCTGTAGGGTTATGTAACTGAAAAAATGGCTAATATAATATTCTACTGAAAGCAATATCTGATAATATTCTATTAAAATCAATTAACAAATTGGAAAAAAATTGAGATCAAATGTTTTAAATACAGTGGCATGTGAAAGTTTGGTAACCACTTGCAGGAGGGGAAAACTTTTGAACAGGATGAAGATTATTTTATATTTATTTTACTTACTTTGTTGAAATATAATTTTTTCCCCATTTAGTACTGCCCTTCAGAAGCAACAGAAGAGACTTGCATGTTTCCCAGAAGACAAATAAAGTATAATTGACCTTGATCTTCAAATTCAAAAAGTTTTCACCCCCGGCTCTTAATGCATCGTGTTTCCTTCTGAAGCATCAGTGAATGCTTTAACCTTTTCTAATAGTTGTGTTTGAGTCCCTCAATTGATCTCAAAATCTCCTGACTCACAGCCTGTAAGTACGTTTGAATAGTAAGTAGGAAATTCTTTAAATAAGAAAACGTACTTACAGGCTGTGAGTCAGGAGATTTTGAGATCCATCTTTTCACACTAAGGACAATGAGTTTTGAGCTGTGTATAGTAGTGCTTGTTGTTTGTCATTACTCCGATCATAAATTGTAGACATGGTGTTATGTTTACGTAGTGCGATATGCAACGCAACGCATAAAAAAGACAGTATAAGTCATTATAATCAGTAATTGTGTCCCCACTGGATGCAACAAATGTCTCGTTTGTAATGGGTTTTATTGTTTTTGTGTCATTATGCTGGGACACGGTATTACATTATGGTAAGGGGCGTAACATTTCCATCACGCGCTTGAGGTATTCGGCCAATCACAACGCGATGGATAGCTGGCCAATCAGAGCACACCTCGCTTCTCAGAACAATGAGCTTTGTAAAAATGTACGCGTTTCCGAAAGGTGAGGCATAGAGGAACAACAATAATGTACAGTGTGTGGAAAATAATGTCTTTTGAACCTTAAACCGCATAAACACATTTTATCACACCAAATACACAAGATAATTTCATTTTTAGCAATATTACTCCATTAAAATTATTCACATTTTCACAGATTCTGCCAGGGGTTCCCAAACTTTCGCATGCCACTGTATAATTTAGGCATCACAACATTATAAACAAGTTTAAACATTAAAACTGATGTTTATTTTGAAATTTCCTAAAGATTAATTTAACTGACATTAAGTGTTTTTAAAGATCAACTTGATGGTAAAAGTAATCTAAATATAAAAATTTGGAAAGTTATTAAATAAAAAAAATCCACATTAAATATCGACTAATACAATGCATTTGAAAAAATAGCTAATATCAGCCAATAACCAGTATGATATTGATATGACTCAAAATCTGCTAAAGGGTAATAATGGAACAACAGTTTTAAGTGATTTTACACAATTATTTACAACAGGATCTGTTTTTCCATGGGTTTAAACAAATCATTTTTTGTTATAAGAGACAATAAAAATTGTTTTGTACATAAAAACCACTCCTGGCAAAAAACTAAAAAATAAATAAAAAAGTTAACTTTATTTTCAAAGTCAATGAATTTGTGACAGATAAATGTAAAAAAAAAAATTTTACAAGCCAAAGCTGTCAGTCTCTGAGTAACACAATTTATTTAGGCCATGAAATAAAATGAATTCCGTAAAATGAAATGAACTATGCAAAAAGCACTACGTTGTAGAACTACGTTACATTTAATTACCCGTTTGCAGATTTTGAGCCATGCATTGCGCAATTCTTTGTCACTAGATTCTATAATGAATATAAATTAATTTATATTCCACAGTGGGACTATAATTCTTTAATTTAAATTGGTTCAGCTCACAAATTAAAACTGTATTTATCCAAGATAGCATTTGCAAGAGTATAATGATGAAATTAAAATTTAAATAAAAAAGTTTGCTCACTATGTTGATCATGGCAGCCAGGAAGTTGATGAGGATGGAGAGGAAGATGACGACGTTCCGTGCAGCGTACGTTTCGTTCACCCAGCAACATGCTTTTCGCAAAACCAGCGGCAAACACTTATAATCCTCCGCCGTTGTCACAACAACAAGGCAACAGTGCAGCAAGATGAGGACGGAGAACTGTATCACCATAGTGACCATCCTACAAACATGAGCGATTTCATATTATATGATGCTCTCATGGGAGTAATCGAATATTCGAGACTGGTGTGGATCAAATTTCATTGAAAAAGCCACATCCATGGCATCTATATGCAGTATAAACCAAAACAGATCATGTGTCAACCTCAATGTCTGTGGTGGTTATGGCCATCAGTAAATGTACATGTTTTACCTTGTAGAGGGAAGTAAGCTCTGTATTCCAGTGATGAAGAAGAGAACAATGAAGGCACACACAAGATTAGACTTAAACACCTCGTCTCGCATCTGGGAATACTGTAGAGGAAACACACACATACACACACAAACAGAAAATTAAGGACAAATATTTATCTTCACATGACGACCACAATGACACCATGAAAGCAATGCTAACCACATAGGAAAGAGCAGGGTAGGCGCTCATAAACACACGTACACACAACTCCTGTGCTCTCTGGGTTAGTGAGAGGACGTGTGATGTCAGGGCATCATGGGGGCGGGGCAAACCAAAAATCTCAAGCACAAAGTGACACAAAGTCAAAGGCCAAGCAGGGGGCAAAGGTCAACTCAAACGAGCAGAAATGAGGCAAGGGACAAATAAACAGAATAAAAAGCGTTTTTAACTAAGATGAAAACATGCATGGTAGTGGATCATGAGTAACCCAAAGGCCCATCTGTGGGAAAATATCGGTTGTTCAGGAAGAATTAACGTTCATATGATGAACCAAGTTCATCAGTGATGGTGATTAAAACCAATCAATTCGGAGACAAATCCAATCGGTTAAATTCACTTTCTCATTATCCTAAGTGTTGAATTAAATTCACTCTCTTTTTCTTTGTCAGAACCTGCTGATCAGATCAGGAAACAACCTTCTTGTCAGACTAATGGCCAGAGCAGCTCTCAAGTTAAAGGGTTAGTTCACCCATAAATTAAAATTCTGTAATTAATTACACACCCTCATGTCGTTCCAAACCCGTAAGACCTTTGTTTATCTTTGGAACAAAAATTCAGATATTTCAATATCTTTGTCGTTCATGGGTCAGATGACGCATACTCATACACTGACTGATGCAGAAGAGAAGAAATAATTTAATAAAGTCATTTGTTTTCTTTGCACACAAATGATTCTCACAGCTTCATAATAAACTAATGGTTGAACCACTGATATCACATGGACCATTTACCACTTACTATGTTTCGGTGCCTGGGAACATTTCAGTTGCGTTGATGTCTATGCAGGGACAGAAAGCTCTCAGATGTCATCAAAGGTATCTGAATTTGTTTTCCCGAAGATGAACGAAGGTCTCATGGGTTTGGAAAGACATGAGGGTGAGTGATTAATGACAGAATTTTCATTTTTGGTGAACGATCCCTTTAACAGCTCAAGAACTGTAGGACGATTCATGAATGAAACATTCAGACCATGTCATAAAAACAATAATTTTGGGAGTTTTTTTGTAATCATTTTTGGTGCTGTGATCGCTATATATGAACTGTCATTGAATATCTTGAAGCCTCTTCAAAATATAACATTTTTCATTCCACAGAAGAAAGCCTGATAGTGAAAATAATAACAAAATTGTGTTTTGGGGAGAACTATCCATTCAAGTGATCTTAAAAGTAAATTGCATTTTGGTGGTGTCAGATGTGTCATCGCTCCTGCTAGAAAATCCAAATAAAGCTGGTGGTTGATGGTTCCTGTGACCATTAATATGGTGCAAATTGGTCTAGATAGATGGTACATCTGGTTGACCATCTTGGACCAATGGGAAAGCAGCAACCATGCTCTAGAAACAGCTGGACTACCTTAACTTACTTTTTTCGGATGGGATATAGTAATTGAGAACATTTTAAACCGCTGTGCATGTTCTAGAAAGTATCGACTGCTATTGCTGGCACATAACGTCCTTTAGTTTACTCATGACAAAAACACTCTCTTGCCTCCTTCTCTTGCACCTCCAAAACAAAAATAAAGCAAAAAAGTGAGAGTGAGAGACCAGAGAGGGAGGACAGGATGGCTGGAAGATGGGAGCAGGCTACCTTGTGCTCCAGCAGTGCTTCTCTAAAGGTGAGAGAGAAGGGGGAGATATGTTCTTGGCGGAGCTTGTCCCCGCTGCGCAGGGCGATGGCGCTCTGCATGCGAGCATTAATTTCCTGTGAGCCGGCGCGCACATGCAGGGCTTGAGCCAGGTGGTTGGGGAGCAGGTTAATGGAGTGACGTGTGAGCGCAGCCAGAGTCTACAGAGGAAAAGCACATGCAGCGCCCATGAGTCTAAGAGAGTGTGTGTTGGTGTGTTGGTGTGTATCTGTTCATCCAAGAGCTCTGCACAATTACTTAGCTAATGGAGGACAAATTACAGACTTCTAATTTTTTATATAAGGCTTATTATAATTAAATAAATACCAACCCAAACTCCATGCCTAAAAGAACATTTTGCATTATTTAATTTATTTATGAACTGTTTTCCCACATACACCACCCCCAATGGAGGTTTTGCCAGATTTTGTTCACTTCTCATGACAATTTTGTTCCCAAACGACAGCTAAGTACGCACACACACAAACGCACACACAAAACACTTGCACATAACATGATTATTTCTTTTTGTACAGCGAATGCTCTGGACTGTAAGTAATAGGCTTTTCTAACTGCCTTCAGCTCAGCCCATCTTTTAGAGTGGATCTAATCAACACACTATTGCAATGTCTAATAATTCCACTGCCTTAATGCCGGAAAGCCAGACCTTTTATATCAGATAATTTAAGTATCAAAATATGAGGGTGTTCCAGTTAGTTCTCTCTGCTGGAAAATCCAGTAAAAACCAGGTTGATTGATGATTTGTCATGGTTTCTATATGGTCTATGGTTGATGGATGGTGGTAGACCACCTTGGGCAAGGATAGAACCCTTTATCACTTTATCATGTGCTGAAAACACCACATTGTGTTGATATGACCTATTTAAGCTATTTTTCAGCAACCTTTGTGTTATACAGGTTAAGGATTTAACAGTGGTGGCCAAAATTGTTAGAACACTTGGCATATTTAAGAGGCTTCAGACTTCATGATATAAACTATAACACACAGTATTTTGTTAATGCAGCTCAACTCTAGTAAACACAGGCTGACACACAGGATTTCAATAGCTCTGAGGTTCATATGAGGATAGAGGTTAAACAAAGATATCACTTGCATTAAACACACTGTACAACATCAGGACACAAATGAAAATGGCATGAACAGGACCTGGCTAAGTTTAGGCCACTCGACTAAAGCTGATGACTGTACAAGGAAAAGGAGGCAACCTTACATGACCTGCAAAATGTTACCTCATACTGGCTATACCATGGCTCTGTTCCAAATTCTAGCTTTTTATACTGTTTACATGAGACATCCTACATGGGCAACACCCATGCATGCAAACAAACTGATACACCCAAACAAACAATTATGTACAATACACATAAAGTGAGACTTGACTAATGCAAGTGTCTAACTAGATATTTAAGCCAACTAATCTGTCTTCCAAACAAAAGAGGGCAAACTCCTATAAAACAGAGTATGATATTTGCAAGTTGCTTAGCTAAAAACATTTATATTTAATCATTTAGCAGACGATTTTGTCCAAAGCAACGTACAAATGATGGGGAATAATAGAAGCAATCAGACCACCGAGAGCGCAACAGTATTCAAGTGCCATGACAAGTCTCAGTTAGTCTAGCACAGCACACGTAGCTAGGTTATTTATTTGTTTTTATATTTTTTAATAGAATAGAATAGGTAAGTGTTAGTATTAGTTGGTCAGGTGCTGGTCAAAAAAAGATGCGCCTTTAGTTGTTTTTTGAAAATGGCTATAGACTCCGCTGTTCGTATTGAGATCAGGAGTTCATTCCACCAGCTGGGCAAAGTCCAGGAAAAGGTCAGTGAGAGTGATTTGGTACCTCTTTGGGATGGCACGACAAGGCGTCGTTCACTTGCAGAATGCAAGTTTCTGGAGGGCGCAAAATTTTGTTAGGTATATTGGCACAGCACCAGTTGTTGTCTTGTAGGCAAACATCAGTACCTTGAATTTGATACGAGCGGCTATGGGTAGCCAGTGTAACCTGATGAAGAGAAGGGTAACGTGAGCTTTTTTCGGCTCATTAAAGACCACTCTGGCTGCTGCATTCTGGATCAGTTACAGAGGCTTGATAGTACATGCAGGAAGGCCTGCCAAGAGAGCATTACAATAGTCCAGTCTGGAGAGAACAAGCGCTTGGACAAGGAGTTTTGCGGCTTGTTCTGACAGAAAAGGTCTTATCTTCCTAATGTTGTATAAGGCAAATCTGCATGACCGGGTCGTAGTAGCAATGTGGTCTTCGAAGCTTAACTGATCACCAATCCCAATTCTGAGGTTCCTGGCTGTCCTGGAAGGAGTTATAGTTGACAAACCCAGCTGTATAGAGAAGTTGTGGCGGAGTGATGGGTTGGCTGAGACTACGAGCAGTTCTGTCTTAGCAAGGTTGAGCTGAAGGTGATGGTCCTTCATCTGATAAATGTCACTCAGACAGGCTGCAATGCGAGCAGCTACCGCCGGATCATCTGGTTGGAATGAGAAGTAGTGTTGAGTGTCATCAGCATAGCAGTGATTAGAAAAGCCATGCTTCCGAATGACCGATCCTAATGACAACATGTAGACGGAGAAGAGAAGTGGTCAAAGCACTGAGCATTGAGGAACCCCAGTAGCAAGAAGTTGTGACTCAGACACCTCACCCCTTCAAGACACCCTGAGAGGTAAGACTCGAATAACAGGAGTGCAGTTCTTGAGATGCCCATCTTTCTGAGGGTGGACAGGAGGATCTGGTGGTTAACTGTGTCAAAAGCAGCAGACAGATCCAGCAAGATGAGTACCGAACAGTACCAGAGTACCACCATCCTCAGGAAAGTTTAACAGTAACACATACAACTCCTCCAAGAAGTTACCCAGTTGACCAGGGGGACGATAAACATCTACAAAGTGGATTTTAACAGGGTGGGTAATAGTAATTGCATGAGATTCAAATGAACTTTTGCCTGTAAGAGATGGTAGAAGATCAAATTTCCATTCATTTGAAATAAAGAGACCAGTACCTCCACCCCTCACAATCGTGCGACGGGTGTGGGAAAAAGTGAAATTAGTGTTAGTAGCAATAGAAGAAATAAAATCGGCTTTGTTTACAGCAGACTGGCAGTTCCAGAGACCAATTGGAATAGAGAGTAAAGTAGTAGAGGACAGAGGGACAGGCCGTAGATTATTAGGATTGGCCTGCCTCCAGTGTACAGTGCGTGCTTTCCGAGTGTTAGTTTCCAGCTCTGTGGTGAAGACTTTATCACCACGGAGCTGGTGGATGTTAGAGACCTTGTAATAATAGAGATTTGAAAGCACATAATGAGTACAATTGACTAAACAAGTAGATGAGAACAAGCTGTACAAACAAATTCAAGAAAGGGGAGAAAAAATACTCAAGTGTCTTGTCGGTTTCCTTGCTCGGTGGAGTCGCACAAGGTAGAGTCGATCGTCTTTACACTTGTCGGTCTTCACTCGAGGGCTGCCGCGACCGCTGCCGCGGTGTACTAACCAATTTTTTACTTGCCTAATTACTCGTTATTGAAGTCAGCTGACCACGCCTTACTACTTAGCAAATCGAAACTGGGAAAGTCCCGCGATACGCATGACAACAAACGCCACTTGAGAACGCGTTTACCATGGTAAAACACAGTAAGTAAAATAATGTTTCCTAGCAACGACAACCAAGCTTTAATCTAATAAGAAAACAAAAAAAACACTTACAAACTGCTGCCCTCAATACTTTGAAAAGCAAAAAAATATTGCACAATAAATTTGTCATGTTTCTTATTAACAGAACTGAATAAAATTAGTATTTTTCATAATCTACAGAACATGTCCCTTGAATGGTGGCTCTTGATTATTCATAAAACCCATTAGAAAAATGCTTAGTTCAAACCTGACAGAATCAGCCAACCTGTGTCAAGACAGCTGTTTTAAAAGCATCATGCTGTCAAAAGTGTTTACATGGAAGAATGGATGAAGACCTCCATGTTTGTGGGTCACCAAACACATTTATTTACAGCAAACGCAGTAACAATCATATACATCACATATGTGAACTGGAAATAAAATGAAATCTTTTTTCTCTCTGTCATAGTGTAGGCTTGTGTTGTATTGTATTTGAGCGTGTTTAATAGCGGAAATGTCAGCACAGGGGTGGAGGTCAAATTGAAGGATGACTAGCAGAGGATACTGCATAAAAAGGATCTGACACAGACGTTTGATTTTGTTTTGACCGCTGAAAGTATCTTTAAAGAGGACTATTATCTGTGCCGTGAGCTGGAGCTGTGGTCACTGTGAGCCGTGAGTCATCTAGAGAAACATTAGTATTACAAAACTCACACACAGACTCACTCTCATACATACACAATGGACTATTCACGCACAGACATACATAGAAAAGTTAATGTTTTACCCAAAAAATTATAATATGTGACCTTGGACCACAAAAACAGTCTTATGTCGCTGGGATATATTTGTAGCAATGGCCAAAAATGCATTGTATGGATCAAAATTTTAGATTTTTATTTTATGCCAAAAATCATTAGTATATTGAGTAAAGATCATGTTCCATGAAGATATTTTGTAAATTTCCTACTGTAAATATATCAAAACTTAAATGTTGATTAGTAAAATGCATTGCTAAGAACTTCCTATGGACATATTTAAAGGCAATTTTCTCAGTATTTAGATTTGTTTTGCACCCTCAGAATCCAGATTTTCTAATTGTTGTATTGCCGCCAAATATTGTCCGATCCTAACAAACCATACATCAATGGAGATCTTATTTATTCAGCTTTCAGATGATGTATAAATCTCAGTTTCGAAAACTCTTATGACTGGTTTTGTGGTCCAGGGTCACATATACAAACTGTATACAGTACTGTATACATTCTTTTCTCATTTCTGGTCTGTGGAAGAAAAAAAGGTCTTATGAGTTTGCTTATGGTACATGGGTAAATAGAGACATTTTTAGCTGAAATATACCTTCAAGTCAAACTTAACGGTGTTTGTTTTAAAACAAGACATAATAAAATATTTCAAAAAAACATGCTTGCTGGTTTTAAATGATAAAACGGAAAAAAATCAGTTTGGAGTAGAAGAGATGGAAAAGCTTCTGGGTGGAGATGTCGGAGAATCAATTTGACTACTCCTCAATAATCCCAAAGGTGGAGAATAAAGCTTTTGAGAGCTCTGATGCTTTTCAGAGCAGCAAAGCTTCCCTGAATTGCTTATGGGGTGGAGTTTAAATAGCTCATGGGCAGGGCTCCAGACAAAAAAAAATCACTTAAGGAGCCATTGGCCCCTATAAGAAACAAAACTAGGTGCCAATAATTTTTTTGTACGACAGAATAAATGTGCTTTCTTTGTTTGTTTTTAACCACTTTTTCAGTCACACTGTCATTTGTTTATGTCTCTCCTCCTTTAACAGCATTAGCACTTTAATCCATCTTATAGTTGTCCTGGGAACTAAGGTTCACTTGAAGTGGGAACTAAACGTCTTTTCCCAACTTGAGAAATATATACCGTTACAAAGAATTGTTTATTACTCAGAATCGGTGCCAATGTCATGGACCATAACTATGTCAGCATCACTTGGCAATTTAGTGTAGTTTGGGCTCCTCCCAAAGACAATATAAATACAAAGACGGTTCACTCTTATACTTATGAATGGGAGAAAGTGCAACGCGCAATGTGGAGGGATAGTCCCGCCTTCTAAATGAAAGAGCCCGCCATAGAAACCTGAGGCTAGACAACCCGATGCGCATGCAGTCATAAGAGCGTTGGAACTACGCATGTGCTTTGGCTGGTCTAGCCTTAAAAATAAGCTTTATAAACGCTATTTGAGCATAAGAAACAACATTCATGGGGCAGTTCATTTCAGATTTTGTTGCTGATTTGAAATATATAATTTAATCGCGACTTGGTCTTGTTTGAGCTGCCCGAAGGCGTTGCAAATATGGCAGCTGAGTGAACAGACTTTGATTGAAAGGTACTTTGCTCCTCCTCAATGCATCCTATAAATGTGGTCATAAAAACATATTGGAAGTGTGCAAGACATAAGTAACATGCAATTATATAGGATATTCTGAATTTCATCTTTAGCTCCTTGGATTCTTTCTTATCACAACAGGTTAAGTAAAAATTATGAATCTGCACTATGGTGGATATAATTAGTAAAATGGTCCTCTTAATAGTTAATTTTTCAGCTGACTAATGAGCTTATGCCAATTGGTTATTCTGAGGTAAATGTATTGTTACGTGGCTCTGTTGACAAGCTTTAGTCATTGTCTGCAGTTTAAAACACTGCAGACAATGCAGAGCGATTACATGAGATATTTCAGTAAGTTTTACTGTATCTTATACCTTTTGATGTCCATTCGTGTTTATTTCGTACTATGGTAGTAAAGAGAAAGATATGATGGGTTGACATGCCGCTTAAACTGAGGCGCTAAAGCAATCGCTCATGGCACATTAAAGAGTGCCAAAACTGTATTTATTATTTGAATTTTGTTATGAATTTGGCAGAATTTTAAAGCTGATTATTTGTATAATAAAAGGCAACAGAGCACAAAGCTTATTGCAATTATTAGACGGAAAGCACACTACAAATTATATGAAGTTCACGCATTAAAAGAAAACAACATACAAGATAGTGATAACAAGAAGCCATATGAATATAGATTATAAACAAGAATTTGTAACGAAATTGTTAATGGCCACACACAGCTGACAGCTTTACTTGCTGTAGTTTGTTCAAGTTGTGCACGAAATAGACACTGCTTTTCTGCACTTCTCATTTTTGATCTCTCTTTTGAGCTGCTTTTAGCAGGTGTTCGGCAGAGACGAGGACTGTTTGAAAGTGTTTTTTCCTCTAAAACTTTAATGTGCAAAACAAGCTGGAAAAAGGCATTATAGGCTAATTAAGACATAACCTGTACATTTACATACTGTACATTCATAGCCTCAGCAAAAATATAACTCGCCAATGAATATTTTTGCGACCGTTTTAGGCACCGTCTGGAGCCCTGATGGGTGAGGGATACAATGATAAAAGAAGAGAGGTGCACTTCTCTTTTTCTGTCTTTGGCTCTACCAACATCGAGGGACTCCAATAAACAAACGCCTGGTTATTAATATATTTCAGTAATATACAGCTTTAAACTTGGAGAGCACAAAATGACTTCCCAACCAGTAGTTCTCTCAAAATTTAGATCCATGTTTTGATCTAGATTCATTTATTGATTTTGGAACACAAGCATTGCAGAAGTTTTTTTGGCTGATCAATAATAAATGCATTCACTACCAAGTACAAAAGACGAGGTCTCCGGTAAACTCCAAAGGAAATACTCTCTGGTTGCCATGCTTATATGCATGTGTGTGTATGTGTATGCTTTGAGTCCATGAAGTTTTGGATTACACACAAAAACACAAGGACTGAGACACTAAATCCATTAACAGAACCACCCTTCGGCAGAACACACACACACCCAAACACTCACTAAAACACACATTCACTAACACACACACACACACACACACACACACACACACACACACAGTGGCTGCAATGCGTCACTGACGACAAAGCCTAAACAGGGAGACAGAGAAGAGAGAGGGAGAGGATGTGAGATAAGGGAGAAGAAAAGAACAGCAGATGAAAGAGAAGAGACAGAGAGGGAGGGATAAACGGAGCGTGAAGGAGAAAAAGAATCCTGCTACTGCCTTACAGATATTCCTGTTGTCATGGAGACCAGAATTATAATCTTACATACCCAGATGAACATGTCAGCATACTTCTGTTTGAACACATCTAGAATAGCTCAGACATACACACACACTCGTCTAATCAACGTGAACGCTTGTGCTCTCAGCTGATGTGTAATTGGCTGGTTGCCCTGCCAGTCATACAGTGAGAGCTCTTTGATGTGTTAAGATGACTGCATGACAAAGGCAACAAAAGCGCCGCATTAATCAAAGACAACATTCCCTTATGCTAACCACGTCACCATAGCAACAGCCTGGCAACTCGGCCCACACCAAGAGAGAGTTCTGCATCATAATCAGCAGCACATGCCACGGAAACCTTCTAGAACTTTGTTGTGAGCCATTCAGCTCTGAGAACCCCTCCAAAACACATTCCCCGTCTTGCCACCTTGACAATCCACAAGAATAGTGTCTTTACCTTACAGTCTTGTAGAAACTCTAAAACCGGGGTGTGAAACTAAGCTCCTGTAGGGCCACTGTCCTGCTGAGTTTCACTCCAACTCTAATTAAACACACCTGATCAAGCTAATCATGGTCTTTAGGAGTGCTAGAAACTTCCAGACAGGTGTGTTGGAGCTGGTTGGAGCTAAACTCTTCAGAAAAGTGAAGCTTCAGCTGCTTAGTTTGAATGACAGAGAGAGAAGCCACAGTCCCTTCCTTACAACTTTGAGAATCAGCTTCTCAAAGCTGATTCCCACCTTACAGACTTGAGAACTCTCCAAAAGCCATGTCCCCATCTTAAAGTCTTTAGAATCAACTAGAACATGATTTAGGTCCTAAAAGTATTGAAAGCCAGGGCTCTAGACTCATTCTTCCCACTGGTTGCACTTTTGTGACTAACTTTCTCAGTTGGTCGCACAAGCACATAATTTGGTCATATTTTTTTGGGAAACAACATTTGATTAATCAATGCATGCTGATGAAATTTTATCATAGTTTATAGTTATAACACGGGTTAGGAAAAGTGTGGGTTAGGGTTAGGGTTTGCCAGCTGAGGAAGTTCAACCTGCCACAGGAGCTGCTGAAACAGTTCTACTCTGGCATCATTGAATCCGTCCTCTGCACGTCAATAACTGTCTGGTTCAGTTCAGCTACCAAATCTGACCTCAGAAGTCTACAGAGGGTAGTATGGACTGCTGAGAGAATCATTGGTACAACCCTCCCCACTTTCCAAGATCTGTATTTATCCAGAGTGAGCAAAAGGGCTGGCAAAATCACTCTGGACCCCTCACAGAACAAACCAACCATGCAGGAGGAACATGAAAGAAAACTGAGAGATGTGGAAATAAATCAGGAACTCACACTGAACTGAAAGACGGGTGCAGTGAACAGATACAGAACCTCAATTTAAGCTCCATTTGCCTGCAGTGTCTGAGGTTCAGAATTGCTGATGTTGCATTAATGTGTGTTTTCTTAACTGTGCTTGTTTAGTTGTTTGCTTGTGTGTGTATTGCACTCACATTCTGTTTGCCCACTATGTTATGGAAGGGAAGTTCAGGGCTCCATGTTCCCTCCGTGAAGGAAGTGTTAGAGGTTCTGTGTTCTGATTGGTTGGTGGAATCTCTCATGATGTCCTCTGGCAGTGTGAGTAAGCTCTCTTCTGGCTGCTTGATCAGGAATGTCTCGATGTTATGCCTGCGCAGGAAATCATTTCGATCCTTACCGTGACCCTCCTCCACCTCATAATCGCCGTTCAGACAGTCTAGAGCCGCTTTAGAGATGTGGATCCTCCTGAGGGGGTCGAAATTAACTACAGATTCATCTCACATATCCAAAACAAAACACCTTTTTCAAAATGAGAATAAACAAAAACTCAATTAATTTCCTCCCACACAATTACACAAGAGGGGAAGGTGCCCATAAAATATCCCATGTCATACGTTTTCATTCACCGTTTCTGGCTGGTGGAATAAACTTCCTACCCCTATACGCTGAATCCATGACAATTTTCAAGCGACACCTGAAAAGGTATCTCTTCCTTTATCACTTGACTTCATCTTAAAAAAAAAAAGAAAACTTTGCTCCCTTTCCTTAACTTTGCCCTCTTTTCCTTAACCTCTCCCTGTCTGGCTAGGATTTGCTCTGAACAATGCCTATAACTTTATATTACAAGCACTTCCTGTGTCCATTTTCCTCTTTATAATGTATCGCTTATTGTATTCCTCAATTGCAATTCGCTTTGGATAAAAGCATCTGCTAAATTAATAAATGTAATAAATGTAAATGTAATCTCTTTTCCACAACAGTTGAGCATTTTTGAAGGCTAATGGATAATCCCACTGTACTTCTTACTTTTTAATCACCAAAGAGAGCTTTTGAGTGCACAATGCTTTGTGTGTATCTTACCCAGGTATTCCCCCAGACTCCAGTTTGTTGGCTATGTCAACATCCCAAGACCAGACGTCAAACTGCCATTTGCGCAAACCAAGAACTCCGCATAGAACCGAGCCAGAGTGGATGCCAATGCGCATGTCTATGTCATGCTTTGTTCGTGAGCGCACATACCTAAACAAACAAATACAAAAAGGTTAGGATGGATAGGTAACTAGCTGTGTTGCAACTCTGTAATACTGCCGCTAAACAAATGTTGAGCTAGAGAAGTCACACTGGGTTTATAAACAAGTTGAAATACACATCATACTATTACTCCTGAACGGGGTAATAGGCAGAAGTAAGTGGCTGTTTACCAAAAGTGGAATCGAGGTCATACTGTCACTGCAGTGTGTGTTGAGTGGTAGTGTGAGTGCTGTGATATCTGACAGCACTCACACTTGAGCAGCACACACACACACCTGCTGAACAATCTGCTATCTTAAGGGTCAACAGGACTGGTCTAATGGCTTCTCTCTCTGTCATTCACTCACTTTACCTTGCTACAGACATACTATAGACTTACATTGTTTTAAAATAATGCTAATAATACCTAATACAGACTAATTAAAATGTAACCTGTGAAGCAGATATTAATGTTAGACAAACTCAAATGTAACCTGTGAAGCAGATATTAATGTTAGACAAACTCAAATGTAACCTATGAAGCAGACGTTAATGTTAGACCAACTCAAATGTAACCTTTGAAGCAGATATTAATGTTATGTCTCATTTTGTGCATTCCTTTGGACAATTTCCAACCTGCAGGAAAGAAGCATAGCTAATGAGTTCCCTTTACTTGCACTCTTGTCATCGCCAGTTGGTATGACTTTCTTCAGTGGAAAACAAAAATGAGAAATTAAATCAAATTAAGTAAATGGATGGTTGTTTGAATAGTTGGGGAGTGGAGCTGTCAAGCTTCAAAAAGTTCCATAAATGCATCTTAAAATAGTCCATACAACTCATGCACATTTGACAGCTTCTCAAGCCATACAACAGCTTTGTGTGCAACAAACACATGAAAGGTCTTTATTCACTGACAATCTTCTGCTCCAGTGGGCCATTTACCACTCAGATTATTAAGTCAGTGAGCTGAACTCGAGAAGATCAGTCTGATTAATGATTCGAATCATTTAGACAAGCTTTGTGAACTAGATCAACTGATTCTTAGACAAGATCTGAATCAATAGAACGATTCAGTTACAAATTGGACATTATTAGTATGGGGGATGTCAAGATAGATGAAAATCAATAGTTGAGCTTCCATTCCCCATCAACCCTTGCACAAACTGAAATTGTGAATTGAAAATACACCTAATGGAAACACATCAACTTTTCAAAAATTCCCATACAATGCAAAAAAAACTTTTTACACTCGCACAGGGTGGTTTTTTCGGGCAATTCGAAATGGAAATATTTAGCAAAATGGTAATGGAAACTGTTTTTTTTTTGGCATTTAAAGGGCACCTGGTGTACGTAAAAATCACATGATCATTCTTTATTGTACTATAACCTTCCAGAAACCCTTCATACATGGCCGCTCTTATGTATTAGGGGTTTTCCTTGCTATTAATGCTTGGACACACATCTGTGGTGTATCACGGCTCTGACATGGCTGCATTAATCGTTTGATTAAAAATAATGGCTAGTGTGGTATGCTATATGAATGGCTTTTGGTCTGTTCACCACAAAAATGTATCAACATTAAATATTGTGTATGAGTCATAGGATCATTTTTAAGATGCCTTTTGTAATTTTGGAGCTTGAATGATCCAATTCTTTACTCACATTTATTAAAACAATGGAAAATCTTCTGAAATGTTTTATGTTCCGTGTAAAGAAGAAATCTGTACAGGTTTGGAAAGCTATGAAACTGAGAAAACAATGCCAATAAAACATTTTTCATGTGTCTCTTGGGTACTAGGCTATTATATCCACATTCATTTTATAGATATATATATACTCTACTATGTCAACACTTGTTTAATTTGTGTCTATTTAAGCAATAACATTTCTCAGCAGTCTGGTCAATAACCTGAGCACTAAATTATTGCTCTTGGAACATTACATGCTTACTGAAACACTGAATCACGTATTTAGTGTTGGTTGGCAGTATAAAACATGAAATGTTTCATTACCTGATGGTTTTGATCATACTGAGGCCCATCTCAACACAGCAGTGGGCATGATCCGGTCGAGGCTCGGGAAGGCCAGAAACACAATAATAACAATCCCCAAGTATCTTGATCCTCAGACAATGATGCTCCTAAGAGGAACAGGAGAATATATTTTTACATTTAATATGTCAAACTGTTGACAATCTTTTTATTTAATACAACTGAATCAATCAAAATACATGATGTTATACATTATGCTATCCTGATACAAATCATTAAGGGTAGAATAAGGTAGAAATAGCAGTTTTTTAGGTAACAATTGCACAGTTTCAGATTTTATAGTGCGAGAGGGATATATGAGCATTTATAACCGTAATTGCCCTATAATTTCCACTGCAGTCTCTATCTGTTCTAGTTATCGCTCAGCCTGCCAGGTTTTTGTGTAGAGCTCAGAGAGGGTGGTAATTATAAGGCCACCACTCACTCATTCGGTCTCTCTGAGATCCATTACTCATGTCTACTGCCGTATTAACGTCTTTTCACAGTTCAGTAAACGGCTGTATGGAAACAAAGAGTCGTTACGCCTATAACTGTCATTTGTCAATCGCTAAAAACACCACCTACAATCTGATTAGCTATGGATTGACTCATGATAGCATGTTTGAAGCACTAGTGCTAATCTACAGGCTAAGTGATGCAGGCTAAGTGAATGCCTTTTGCGTAATCAATACCAAACCGTGGGCAAATTTAATGGATACAAACACAGAAACTAGCATTAAATGCTCATGTAAGAACACACTCCATACTCAAAACATCAACATCACGGCATGACACTGATAAAGAACCAATTCAAATAAACTTGAACCTGCTCTTAGTTGGATTGAGCCTTATGGAAAAAGTACTGTGGGTAGTACATTGAAGCTATCAAATGGTAATACCATGGTATTTTTATATACACACACAATTGTTCAAAAGTTTGGGATTGGTAATGTTTCATGTCAAAAAAAAGATATCTTATGCTCACCAAAGTGCATTTATTTTATCAAAAACAGAAACAGTAGTATTCTAAAATATCATCACTAATTAAACATTTTTTTATGTATTTTAAAGCTTAATGTGAAGCTTATAATTAATAATTATTCCAGTATTCAGTCTCACATGATCCTTTAGAAATCATTTTAATATTATGATTTGCTGCTCAATAAACGTTTCTGATTCTTATAAATGCTTTAAAATGGTTGTGCTGCTTAATATTTTTGTGGAAATTGTGATTTTGTTTTAAGATTCTCTCAATAGAAATTTCAAACGAACAGAATTTCTATTGTAAATAAATGTTAAGGCATTATCAATGTCTTTACTGTCCATTTTGGTCAATTTAATGCACGCTTACTGAATAAAAGTATTTAATTATTTTAAAAAAATGAATGGTAGTGTACCATAAGTAACAAATGATTACCGTACTCATATTATTCACAGATTTCTGTAGGTCCAATGCTAGACCATGCTGCTAGCAACATCAAGGTCATAGATTAGTTTCCAAGGGAACAGATATATATAATATGGTACTCCAATGTACAGTAATTCATTAAATATCATGGCATAACTGGGTATATGTCCAAAAACATGGTATTTCCGCGGCAGAAGTGAAAAAAATATACTAACTTTTGTCAGATGTTTAGTGTTTCTATATATATCACTCGTTTAGATCATATGTCAAGTAATAAATTGGTTAATGTACATTTCCCATTAGGTAATGTGATGCCATAAAAGAAAAATAAAGAGCTAGGGAGAGACAGCCAGAGAGTGAGACAGATTTATGGGCAATAATGCTACTGTAAGACAGGGTCTTTGGAGTTCAAAATGTTGTCAGGATGTGGCATGATGACGCAAGCAATCAAAACCATTACATGCATAGTTATTGGTACGTATTTCGTCTCTCGCTAAATATTGCACCCAGGCACGTAAATGCCATGAGATCAGGTAGGTAAATGTTTTAACCAGTACATCACTAACCGCACACATGTGAAATCTCTGAATAATATTTAAATATTTAATAAGGATGTTATTAAACAGGATATTTAAATATGACTTACTGATACAACCATCTGCAAGCACACATACGCCACATTTGAATATCTGCATTATGCATCAGCAAGCCACTTTATGGTTGGTTAATCTCCAGTGATTATTGTACTGACTCATGAATAAGATTATTGGTGAGTAGCAGCACGAGGATGGAGTTTAATATTCTTCATAATGCATTTATTTCTGCCTCCATTTTGAACAACAGAACAAAAAAAACACATTTGTTAAATACACAAAATCAATCTGCCCGTATAAATGTGTGTAAGTAATGTTGTTCTTTCTTCCAAGGGCAGCTATAAAGATTTGCACTAGCTGTTGACAGTTGTACCCTTGCACTAACACACGTACACTCATATATCAATGTTATTAATGTTGGGGATGCGGCCACAACATTTTTATTTATGTGACTTTTGCAACAGGCATTTAGCACATCAGTGCACTGCAGGGTGAGCCGGCACATATTTCAACCTCCTCTGTACTCTAACTGAACTCTGTTTATCTGGTGCCACTATAAAAGCCAAGCCAAGATATGCTGGCACTGCCCTTGGCACACAAACATAACACTTCTCTTTGTTTCACACATCCTGCATCCAATATGTGCAAGCAAAGCAGGAGAGTAACAACAATTTTCTGAGGCAAACAGCACTGACTTATGTGAATAAAGCACTAAAATAAGCCTAATTTACATAGAAACGTGTGTAGATTGAAAATGACTTAAAGGGATAGCTTGCCAAACCCCCCCCCCCCCCCCCCCCCCATGTCATTCTAAACCTGTATAGCTTTCTCAAGAAGACATTCAGTTTGTTTTTTGTCCATACAATGCAAGTCAACTGAGGTTGTTTTGAACTCCCACTGACTTCAATTGTATGGACAAAAACAGTTCTTTAAAATATCCTCTGTGTCCCACAGAAGAAAGAAAATCATACAAATGCAGTGCAATAAATCAGTGCAGATGGTGCCTGGTTAAACTGGATTAAAGAAGGATAAGACAGTATCCTTTGTACAGTATACAGATACTTTGACAGTATCGGTTTGTGAGTTTTTAGGCTGAAATGCTCAAGTGGATCAACTATTTAATGCATTTTTTCTTGAGTATTCAATTTTTTATAATGGCCATAAATGAAAATTGTTATCAGGAGAGGGCCATTGATAATTATTACAACCTTGATTGTCATGAAATCCAATCAACATAAGAAGGGGATACGTGCATATTTACATCCTACCCAAACCTCAAGGAGTAACTATAAAATATTAAAAGCAAATCATTGGGATTTAGTCTATAGAATAGAACAGAAAATGCTGTTTGATTTCCATTAAAGGCCATGGTCTGCCTTTTTTATTTTGTACTGTTCTCTGAGGTCCACTTATAATTTTATCAAGACTTTTACATCAAAAAACATTATAGTATAGAAGAAATAAGCTGTTTTCTGTCTAGTTTTTAACCCCTTTTTGAAAATCCCACGTTAAACCGTGCCTTGATTGTAAACAAATCTGTGCTAAAATGAAGGGAACAAAGGACCACGTTCTTACTGACATATCCCGAATCTGCATTAAAAATAAAATTAATTCAGCCTTTTCTAATGTTGGGATCAGAAGGATCACAAACACTGTTTTTCCACAACATGGCACTGCACAGTGTCTTCTTATCTTCGGAGCATCTTTATCATTTGGTTTCTGCATAGACCTACGTGTTCGACTCTGTTGTAAACACTACATGCACGAATCTGTGGGCGGGGCTAAACAGGCAGTGATGTAGAAGCAGGTGTTGATCTTCCTCTGCGGAGGTGGTACTTATCCACACTATTACATCATGAAGTAGAACATACCACAAGCTGTAGTTTTAGCAGATTGTCTTCAGTATAAGCTGTTTTTAGACTAACAAGAAAGTTTTGAGTTCTGAAACTTGACCTCTTATATGTCAAAAGATAAGTCAAGGAAAGAGGGAATTTTGGTTTCTCAGTTCATGACCCCTTTAGGCAAGCATGAGATCTCCTCAACTTAAAAATGTTTGAAGTTCTAATTAAGTTAGTTTTAATGTTCTAATTGTTTTGAATGTCAAGGTAACCTTCTTACAGAACCATCAGCATTCCATGGCAACACCTGGATATCAAACAAAAATATCAAATATACACAAGCCAGAGACTAATTGTGATATCCAAGATATAAACGGCATGACTTAACTCATTTCCAACTGCTATTTCAAGGACCACACAATTACACTGTGATGTGGCTTGCAGATTGTCATGTACTGTATGTGTGTTAGGTCACTTACGTGTGCCAGTCGGTCAAAGCGTGCAAAGAGTTCATTGAGCATTCGAACGAGTTCCTGAGCGGAGAGTGTGGTGGAAAGATTGGTGAAGCCCTTCACATCAGCAAAGAGAATGCTGCACACAACACACGTGCACATAGATCAGGCAGAAACATCACAACAATTACCCCAAACATTTTACAGCCAATCAGTGAATTTTAATCTGAGATAAACAGGAAAAACCTCATAAATATAAGCTAATTGTACCAATGTATTTAAATATGTGACCCTGGACCACAAAACCAGTCTTAAGTAGCACAGGTATATTTGTAGCAATAGTTAACTATACATTGTATCGATTTTTCTTCAATGTCAAAAATCATTAGGATATTAAGTAAAGATCATGTTCCATGAAGATATTTAGTACATTTCCTACCGTAAATATATTAAAACTTAGTTTTTTATTTGTAATATGCATTGCTAAGAACTTCATTTGGACAACTTTAAAGACGATTTTCTCAATATTTGGATTTTTTGGCACCCTCAGATTCCAGATTTTTAAATAGTTGTATCTCGGCCAAATATTATCCTATCCTAACAAACCATACATCAATGCAAAGCTTATTTAGCTTCAGCTTCCAGAAGATGTATAATGTTTAATAAAATGGACCCTTATGACTGGTTTTGTGGTCAAGGATCACATATACTAAGCTACACTACTGTTCAAGGTTCAAGGTTCAAGGTTCAAGGTTCAAGGTTCTTTATTATTTGTCACATACACAATCATACAGGGTATAATAGGTAGTGAAATGTTAGTCAGGACAGGTCCGCTCAATGGAAAGTGCAAGAAAGAAAAATAAAACATGATAATAAAATAAAAATAACATAAAAGCAATAAAAAAACTATGAAACAAAAACACGAGAGAGTATATATATATATACAAATATGGTGAGAATACAAATATGGTGAGATATTTGATACAAATATGACAAATATGGTGATTTACTGTTAAAATATTTGGGGTTAGTAATTGTTTTTATGCATTAAATTGATCAAAAGTGACAGTAAAAATATTCATAATGTTACAAAAGATATCTATCTCAGATAAATTGAAAAAAACTGTTCTTTTTCAATTTATCCAAAATTCAAGCAGTAAAACTGTTTTTAACATTAATAATAATGAGAATTTTTCTTGAGAACCTGACCAGCATATTGCCTGAAGGATCATGTGACACTAAACACTGATAATTTGCCATAACAGGAATACATAATATTTTAAATACAGTAAAGTAGAAAACGTAGTTTTAAATTCATCAATGAACATGCCTTTTGTATACATTTCTATATGAAGGTATTTAATTAATCTGACATTAAATGTTTTTTTTATGGACAGTACATGTATTCTATCTGTGATCCACTCTGAATACGTTTATGTTATTACATATATATTATATAAAACAATTCAGGAGGAAATTGTGTAAAAATAAAGACAAGCCATTAAAAATGGCCAAAATGGCCCTTCATTTAGGCTCAAATGGCCATGACTGCATTTTTAGGGGCCTATTTGGTGCTCTTATGGTGACTGACTGTGCTTTACTGGGCTACTTGTTTGGGTTATAAAAGAGAGTGACTCAGCCATAATCAAGGTTGACTGAGCCATAACAGCGTGTGACTGAGCTGGAATGGTGGGCGGCCGAGCCCATAATGGCGGATGACTGATTCAATTAATTCTATTCAATTCATGATGACTGTACCACAATGAAATAAATTACCTCACGTTCTCATAGCGGTGAATGTAGATACGGTGAAACTGGTGCTGTAGGGTTTCGTCCTCCACATTGGTCATGTCGTTAATCATCTCCAGCATTACAAAGCGTGGCAGCACCGACAAGACCAGTCGCTCCTAACACAGGTGCAGCATGGGTAATGTGCTTCATTAAACATGGACTTAAATCATTCAGTCACTGAATGCACTCTTACACAAACAAAAACATAAATTTCATATTATACACATCAATTCCCTTTTAGTTTCATCCTGTTTACCAATTCAACTAGTTTACCGGTCTTACTTTCAACTACTTTCAAATGATAAGGTAGAATTTCATTAGGAAACAGTTTTTTTGTTGCATTGTTTTATTATTTAACCCAACACATTACAATGTGATACGGATTCCTTTTACTGCAATAACAGATTCAAGTCATTTTTATCCCGTGTTAGTTCCCTTAATGGTTCACCAGTCAATCAAATGACCCCAGGCGTCCAGCACACAGGGCTAAATATAAATGCATAACAGTGTCTAACAATTTCCCAAACATTTTAATGTATTTATAATTCAGTACAATGTGCTTTTACAAAACACTGCAAACAACATATGTCTAGGAAATACATTAAAGCTGATGTGTGTAATTTGATTTGACAAACAGTTCCCAGTCTTCCATTGGTTGACTCGAAAACCAAGCCATTGGTTGACCCAATATTGTGGTGTTGGGCTGGTCGGATGCATAAAGAAACAGCAATCACAGCATCTACACTTTTTATGAGAAATATAATGAACAGCTGCCTCTAAATATTAGTTTGGCTGAGGTAGGAGAAAGTATTTTCAAATATAAAAAAATTACACACCTCAGCACCTTTGTGACGCTACATTGATAAAGAGCAGACACTGCAAATATGCATTCAACAAGCCAGAGTTTGTCCTCTGACCACTGGCTGGGCGAAAAGCAGGGGAAATTTGGATAGATGGACATACAAAAGAAGAGGAAATGCATGCACACACACACAGTGGTATCAGCATGGGCTCCACTTGACTGGCAAATAAAACCCACTTCAGCAAACAGCCGGAGAGCTCTCAGAGAAAGAGGTGGGGGGGGGGGGGGGCGGAGAGAGATTCCCTAAGGAGTCTCGGAACCTTTCTACGCTAGCCTTCTGTCCCCATGAGCTGCTGTTCTCATCTTTAAATCAATTACTCTCACCCACTGCGGCCCATTGCTGGTGAAGGAGTGTGATGTAGCAACATTACGT